>OZ010586.1:8923071-8960571 GCA_963932145.1 Acanthosepion lycidas
ATAAATGATAAACCCCAAAACAAGAACTTTGGTGTTGTCTCCACCTCATTTTAAATTCATTTCTTGTGCATCTTATATATATCTTTCCATATTTAGATTCTCATTGAATGAGATTGTGTATTGGTTTACTACGGAATTTATACGGCACTTTTTTTATTCAAACGGCAATTTTCAGGGTTTCTACAATTACATATTTTTCATTATTATTATTCATTTTAGGATATTTATTTATTTGCTTTTGGTATGCGTATTTTTTCAATATTTTATTATGTTTTTATAATCCTTTCTAAATTTTCAGTACAGCTGTAACTTAATTTTATGGTGTTTTTCTTAAAAAAATCTTACTAAATTTACTGTTATTAGAAAAATGTTTTTCGATTAGAGCTAGGAATTTTTGTCCTAGCTTATTATTAACCATTTGGTTGAACATCGGTGGTGGTATACCAAATAATTTTCTTTTTCTGTTTTTCTTTTGGTTTGTACAGTTATTTTTTATATAATTGATATTAGGGTGTTTTTAGACAGAATTGTTTTTAGAACTTGGTGGTAAAAATTACTATGTTTATAGTATATTTTCTTATTTGCGGAATTTCTACTAATTCTTTTCTCAATTGATACAATTATGTGCTGAATTATAGAGGTTGGATGATTTGACCTGGGGTGTAGATACAAAGGATTAGGATTAGGTTTTCTGTAAAGTAAGTATATATTTTTCTTTAAGTCTAATGTGATGTGAAAATTTACCCTTTTCAATTTTATGTTAAATTTAGGTTTCTGAATTTTCTATGTATTATTTTTCTAATTTTATCTATTTTAAAGTTAGTAGATCTGACAACCATCAAGCGATCAGCTCTGTATAGCCCGATGTCTTTAATATGTATTTCACTGTACGCAGTTCGGTTATATAATATAAATAGACCGACAAGGTCAGAAGACATCGCTGAGTCTAATGGTCCCATTGTGATGTCAAAATGGTCTTCAGAGTTTTTAATCCATTGGTCACCATTATGAATGAAGACATATTTTTTTTTTTTGTTGCGCTACGAATTATGTTTTGTGTTTTTATGTTAGATCTGAATATATAGTTTCAAACTCCAGGGCAGTCGTTAGTAGATCTCTTGATATTGATTAATTTACGACAGAGAGCAAGCACAGTCGAGCTCATCTTGAAATAATTAGATAACGTGACGGTTAAGAAAGAATACATATATATATATATATATATATATATATATATATATATATATATATATATATATATATATATATGGGAATTAGCGGAGTCTGTCTGAGAATTGTTCGAAGGCGTTACTATTGTTGTATCCGTGATTTACAAGGTCTCTCCTACTACTGGGCATAAGAAAACTTAATACTTTGCTTAGCTTTTGAAATGTATATTTCGTCATCTGAATACGCCTTAAGATTTCGGTGCCACGGTTCCCGTCTTTAGTTAAAACACTTCCCAGTTGTTTAAATTGTTGTATTTGGTCCAGTCATACATTTGTGCATCAATTGCAAAAATTAATTCTCCTCTGAAACATCTAAGAGGAGTTAAACCATTTTACCTTTATGTTTCGTGTTCCCTCATGACCTAAGCCATCATGGCCCACCACAACTTCCTGTCTCTTGTAGCTTTTAATAAACTTTGTTTTTTTTTATTTCTCCTAAATACTTTTCTGCCATCGATTTACACAAGGTCACTAAGTATGCCATGCACTGTTCCCCATCTCTCTCTCTCACTTGCCTTCAACCTGTCTTGTGAGCCTCAGATTTTCTAAGCCCTTTCTCCCCATGATATGCCCTAGAATACTCATCTGTCTCTTGCTGGTGTTAAGTATAAGTTTTATTTTCATTTTCTCTAAAACTTTGATCGGTCCATGGTATACTCATCAGCCTTCTGTAGAACCAGATTTGTGTTGCTTCAAGTCTCTTCTTCATCTTTGAAAAGAATGACAAACACTCACCACCATAGTGTTGGACATATACCACGTAAGTGTTTTGTACTCTTTTCCTTGTTTCTCGTGTTTTTGTTTTTTTTTTCCTATTTCTCAGTACTAGCTTTTCGAATGCTTCCTTGGCTATCCCATTACGCTTTTGGATCCCAGTGTTACACTTTAGGTCCTCTGTTTGATTAGCTCCCGGTTTTAAACTTAAAGGCTTGTTTGATTTTCGCATCCCCAATTTGTAATTTGCATGTTGAGGTGTCTCTTTTGCTAACAGCCATGCATTCTGTCTTCTTGCAATTGATATTTAATCCTTTCCTCTCGCTTTCACTACCTTCAGTAGGAGTTTTCATAATTTTCTTTCTGCGTCTACTCTCAGCACTGTGCCATCTACATATTTTATGTTGATAAGATTTTGGTCGCCAATAATGAATCCTGCTAGGATTTCTTGTTCTCTTAGAATGGACTCAATGTATAGGTTGAATAAGTCCTGTGAGAAGACACATCGTTTCTATTTGTGTTTATCTGTTTAACTCATGTTCTATCCGGATGTAGACGGTTTTGATGAGGGTATATGTTCTTGATTACTCTAATATCCTTCCCAAATAGTGCAGTTTAGTTAATATTTTAAAGTAATAGTCATGCGAATAATAAATGAGTATTTTACAGTTTTTAAAAACAAGGATTGCGATGAGTGGTTAGTGAGTTAATGCCATATTTAAACTGTTAGAGAAGTGATGTCCAGTAATTACATTAACTTTACTGATTTATTCTTTGTATGACTACTTCGTCATAATGTATATATATATGTGTGTATGTGTGTGTGTATGTGTGTGTGTGTGAGAGAGAGAAAGAGAAATATTTTTAAACTTTTGCTGGTTCTTTTAAACAAGCAAACTTTTAAACCATTATCAAAATCAATAATCGACTGGCTTCAACAGGAAACTGATGTTTCCCTTGCGAATAAGACCGAATCCTAAAACCAGGCAAGTTGTGTACTTAACGTTCCAAAATTATCGAATCGTAAGAAATAAAAATGGCTGAAATCGCCACGTATTTCCGTTTCGTTTCACTTCGTTAGTCTTCTCTCTTCCGGCACAGAATATGTCGGACTCTCGACCTGTTGCAGCGCCATACGGCTGACAGCCAAAACGCGACCGCCTTTGTACAAAAACCTCGCCCCTCTCACCCGGTGCTAATGAACAGCTTCGCTCACAAAAACACTTTTCTTTTGGTAAACATTAAGCCAACTATGCTACCTTTGTTCCTACGTCTAAGACACTGTCTCGTTTCTCTTCAATACCGATTCTCCCTGAACTGTTTACGAATCAAGAGTTCCCGTCATCAGTATTCTTTGGAAATAAAAGACTGGTCAAGGTATATTTTGTTCCTGGACGACAGCGTGTGTCTTAGTGAGAGCTCTGCGCATGCTCACAGGGACAACTTTTACTTTTGAGAAGCCGTAGACATTGACAAATCATATTACTGCCACTATTTCATTCCAACTACCGCTTCCTCGCCGCTCGTGAAATAAATACAAAGACACAAGATAAAAGAAATATTTATTCATACAATTGTAAAAGTGTAAAAGCAAAAGAATGTCTTGACATGAAAGAGGGGACAAAAGCCTTTGTCTTACAGTGGACGTCAAAAGTACAGACATTCATCGAATAATGATGTAGGGTGAAAGGCACTCTGTAAGAATTGTGATAAATTCACTATCGATAGGTACCCCAACCTGAGCTCGTGTTACTGAGGGAAGGAAAACTCAGCCCTGTGAATGAACGCCATACCTGCTAGGTTCTTGCTGCATATCTGGGTTGAAAGCCTTAATGTTATTCATTCATGCGTATCATGTCTTAGGCAAGTAAACCTGGCAGAGACCATCCCTCTCCATGTCAAACCACAAACAATTCTCTCCAGCTTAAAGGCACATCTTAATCACAGACATGCAGCTGTTGATTCCATCGAAGTAACCATTATCTCTACCAGTTTAATTCAATCTTTAAAGTTCAGAGCCTAACGAGGTCGTACCACTAGCTGCATACATATAGCTATGGAGCGCTCAGTAAACACGCTTGGCTAGAAGTCCGTTGACCATATGGTTTAAGTTAAGATATGTAAATTTTAAAATCAACCAGTCCTGAATATAATTAAACATATCTCCAATGGAATAGAGTCTTGGCTATCCAAAAACTCTTCTTGGAAGATAATAAGAAATTATATAAGATAAAATTAAAGGCAGACGGCCAGAAAGCAAAGCTAGAATTTAAACCTCAGTATATTAAATATTTTAATAGAAAAAAATTATTTGGTTTAACGCCCCTTTTAACTCAGAGCTGAAATGTAAAATAGGTAAATTATTTTTCAAGTGGCTTTCTAAACACTTACACAAAAATTCAGAACTCCATAAGATATTCAATAAAAATGCAGTTAAATTAAGCTACAACTGCACAAATAATTTACATAGAATAATAAAAAGATAAAATAGCAGAAACCTCAAAAACAACATGCAGCAAAATAATAATAGCAATTTATGCAACTGTAGAAATAAAATGCGATGTCCACTAAATGAAACCCAGGGTCACAATTTTATATCCATACAACACACATATATATATATATATATATATATATATATATATATATATATATATATATATATATATATGTGTGTGTGTGTGTTTGTGTGTGTGTGTATGTGTGTGAAGAAATATAGTTTAATGTATGCTATATTAAGGGGATAAAGTGCTCAATATCAGAGATAGACCGTATGTAAATATAAAAGTGAACATAGAAGTCAACAGTCAGAGGCGACAGAATGTTTCCTGCTAAACGCAATCATCAGGTCACCGAATGCGTTTAACATGAAACAGTCTGTCGCCTTTGAACGTTGACTTCAATATTCACATATATATGACATTTTTTTTTGGTGGGGGGTTATAATAAACAGTATTAATAACATTTGCCGGCCTGAATGTCCGAGAAATTTTCATGGAAAATATTCGTTCACCGACAGGAATCGAACCTGTATCCTATGTTATTAATACTGTTTATTATAAAAAAGAAGCAGCATTTGCTTAAATATTTGTTTCTATAAAAAGAATGTATAAACATAAAAACGTCCTGAAAAAATTGTCGGACTTTGTCCATTTCATTATATATATATATATATATATATATATATATATACGTGAGTTTGTTTGTATGCCCTTTTAATATATTATTTTATATATAATATTTTGCTCCTGGATTTTTTAATGTTTCACATCTTTCAATTTTAATATTTTTGCCAGTAATTTGCATTGCTTCCTACAAATATATTTGCTTAAAATTTCATTGCCATTCTCATACACATCTCGTTTAATGATAGACAACAGTTTTCTGTTCGGTTCCTATTTGGTGATTCTACCAGCATAACTAGTAATTTGATGAAATTGTAGAAGAAATGCTGGTGACTAAATGGAAAAAAATGTTTTGCAGCTGAAAACTTGTTCTCTCAACTGCTGATATTGTGTTCCTATTTGTCTGTTTTGTTTTCAATGAAACTAAATGTCAGCCATTAGCATTGACATGGCTTATTTTATAATAATAATAATAATATATATATATATATATATATATATATATGTATATATATGTATGTATATGTATATGTATATGTATATATAGAATAGAAACTATAAAAACTAACTTGAGCTCGTTTGCAAAGTTTTATTTTATATCAATGATAATACATTTTAAAATACTGCTAATAATAAAAAAAATAAATTCTTCATTCTATTTACACGTTACGGTGATATTTTTCTCTGCGTCCACACAGACGACATATGGCAATAGACCGAATTTAAACAGGATTTTACACCCGGACTAGATCAGTGTTTCTCAATGATTTTTTTTTTTTACTTTAGGGCTCACTTGGAGAGAGGCGCACTTTGAATTTTCATAAAGTCATATTAATCATGGAATTTGAAAATAGGAAATTAATTAATAAGTCTCCTGAAATAAGCCATTATTTTTAAGACATTACATTGTATCTGTCTATATTTCTGAATTAAAGTATTATGTACATTATTCACATTATTCGGACTATTGTCCATATCTTTGTCGCCATATTCATTACAACGTTTCGGCCGTTGTACTCTCTGGATTTCTTCAGGTGGTTGTAATGTAGAAATGGACCCTTTATTTCGCTCACTGGAGTAGATTGTTCTAGTTCCACGTGCCATGTTTAATGGATGTCGGTTTTCAGTTATCTCCTGTTCATTTCCCTTTCCAAGTTATCCACTGCGTTAACCGGGTATTGAACTCACGCTCTTTGGGTCCTGTCACTGGATCTAACCAACGCGTTTATGACAGTGGTGACAAAGATGAGTAAAATAGTCCGAATAATGTAAAAATGTATGTTACATTGTATATTTAATTATGCTGGTGTGAAACCTGATCTTCATGTGCCTCGGTAATTTTTTGAATGTTAGGCTTTATATGTTATTTCTTGACAAAGGCAAAACGCAAAAAATTATGCACTTGTAGCAAAAAAAAAAGCTTTAAATTTATTGTAGCAATTAATTTCTTCTAATGTCCGCGACACATGCAGCCAATTCAACACAGCATTTAACCGCCTTTTTTCTGCCTTTTCCCGCTGTCGCTTCATTCTTTCCGTTTTTATCTATCATTGACCGCCAAAATATGCATATGTGCAAAGATAATCTCGCGAGATTATCTTACTCCGAGATCTAACTATTTTAAATATGGGATCCGCAAAACTGCCATTTCTTTCTCCGTTTGAGAGTTTACAACACAAGGCACGTTCGAATATTTGCTTGCTCTGGAGGTAAATTAATTTATTCTTGAGTTGCAGAAATACATCCAACTTGGGCCTCTTTCCTCTCTTCGGTAATTCACTATACTACCCACGATCGCAGTAAATGCAATTAGGAGGCCTCATCTGCGATGTACTCCTTTGAGAAGAAGCAAGATAAGATTCATCTTCAGATGAATTACCACTGGTAAGGTCATTGAGTTTTCCTTGACGATGCTCTAAGAAGCTGTCTAACGTCTTGTGGTTGTCCAGACATGAATGTGCATACCAGGCATCACTCAGGCAACTGTCCTCCGCCGAGACAAGTGCTGTAGCTCCGCCAAAAATTCATCAACAGATTCCCCAGGACGAAGTCGCCTCGACATGAACTGGTCGAAGGCATTGAAAAGACTGGTCAAAGTATGTTTTGTTCCTGGACGCAGTCACAAGGGCTTGCTTAATCTGCTCTGCATCTGACCTCTGCTCCTTACTTAGTTGCTCGTATACAGCGAAACGGCAGCTCTCGCTCGACATCCCCCCAACTCATGTTGCACAGCTCACATACCGACTCGGCGTTCTCGATCCACTCCACGGTTGGTAAATTGGCCTCAAAATCACTAAATTCAAGGATCAGTCTAATATCAAACAACTTTTCCGCCATCTCATTAAAAGATTTTTTAAATTGCCGAAATGACAAAAACTAAGCGTTTAAAAACTTATTGTAACAATCATTTTCTTCTCTCCTCTGCGAAACTTGTAAGAATCATTTTCTTCTCTTGTCCCTGTCACTTGTAGCCAATTATATACTGTAGATAAGCGTCTTTTGTCTGCCTTTTTCCTCTGTCGCTCCATTCTTTCCATGTTTATCTATCATTGACACTCAAAATCTTCATATGCGCAAAGATAATCACGCGAGAGATTATCTTATCTCCGAGATCTAACTATTTTAAATATGTGACCCGCAAAGCCGACATTTCTTTCACCGTTGAACAGTTTACACCGGTCGTATGTTTGCTTGCGCTGGGGCCAACTTATTTTTTTCTTCAGTTCATTCTCGCGTTGCAAATATATATGCAACCATGGACCTCTATGACCATCCAGTTTAAAATATCAATTATGTAAGTCTTGAGGTAGACATGGTGGACAGTTTTTTATTAATAAACTTTTTTAAATGTAAAAATAATCCATAAACTACTCTTCTGTTAATTTGGGGCCTATCTGGACATCTTTCAGGACAAATTATTGCCCTCGGGCGCCCCGGTTTAGAAACGCTGGAATACAGGGTCAAATAGTTCTCTCAATTTGACGTTTAAGCTTAAAATTACTATAACATCACCTGCCAACAGGGTCAAATCCTTGGTCACGAATATCGATTAATATAACACTTTTCTTCCACGTTTAGTTGTCCTGTCCTTATGGTCTTAGGACGACGGTTTAACCACACGGTTAACTCTGCACTGGTCAATACTAACGCTGGTCTAAGCTAGATGTTGGTCGCTGGCCACTATGACTCACATCAACTCATGCCAACGTTATGTTCTCGTTCCCAGAGCAGTGAAAGATTGAAGGTTGTCGTAATCGCAGCGCTGTTTCAAGCTATGGTGGGTTTCTTCGCTAAGGAAGAAAATACCTTTACGACGAAAAATAAAATCAAAGAATCATAGACTTAATCTTCAATTAGTTTATACAGCCTTGGTAGAACAAAAATTAACTCTTTCTGCATCAATTTATATAGTGACACTGAACTTATCTAACATTCTGAAAGAGCTGGGTTCAAAGTTCTTGTGGCAGCTAACTCGGATTTCAGAGACCTTCGATGCGCTCTTAAAGCCATTTGCTAATATACACTTCAGCCCCAAACTAGAGTGGGGCCGAAGGGTTCTGCGGAATTAGGTAATTCCCAAATTTTCACAATAATCACATTAAATGTTTTCTTTTTTTCTTTTTTTCAGCTTTCTTAATCAACTATTCAAATTTGGATAATTATCCAACTTCCTTGGGAGTAGCAACACTCCTCCTTTAACTCCAACCTTCTTCACTTCACATCTCGGACCACCACTTCACACATGTGGGGTTAAATTATGCCTCTGCTCCAGTCCTTCTCACTATTCTAACAGTTCCCACAACTCAGGTCTGGTATAACTGTTTTGGGGACAAATCTAATTTATAAAGTGCGTAGTTTATTCTCCTCATTAATTTTAATTCTCTGACACCCTTCCACCTGCATAAAATTATTACTCTCAAGCGAGAACACAGACATAACCATTACGTTCTCATTTAACCTTCCAAACGCTAGATAAAATTGCTTCTTAATTTCTTTTCGTCGACGAAAATATATTGGTTTACCTAAATTCTCAAAAAGAGACAAGCTGTCTCATCGAAAACACAAACTTACGACACGACAGGATCAATTTTCATAATCCTCGCACCGGGTTTATTCCCTGTTTTCATTTCTCAATTCATTTTCGCTAACGAAAATATAATTCCTGTCTGCGTCTCTTCTCGCCAATGACATGTTTTTTTTTCTAATTTCCAAATATGATAAAAAGCCATTTCCCAATTTGTTTTACGGGTATGCCAGATTTGCGATAGATAAAAGAAGTAAACTCATGGCGCAGTGTTTCGGTTCGTAGCCGTGTGACAATCTAGATGGCCTTTTTTGCACTTTCAGATTACCAAAGAAAATGTTATTCTCTCTCTCTCTCCCCCTCCCTCTCTCTCTCTCTTCCTGTTGATATTTCATTTTGGGTTTGACCTTTTTTTTCCTGTTTAGAATTAATGTTTAACCACTTTGTCACATTACTACGCCTTGCTTAGATTGGGCACAGGCTCAAAAGTATAAAGAGAGAAGTTTGCATAGTTCTATTTATAATCACAGGAACTGAGAACTTTCACTTTCATAACAGCTTTGTTGAAAGGAGAAATGCATGTCACAGTAAATTTGAAATTCTTTAGCCGAATTTAAAATGATTCAATGTTTGTTGAATATGAGTCTATACCAAAAAAAGAAAGCGATTTGACAGAAAGTATTATTAAATTAAAAAAAAGAAAAAGAAAACATCATTTAGCTTCGGCGACGTATTCCTTTTATTATTAAAGTTTTTGGAATTCAATATATACATCATTTTTTTTTCACGAAACTAAAAGAGTATTAAAATGTATTCTTAAATTTAAGTGGAATGGACTTTATTTTTGGCTCTTCAAAAAACACTAAATAGAAGAACACATCAAGTGGAAAGATAACTTTATTCTTCAATGCTGTCGGGTTTTATTCATGGGTAAAATGACGGAAAACCAACCAATATATTTTCGGTTCAAAATTGCTTTTTATACTTCTTGACAGTTTTTTAAACACAAATAAAGAAAATGGAAATGAACAGAATGCTAAAAAAATTGGAAAAAATATATAAACTATTATTTAATATATAGCTATGTGTAGCTAAATATATCTGCGTCACTATGGGCAGAAGGAAACCGTAAGAGTGTGTGCGTATGTGCGTCCGCGCAACTGCTCCCCAGGGTATATGTGGTGAAGGGGCATAAAAGAAAAGGAAACGCTACTAAATTAATTTTGAATATGTTATGGTCCGGTTCCACGGTGGAAGTCCCAAGGTAGAATCAATAAAGAAGAACTCGAACACGGATATGGAATAACACAGATATATTACAAACAGGAATATATACAGAGAAGTAGAAAGTGTTAGTAAGAACAATCAGGTTTAGCAGTAATTGTCTGAACGCGACTCTGTTTCGGACTGCCTCTGACTTGACTGACTGACTCGCTGCTCTGACTGACTGACAGACTAATGACGGACCTTACTCCAGACTTCAGACTGAACTCTCCCTGCTTCCTCTTGAGGCGCAGTATTTATTACGTATGGCATAGTCCATTATGTTATTATGGGTAAGGTCCCATAACACAATAGACAGGTAAAAGACATGAAATTATAGACTATATATGATTTTTTTTACTATTAACGTATATATCTAGCTAGATAACTTTCTCTCTCTCTCTCTCTCTCTATATATATATATATATATATATAGAGAGAGAGAGAGAGAGAGAGATAGATAGATATGTGTGTGTGTGTATGTGTCATTCGCAGATATTACTGTTTCGCTGTATGACCCTCCTCAGTGCGACTATATGTCTCAAGCCAGGACCGAAACCCGACTGATTTTGATGTCAGTCAGAGTTTCTACCACTGAGCTGTCTTCACTCGGCAGAGAGAAACAGCTAATTCCAGCACATTTTTTTTTACGAATGTAAACAAATAAGTTATATGGATATGAGTTTGTAAGCCTGGTTTTCACGCTTTTGCGATTATCAGACAAACTAGTTTATTTTTTAATATTGGATACATTTATGCTTGTTTTACTATGTTTGGTGGTGGGAGCGGGATTCTTATGTATTTGTTTCGGGTGGCACTATCATACACATAGAAATATACATATAGGTGTACGCATTTTAGTTCACACCAACACATCCATATAAGCAATTCGAGCCTAGATGCAGATACATATCCGTACGTTTAGCCATACATACATACATACGCAGTTGTAATTCTATTTCGGTGTCGGGGCCTTAGCTTTTTATGCGTAGCTATGTTCGTTTCAGCATATAATGGGAAGGCGTGTTCTTGACGTTTTTTTTTTCAAATCTATCGCATGGCCTGACAGAGGAACTTACACATCCTCACATACAATCATGTGTAGATGCGCACATACACTATTATTGGTCTGGGCCTTTTCACCACCCCTTGAACTTGGTCTTGCTTGTGGTTTAGGTGATGATGATGTTTCTATTTTCAACCCTAACTGCTTGTATGTTGTTGATAGTTGTGATTATGCTGGTAGTGATAATAACTGTGTTGATATTGATGTGTTAACGGTTAATTTAGCCTTAATGGCAGAATTATAAAAAGGTGGGGTAATAAAAACTATTGTAGCTATGATAATAATTGTGGTAACCATGATAATGATGGTGATAATATATATATATATATATATATATACGCGTGCGTGTGTGTGTGGGGTTTGTTTGAGTGTGTGTGCGTGTGTGTGTATGTGTGTAGAATGAATATGCGTCTGGTGTAAATGCATGGCGGCAAAGTCGAAGAGCCGAGTACGAAATCCAGTCGAGTTCATTTGGTTCACTTCGACGCAGCTGGCATTGAAAAAGGCATGAAACCATCTCTTCTCCCACCTTGAGTCATCTTGACTTTGTTGATAAACAATCTAACAGGAGAAACTATCAACTCAACCATGATAATATATATATATATATATATATATATATATATATATATATATATATATATTTGCTACAAAGACCACAGCAGCAACGCTTGCTGCGTCAGTGGCCCTCCTTTACAGTGGAATCTATTTTACTTGCAACCATCTATAAACACACACACACATATATATGATGCAATTAGTGTATATTTGGGGAGCAACTTTTCTTTTAAAAATGTTTCATTGAATATAATAGACAAGGAAAATTTACATTATTTACATTATTCGGACTATTGTCCTCATCTTTGTCGCTATATTTGTTACAACCTTTCAGCCGTTGTTTGCTCTGGTCTTCTTCAGCTGGTTGGAACGAAGACCTGAGTGCAAAAAGGCCGAAAAGTTGTAATAAATATTGCGCTAAAAAGATGAGGTCAATAGTCCGAATAATGTAAATAATGTGCATAATACCTCATCTGAGAAATATAGACAGATAAGGAAAATTTATTTAACTTTTATTTAATTTTTCTAGCATTCTTACATTTTTCCATTATTCATATATATGTAGTTTCTATGCCTGATGATGACCGGACGAACCGTCGAAAGTACTTACGTATTTAAGGAAGACATAATACAGTTTATAATTTTAAAATAACAAGGATAACATTCATCACATATACCACATATTTGATATATATATATATATATATATATATATATATATATATATATATATATATATATTTGATATATATATATATATATATACATATTTGATATATATATATATATATATATATATATATATATATATATATATATATATATATATATATATATATATATGAATGTATGTACCTGGACTCTCATATTACATCTAACAAGACATTGAAGGACAGTTTTTCAGAATTCGTAGCATTTAATTCTCGGAAAGATTCATTGTTTTACTTGCAGTCATGATTTATTTATTGGGAATAATTGCCATCCGTTGCTTTCTTTATAGAAATACCGCCTTTTGTTAGCTGACTTATTTTTTCTTTTTCCTCTAATGTGCTAATGATTCTCCTCGACTTCCTTGAAGAGTGACTGTGAAGCCGTTTACTTGCCTGCCACTCGACACAATAGAAAATATGAATGTAAAGATTTAAAAGATTATTTTTTTCTGATATATTATCTTTCCCGGAACTAAGCAAAGTATTAAGAAATAGGAAAATACTGTTTGAAACAAAGACAACTATGCTGAACTACTATGGCATATCTAACCTCTTCTATTGCAGTAATTAGAGACTAGAAGGGACAGATTGATTGATTCGTTTTTTACGGCTTATCAACCCTATGCAGCTTATTTAAATCAGAATTTTTTTTTTCTTTAATCGTAAGAGTTTTTTTTTCTTTGAGGTAAAAATGGCTTAGTGTTAAAAATCTTGCTAATTAACCAATAGCTTGGGGAGAAGAGGTGGATTCATATCTTTACAAAGTCTATTTGCGCGTAATTTAATATAACGAACCCAACGGGAACTGGAACTCGGTTCTTCGATTAACAATTCCGAGTTTGTTTCTTTTTCATATTTTTCAAAACATTTTTCAACTTTTTTTTTTTATCCGCCTATATTTCTGAGATGAGGTATTATATACACTATTTACATTCCTCGGATTTTTGTTTTTTCTTTCCTTGACAGCTGTGATTTAAATATTGCTGATGTGTTTTTACTATAATAAACACAGTGTAAGTGGCTTCCTACATTTTAAAAAGCATTCTAAACATCACCCACACATTCAACCTTACGGCACCTGGTATTCCCAAACGGTCACCCATACTGATCAGGATCAACGTTGCTTAACTTCGGTGATCGTAAAGGAACTGGTGTTTGAACGTAATATATCTGTAAGGCCCGAAGTAACAGAGTTGTGGTTCTACAGGTGGACACACATAACGCTATGGCCTGGGCGTATGCACAACGAGGAATGTTTAAAAAAAGAAGTGAAATCGGACAAATGCTTCAAGTCAAAAAGATGCAGAATGAAAAGTGGCCTTAGAAAACCTAACACACTCAAAACCGAATGAAGTAGAGATGAAAGGGAAAAGTAAATATATAAACGTTTTTCTTTCTACTCGAATGGATGGCAGATCTCGGTCGATTAAGGATTGTAATGAGGCCAACCCTATAAGGGATTAGGTAGATTGTAGAAAATCAAAATTAACCACCGGAATGGACGTTATATAAAAGATTCTTTGATTTAAATCAGTTAAGATGAAGCATTTTAAAATGACAAATATCAGAATAATGATACACATAATAATTTATTTCAGTTTATATTTCTGATTTGGTGGCATAAGTGAACATCTGAATTGAGTCAGGCAACTAAACGACACGGGATTTGATCTTTATTATGGACGCTGTACAGTTTGCCACCAATGCTAATATCATTCTTGGTCTTTGGCTGGAATCTCCAAGACAACGCAGTTCTGAAATCGGACTACGAGTGGAAGAATATTCTGTTGACAACTTTCGCCAAACCAAGGCACCATGCATATATTCTTAGCCATAACTAAACAAATGCTGAACTAGTATGACATACCTAACCTCTTCTATTTCAGTAATTAGTGGAACATTTTGTTAGAGATTAAAGAGAGATCTGAAGCGACTGATTGATTGATTTGTTTTCTACGACTTATCAACCCTTTGCAGCTTATTTAAAGCGAGAAACTATTTTACAATTGTTATTTTTTTATCTTTTGATATAAGAATGGCTTAGTGATACAGGTCTTATTAATTAACCCATAGTTGGGGGAGAAGAGGTGGATTCATGCCTTTCCCAAGTCTATTTGTGCGAAAGACTGTCCTCCTGTATATTTTGGAAGACTTCCAACTTTAAATTCACCGCCAAATATTGTTACCATCTTGGTTATTGTAGAAGTGATTAGAGACACGACGTTTCGGCCATATGTCCTCTGATCATCTTCAGGTGACTTTTATTTTGGCTGTTGTAGAGTACCATCTGTGTCATTATTGTAATATTTTGTCAATGTGAGGCCAATACTGATGAGCCATATAGTATTTCCGGAGATCGAACTCCAGTAGATAGTAGCAATGCTGGTTAAAGGAACGCTTATATCCATTACATAGGAGGATACTAAAGGCTTACGGCTATATCATGTTCAGATAACGGTTCCCAGGTGATCACCGAAGTTAAGCAACGTCGAGCCTGGTCAGTACCTAGATGGCTTACTGATTAGGAATACCTGACGCAGTAAGCTAGGATGTGTGGGTGGTATGATAGATTAACAATTGGAAATTCGTGAGACGTGTTCCAATTTCAATCGATTTCACGTACACCCAAATACCCCATGCTAATGGGATGAACCCACTTCTTCTCCCTCAAACTAGGGGTTAATTAGTAGGTATGTATCAATAAACCATTATTATCTCCAAAAGATTCTTGCAATCTAAAATATTTTCTGGCGTTAAATAACTCGCAAAGGCATTAAAAAAACAAGTCAATCAATAAAACGTAGGAGATTAGGGGAATATTTTGGGGGGTTTAAATCCATTTTCAGATAATTTTGAGATTTTCATAAATGTCCTCATTCCTTGTTAATTTTCTTTTGATTTTTGAGATATTAAACTTTTAATATACCTGGACCTATTCAATTTAATCGATCAATTATTCTTGTTTTGTTTACAATAGTTTTTACTTTAGACAGGACGTTTCGGTCAAGTCACTTCTGACTTTCTTCAGGATAGCAGTGAATTTGTTTAGAGATAAAGAAGACACATATTGAGAATACCATAGACCCTTGGGCAATGAGGAAATTCTAAACAAAAAGGGAGCAGGAAAGATAAAACCTATTTTGGATTGAAAGGATATTTATTTTTTAGTGCGAATATTGTAATAACTATTTTTTTGGGAGGTGAAATTTTTCAGATACAAGACGTACTATTTAAACTTTAACTGTGTGGGAGAAGAACACGTGATTTAAATTCATGTCATATGTACATATTCTGAAAAGTAATATTGTTATATGTTTATTTTGAAGATTGCGAATTTTAAATATTTCTGCGTTAAAAGTTAAAATGAAGGAAAATAAGTCCCATGTCCGCCACTTGATGTGCTTTTATTTCAAAAAAAGAAAAAACTCTGTACAAATAACATAATACAATTCCATATATTTTGTTAAACGGGACATCGCGGAGATATTCCACATATGTCATATGTGCGTTGTAAGGCGTCTGAAAAATACGTGGATACGTGAAAGCTAGTAGAATAAATGGTTCGTATATTTGGATACATTTGTGTACAAATATCTAAATATTGTCTTTGAAAATTATGTCAGGTTACTCCTCGAACGGTACTAGTAAGAATATAAGAAACAATATTGCATTCGGTTTGTTCGTGACTTTGATGACTAAACCGGTACCACAGCCAACTGAGATGGTCGGCTAGACACGAAACAGATTAATATCTCGTGTCAAAAGGCAGATGTACCTTCTTATAGTGTCAATGGCTATCTAATAGAGTAGGGTAGACTAGGTTCTACAGTTATGTATTTAATCAGCGTGTTGAAGACGCAACATCGTTTGACAGGTTGTGTTTGTGGGGGGTGAGGGGGGATTTCTAGACTGATCTCAACAGCCCGGACGTAGTTGCAACAATGGAATCGAAGATTACGTGTCAGTGTCACAAGAGACCTTTCAAGCTGGAAGACATCGAATATGTTTTGAAATCAAATGGTCATGAGACTGATGATCATGGTTATCATGATGATGATGTAGTGTTTGGAATTCTCTTAAAAACGCCGAGAAGTTGTTTTTTTTTTTTCCCATCCAATACTTCCGGTTTTTTTTTATTTTTTTTCGTTTTTGAGTTTGATTTTTGCTCGAGTTTTGTTTATTTTTGTTTCGGTTTTTATTTTATTTTTTTTTATATTATTTTGTTACATTTTATATCGATTTTAATTTTTAATTTTCTTATTATTTTTTTATTTTTATCAATTTTCCGTTGTTTGTATTATTTTTCATTTTTATTTTTTTTATTTTTTTAGTTTATTAGTTTATTATTTTCATTTTTTCATTTTTTATATTGTTGTTTTTATTTTTTCATTATTTTTGTTTTAAAATTTATTTTTAAGTATTTTTCATATTTTCATATTTTTATTTTTTCATTATTTTTTATTTTAAATTTTATTTTTAGTATTTTTTCATTCTTTGTATTTTTATTTTTTCATTATTTTTTATTATAAATTTTATTTTTTGTTTTTTTAATTTTATTTTATATTTATTCTTTTTCTTTTTTGACAGCAACAGTTTTCATTGACACGTGAAGGCACATTCTGATTGATTTTCCGCTTTTCGAAAGATTTACTTTTGTTTGTCTCAATGTAATTTTTGTGTTTTACATTTCGATATACTCTGGTCGTCCCTCGAAGACAATAAAGTAGGGGAAAAACAGATATAAATCAGTCTAATTCTTCTCGGTAACAAAAAGAAAAGATAATATTAAAAAGAATATACTATGTTTTTACAGCCATTTTTCGCCTTTTACTGCGAAGCACCTCCCGAAATGTTATTACCAAATATTCACGTATATTTATCTACTTTCTTTCAAACTTCTTTTCATGTCAAGAAATGCAATGAATCATATGAACCAATAAATCTGTCTGTATGTTTTCGAATTTTCGTTAGAAATTATTCACTTTTTATTTTTCCTATTCTGGGATAATTTATTTTCATTATTCTAGATTCTCATAAATACCGCCAATAACGGCTTTTAAGTTGGATGTCAGACGTCTTTTCTATTTATTGCATTTATATTTTACCTAGTTATCAGCTACCGTTCAAATATGGCGTCAAGTTTTAAGTAATTTTGCAATTAAACCATCTTTCTAAGGTAAGAAATAATTCCTCATTTTTTTTAATAAAATTAAAGCGCTGAAAGAAACGCCAAGCAACTGCGCAAAATCATCTGCCGTTGGCATATTCTTCCCTGTCATCGTCTTTTTTGTCAGTCAGGAATCAAAAGAGACTAGTATAATATCGTATGACACTTAACATAACATCAAAGGTAAAAATCGCCCCAAAACAGTTCATAGAATCCTGTTCTCTTTAATTGCTAATTACCTATTCCGTTCTCATGTTAACACATTATATATTCGTTTATTTGCTTCAAGTAATTGTTGTGGATTTGTTTCGCAGTGGAGGCTTGTATTTGTACTAAATCGGTCCTAAATAAGTTAGACGTACAAAACGTTAGGAACTTGATATAATAGAGTAATCTTGTTATGGTCGCTGACAACTTTCGTATTCTACTAACTGTCGACTACTGTCGTACGACATCTACGCTGTTTAGTAACTGCCCCACGCAGTCACATGCGTCACAAGGCCGAATTTAATATGGGGTTCCTGAGCCCGTAGGCTCGGCCAAAAAATCCCCGTAGACCCGACATAAACGGGATCGGGTCTGTCTACCTCCCCGGACGAAACTCTGCCCTTCGGCATAGCCTTGTCCGGGTTCCTCTCTGCCCGAAGGAAGAGAGTTCGACTGTCGTCCGACATCGACATCGACTAGTATTTAGTCCCCCCCCCCTCAACGAGGGTATCATGTGGCACAAGACCGGTTTAACGTTGAATCTTCCCTGTCCGTGGGCTCGGCCAAAAATATACCGTTTGAACCCGTATAAACGGGTTCAGGGTCGGTTTACCTCCCCGAACGAGACTCTGCCCCTCGTTCGACTGACCCTAGTTTCCCTTACTA
Organism: Acanthosepion lycidas; assembly: GCA_963932145.1. Lineage (NCBI taxonomy): Eukaryota > Metazoa > Mollusca > Cephalopoda > Sepiida > Sepiidae > Acanthosepion > Acanthosepion lycidas. Next base: position 8,941,801 of record OZ010586.1, read on the forward strand.
CTTCTACTTATATTAGGTGGGAGAGTCCATTTACTATAGAATAGGTGCGTTTCACCATAGCAGTAATACAAACTATTATATATTTTATGATTAAATCAAGCAAACGAAAATATATAATCAGTTTTTCTAAATGCAGATTGTTAATATATAAAATATATGTATATTTCGTAAGCAAACTTATTTGCAATCATGTTTCGTTGACACATAATGAAAATGTGATGAATTTTATTATGAATTTTTCTAGTATTCCCAAATTTTCCGTGTTTTGGTCAAGGGCGTTTAAATTTGTCCGTAATGTCTATTGTCCCAAGCGCTTTCGACCACTTCTTTGGTTGGTGTTAATCCGTGTTAACTTCTTTTCACGATTGCCTTTTAACTGTTTGTTGGTTGATGCCGAATTGAATGCTATTCATTTAGCTAGTCTGGGCTACATATCCGAATTGCTCTGATTCCGGATTAAATACTCGAAGGGCTCTGATTCTGGGTTACATATCCTAAAGGCTCTGAGTCCGAGGTACATTGCTCTGATTCCAGGCTACATATCCAAAGGGCTCTAATTCTAGGCTACATAATCGAAGGGCTCTGATTCCGAGCTACATATCCTAAGGGCTCTGATTCCGGACTAAATACACGAAGGGCTCTGCCTCCGGGCTACATATCAAGGTTATATGATTCCGGGGTACATATCCGAAGTGCTATGATTGCAGGCTACATATCCGAAGGGCTCTAATTCGGGGCTACATAATCGAAGAGCTCTGATTTCGGGCTAAATGTCCTAAGGGCTGTGATTTCATACTAAATATACGAGGGCTCTCATTCCAAGCTGCATATCCGAAGAGTTCTGATCGTAGACTACATATCCGAAGAGCTCTGATTCCGGGCTACATATCCTAAGGTGTCTGATTTCAGACTACATATCCTAAGTGATCAGATTCCAGGCTACATATCCGAAGGTCTTTAATTCTGGGCTGCATAACTGAAGTGCGCTGATTCCGTGCTACATATACTAAGGGCTCTCATACCAGGATACATATCCGACGTATTTCATTTAGGGCTAAATATCCGATGGGTTCTAATTCCAGGCTACATATGAGAAGGGTTCTGATTCAAGTCTACATATATGAAGGGCTCTGATTCCAGGCTACATATCTGAAGGGCTCTGATTCCGGGCTACATATCGAAAGTTCTCAGATTCCGGGCTGCATATGAAAAGTGATTCCGGACTACATATCAAAAAGGCTCTGATTCCAGGGTACATATGCGAAGGGCTCTGATTCCGGGATACACATCCGCAGGCCACTCATTCCGTGCTACATATCCAATAGGCTCTGATTTCGAGCTATATATCCAAAGTGCTCTGATTCCGGGCAACATACAGAAGGTCTCTAATTCCGGGGTAAATATCCAAAGGGATCTGATTCCCGGCTACATACGGAAGGTCTCTAATTCCGGGGTAAATATCCAAAGGGATCTGATCCCGGGCTACATACAGAGGGTCTCTAATTCCCGGGTAAATATCCAAAGGGATCTGATTCCGGGCTACATACAGAAGGTCTCTAATTCCAGGGTAAATATCCAAAGGGATCTGATACCGGGCTTCATACAAATGGTCTCTAATTCAGAGGTTAATATCCAGTGGGATATGATTCCAGGCTACATATCCAAACGGCTCTTATACCTCGATACATATCAAAAGTGCTCTGATTTCCGGCTACATATCTCATGGGATCTGATTCCATGCTACGTAACCGAAGGATCTGATTCAGGGTTACATATCCGAATGGCTCTGATTTTGGAATACATATTGGAAGTGCACTGATTCTAGGTTGCATACCTGAATGACTATGGTTCAAAGTAACATATTCAAAGGGCTTTCATTCAAGGGTATATATATGAAGTGCTCTGATTCCGATCTACACATCTACATAGCTCTGTTTTCGGGCTATATATCCGATGGTTTCTGATTTTAGGCTATATATTCGAAGGGCTCTGATTCCGGGCTATATATCCGAAGTCCTTTGTTTCAAGGCTACATATCTGAAGTGCTCTGAATCTGGGCGACAAATCCAAAATTCCCTGATTCCGGGCTATATAGCCGATAGCTCTGATTTCGGGCTACATATCCGAAGGGCTCTGATTCCAATCTATATATTCGAGGGATCTCATTCCAGGTTACATATCCGAAGCGCTCTGATTCCATGCTACATAAACGAGGGCTCTGCTTCCGGCTACATACTCTATGGGTCCTGATTCCATGATACATATCCGAGGTCTCTGAGTCTAGGCTACATAACTGAAGTGCTCTGATTCCAGGCTACATATCCGAAGGGCATTGACTCCAGGCTACATATCCAAAGGGTTCTAATTCGGGGCTATATATCCGAATGGCTCTGATTCCAGACTACATATTCTAAGTGCTATGATTCCAGGCTACAAATCTGAAGGGCTCTGATTCAGGTTACATATCCAAAATGCTCTGGTTCCGGGCTAAATATATGATGGTCTCTGATTCAGGGCTACATATCAGAAGTACTCTAATTCTGGGCTACATATCTGAAGGGCATTTATTCCGGGCTATATATCCAGAGAGCTCCGATCCCGGGCTATATATCCGAAGTGCCCTGTTTCCGGGTTACATATCCGAATGGCTCTCATACAGTGATTACATATCCGAAGTGATTTGATTCAGCCTACATATCCTAGGGGAAATGATTCACGGCCACATATCCAAAGTTCTCTGATTCTGGGCTACAAATCTGATAGGCTCTGAGTTTGGGCTACATATGGTAAGGGCTTTGATTGCGGTTACATATACAAAGTACTCTGATTTCATGCTACATATCCGGGGGCTGTGATTCATGGCTACATATCAGAAGTGCTCTGATTCTAGGCTAAATATCCGAAAAGCTGTGATTCCAGACTACATATATGAAGGCTCTGATACTAGGCTACATATACGAGGGTTTTGATAACTTGCCACATATTCGAATTGCGCTGATTCCGGGTACATATTCGAAGGCTTTGATTCTGCGCTACATTTCCGAAGGTTCAGATTTCGGGCCATAAATTCAAAGGGCTCTGATTCCGGGCTATATATCCAAGGGTTTTGATACCTTGCCACATATTTCAAAGCGCTCTGATTCCGGGCTATATATCCAAGGGTTTTGATACCTTGCCACATATTTCAAAGCGCTCTGATTCCGGGCTATATATCCAAGGGTTTTGATACCTTGCCACATATTTCAAAGCGCTCTGATTCCGGACTATATATCCAAGGGTTTTGATACCTTGCCACATATTTCAAAAGCTCTGATTCCGGGCTACATATCCGAAGTCTCAGATTGGGGGCCACATATCCGAAGAGCTCTTATTCTAGGCTACATTTCCGAGGGCACTGATTTCATGCTACTATATATCCAAAGGGCTCTGCTTCTGGGTTACATTTCCGAGGGCTCTGATTCCGGGTTACATATTCGAAAGGGCTGTGACTCTAGGCTATATATCCAAAGTGCTCCGGAATACATATCCTAAGGGATTTAATTCCGGCCTACATATCCGAAGAGCTCTTATTCAGGGCTATATTTCCGAGGGTTCTGATACCGGGCTACATATTCGAAGGGCTCTGATTCCAGGCTCTATATCCAAAGGGTTCTGAATCTGACCTACATATCCGAAGGGCTCTGATTACGGGCTACATATCCGAAGAGCTCTGATTTGGGGCTACATTTCCGAGGGCTCTGATACCGGGCTACATATTCGAACAGCTCTGTTTCTAGGTTATATATATATATCCAAAGGGTTTTTAATCTGGGCTACATATCCGAAGGGTTCTGATTCCCGGCTACATATTGGAAGGGCTCTGATACCAGGCTATACATCCAAAGTGTTCTGATTCCGGGATACATATCCTAAGGGTTCTGATTCCGGTCTACATATCCGAAGAGCTCTTATTCCGGGCTACATATTCGACGGGCTCCGATTCTGGGCTACATATTCGAAGGGCTGTGATTCCAGGCTATATATCCAAAGGCCTCTGATTTTGTGCTACATATCCGAAGCGCTCTGAATCCGCGCTACATATCCGAAGAGCTCTGTTTCTAGGTTATATATCCAAAGGGTTCTGACTCTGTGCTACATATCCTTAGGTCTCTGATTCCGGGTTACATATTGGAAGGGCTCTGATACCAGGCTATACATCCAAAAGGGTTCTGATTCCGGGATACATATCCGAAGAGCTCTTATTCTGGTATACATATCCGAAGGTCTCTGATTCAATGCTATATATCCAAAGGCTTCTGAATTTGGGCTACATATCCGAAGTGCTCTGATTATGAGATACATATCCGAAGATCTCTGATTCTCAGCTACATATCCGAAGGTCTCTGATTCCACGCTACATATCCGAAGAGCTCTGACTCTAGGTTATATATCCAAAGGATTCTAATTCCGGGATACATATCCTTAGGTCTCTGATTCCGGGCTACATATTGGAAGGGCTCTGATACCAGGCCATACATCCAAATGGCTCTGATTCCGGGCAACATATCCGAGGGTTTTGATACCTTGCCACATATTTCAATACATACCCGAAGGCTCTGATTTGGGCCTACCTAACCGAACAGCTCTTACTCTAGGCTACATTTCCGAGGGCTCTGATTCCTTGCTACATATCCGAAGGGCTCTGATTCTATGCTATATATCCAAATGTCTCTAATTCCGGTATACATATCCGTAGGGCTCTGATGCCGGGATACATATCCGAGAGCTCTGATTCATGGCTACATACCTGAAGGGCTCTGATTCCAGGATACATATCCGAAAATCTCTGATTCTTGGCTACTTTTCCGAGGTCTCTGATTCCGGGATATATATTTGAAGAGCTCTGATTCTAGGCTATATATCCAAATGGCTCTGATTCCGGGATACATACGCGAAGTTCTCTGATACCGGGCTACATATCTGAAGAGCTCTTAATTCTGGGCTACATATCCGAAAGGCTCTAATTCCGGGCTACATATTCGAGGGCTCTGATTCCAGGCTATATACCCGAACGGTTCTGATCCTGGGCTACATATCCGAAGGGCTCTGATTCCGAGCTACATATCCAAAGAGCTCTTTTTCTAGGTTATATATGGCTCTACATATTCGAAGGGTTTGATTCCAGGCTATATATGCAAAGTGCTCTGATTACGGTATTCATATCCAAAGTCCTCTCATTCTAGGCTAAAGGGCTCTGATTCTGGGCTACATATCCGAAAGGCTCTGTATCTATACTCTCGTTTTGCATCGAAACCATGTTGGACATAGCTTTGATTTCACTAATGCCATCCTAATTTTGAAAGAACATAATTGTTTAAGGAGAATATACATTGAATAAGATTATTACCAACTATAAACACACGACTAAGACAATGCATTACCTCGCCATCCTTCTTTGAATCCATTCTTAAAGAATCTAACTTGTGTCTCTTTAATACAAAGAATGCATGCTTAAAATGATCAGCACTAAATTAGAATGATGACAACCTGCTGCGCTGGCTGACCGCACGAATATGAAGACATTAGAATTCCTACTAATCAGTAACACATACAGAATGATGAATACATATTACCGACGCCCGTTAAACATATAAGAATCTTCACAAACTTAAATACATATAGAATTATCTACGGTTTAATACACATGACACCTGGCTGACCAAAGAGAACTGACTCAAAAATATACTTGTCTGTCTTTTTGTCTGTTTTCTCCCAAAATGACGAAGCTTTAATAAAAATGAAACATGTTAGATTGATTTACGTTTCATATTTTCCTTTATATTATTCGATATTTAATTCCCTCTCATTCTCTCTCACCCTCTCTACATGCCTTACTTCTTGCCTATCTCACATTGCGAATTTTTTCTAAGCTCTATACTAAACATAAAATCTGTTACGAAAAAAGAACTAAACAAAATGAACCCAAAACGATCAGCTTTAAAAATGGACTCGTAACTGGAAAAACCGAATGAAAAAAGAATATTAACAACAAATACTTTTTCGCACCTAACCCAGTTCTGCGGAATCAGAATCAACGTTGAGTTTAAGTAAGCGAATGATCCAATTGAAGTAAAGTTCCATGCAGATTTAAATTTTTCCCCCTTGTGACGAATGCAGCTATCGATTTTTTTGCATGCTAGTTAATATTCTGTCTATTCGTGGCAGCCAGCTATAGGCTCTCACTCTGGCCAGTAGAAAATGGCCGCTAAATACATGAAAACTGCCGTAGAAGAATGAAAAAATCGATTATTTCCACTATTGATGGGAGTTGGGAAATGCAAAGCCGGTCTTGGCCTCCCCGCTAACTTGGAGCATGTGCATGTAAATTTTGGTGTAAATCCGTCGAAAATTGCGGCCGTGAATTCGTTACGCACACACATACATCCTGCCTTTTATATATAGAGTTATAATATATATATATATGCGGGTCTTTATGTGTGTGTGTATGCTTGTAGGTATGTGTCTATGTGTGGACGCGTATGTGCGTCTCTCTCTCTCTCTCTCTCTCTGTATGTGTGTGGTTAGTGATCTATTGATCACCAGAGAAGCAACAGATAAAAAAATGTCCAGCTTTAAGCTTAAGATGGTATGAACTTTATAAATAATGTAAATAAAAATCGAATCAATGAAAATATAGTGATGAACATCTCTTCCCTTTGAGGTTATAAATATTCAGGCATCAATGAATTCGTCACACGCCATTGCGTTTCCTTTCATTGGTTCATCTTTGCTTCTTGCTTCTTTTCTTTTTTCTCTTTTCGTTTTTATTCTTGTCTTTCCTTTTTCATTAATTATTTCTATTTATCTATCATATTCTCTTTTTTCACCATTGTTTATATATTTATTTCGTTTAATTTCTCGTTTCTTTTTTCCCTCCGCATTTTTCTTTTCCGTTCTATTTCCTCTTTCTTTGTTTCATTCGTTCCCGACTTCTTATTAGTTCTTTCTTTCTTTCTTCTTCCTTTCTTGCTTGCACATCCTCTATCATTTTGCATTCTTTCTTCCTCTATCTTCGCTATGTTCTTTTTTTATCTTTTTTCTTTCTTTCATTTACATTTCCGTCTTTTTTTTTACTTCATTTTCCTCTAATTTCTCTTATCCAATATATATATATATATATATATATATATTTGCATCTCTCCTTTTGTTCTGGTTATGACGATAGACTACATCCGTTAACAAGGCCTATGATGAGGAGGTTTTGAGGAGCGTGAAGTCACCTATTAATTGATGGACTTCCCAGGTCCACTCTGACCCGGAGTGGTAGCATTTGTCAGGGTCCCACCCATGGGCAAATAGTTAACCACAAAAGGGGTCACAACAATATGAAAGTATGAAAATAAGTTTTAATAATAACATTACTTTTCTTGGAAAATTATTACCAGCAATGCATTTTGAAAGAAAAAAAATTACCAGAAATACATTTTTGAAGAAAAAATAATACCAGCAATAAAAATCTTGTCGGCATTAAATAGCCCATTAAGGGTGATATGCCGTAAAACAAAACAAACGAAACCGACCATCTCTACTTAGTATTGTCTCTTTCTTCTTTTTTAGTTTGCATTGTATGTATTGTGTTTCTTTCACTATTTTTTACATTATTATTAGTTTAAATTCCTTTGTTATTTTCTTCTTTTTCTTTTCATTTTAATTACCTAACATTTTTTGGTTAATATATTCTATAAAATCCCATATTCATTTATCTTCAGGCTTTCTTCTTCTTTTTATTTCTTCTTAACATTTCCTCTCTTCCTTTCTAATTTTACATTCTTTATTTTCATTCTCATGCCTTCATTTTTTTATTTACTTTTATTTTCACTCATATGCCTTTATTTCTTATCACTCCTCATTCTTTTTAACTTCATTCTTTTCTCCTTTGTTTGCGGCCTGGGTATGACGATAAACTACATCCGCGTCATCGGTAAGACGATAAACTACGTCCGACAGTAAGGCCTCTTAACACGGAGTTTGAGGCGCATGGAACCCTCTCTTAATTGCTGGTATTGTCAGGTCAAACCTGAACCAGGGTGGTTGCACCTGTTAGCATTCCAACTATGGGCAAATAGTTAACCACAAAACTAGGTTCAAAAAAACATAATAGTGTAAAAATAGGTTTTAGCACCAGCAATACATTCTTGTAAAATATTATTACCAACAGTACATTTTTGAAGAATAAAGTATTAACAGCAGTACATTAAAAAAATATTACCAACAATACATTTTTGGAAAAATATTACTAGCAATAAAATTCTTGTCGGCATTAAATAACCCATTGAGATGTTGATAAGCCTTAAACAAACCAAACCAAATTATCTCCTTTATTTCTTCATTTACATCACCCATATTCGTTCTTAATTTTATTTCTTTCTTCATATATTCTTGGCTCTCCAAAATTGTCTGTCTTTTTTAGCTTTGAGTAAATGTTTCCCTTTTGCTATTTCTCCTAAACCGTCTTCTGCCATCCATTTGTACAAGCCCGTTAGGTAGCTTATTTATTATTTTCCTCTTTCCCTCAATATCAGGTTGTATAACTCTGGCGGCAATATCGAGCGATATGGCCTGATCCATCACGTCTGTAACAGAGATGGGATCAAGCCGAGGTGATGCTTCAACTTCGCACCTAATCTAATCTTTTGTTGCCACGCTACCACATCGCCATCACCAGCAAATGTTTTCACCAACTACTCGTGTCAAACTTTCGAAACCCATTTTATACGCCCCAAAAATTTGAACTCTCTCTCTCTCTCTCTCTGATGTTAAGTAAAAGTGACGTTTTTCTCATCATTTTCCCTAAGACTTTGTTATTGTTCACATATTCAAACTGTTATTCCCACTAAATTCTTCACTAAATCCACATTTTTTAAGCATCCATCCCCAAGCAAGGCGAGAAGCTACTAGCACGCAAGGGGTTACAAAGTTGGAACGATAAAAAAGAGGATTGATAGAGGAATAGATGAAGAGACAGTTAGGAGATTAAACAGGCATCTGGAGACGTCGATTGACGTTACATTTGAATAGTTGGAGATTATAGTTATCAGGAAAACAAGAAATGGGGAGAGATTTCCACAGGTGATAAGTGCGAGACATGAAGCTATTGGAGTAGAAGAGACTGCTACATTTAACAGTTTCAATAGTGAAAGGGTGAGAGCCATATGCAAGCCTATTTGAACACTTGAATTCATGAAGTTTGGGAACCAGCGAAAGCTGCTCATCGGAGCAGTTACCGTGAAAGTATTTGTAAAAAAGATAGAGAGAGGCAACGGCACATCTGTGCGAGAGCGGCTGAAGACGAGGTGCCAGATAAGGGCCAATTAAATTGCATATTAGTCTTTGGAATTTATCAAGAAACTTGAGACAATTAGAAGGGACTCCAGACCATATATGGCAGCAATACTCCATTTCTGTTGCCCCAGATTTCTTCTTCATCTCTGTGGAGATGATTATGTATTCACTTCCATGTGAGAAAACTGAGTCACTACTCTTTTCTGTTTCTGTAACAGAATTTTCTTGTTTCTTGATACTTTCGCTATCGGATCTCAATGTTAAACATTCTCTCCTCACTTAAAACACTTCCCAGATATTTAAATCATTGTATTTGTGTGGTTTTATATTCGGCATTTTGGACAGTTCATTTTACTGACAACTACTTTGTCGGTTTTCTTGCAAATATTTATTCCTCACTCCTCGCATTCCTTCACGAAATTCTCTGGGAGATCTTGTAGTTATTTGTCTGTCTGCTATCAATATTGCCATCTGAATGTCATATGTTGTTAAGAATGTGGCCAGGAATTATGAATCTTGGAAGGATTTCTGATTCTTTCAGAAAACCCTTACTGTAAACATTGAATAAGTGCCGTGACAAAATGCATGCTTCTTTTTTTTATACCCCTTTCTATTTTTTGTATATTTATTAAATTCATTTTCTATCCGTATTCAGGCGGTTTGCCCCGCGTATAACTTCTGGATTATTCTAATACCCTTTCCAAATAAAACAAGCTGAGCTAGCAGTTCTTTGTGACGTATCTTTCATTATCCCATTTTCATTTCTTTTTATTCTCATTCCCAGTTATTCCTTCGATCTTTCTTTGTTTATCTCTGCCGAGTATCGGCAAAGCCAATAGGCAGCAATCTGAATCTTGTCTTCCTATGCTGTCTACAAATGAGAATCGCGATTTTTTCATTCCAGCCCGACTGTCAGAACTTGTCCTTTGCAATCTGATCAGCAGATCGAATGAAAGCTTTGACGCGTTTGTTTGATAAAGATTATCCGTGAGACTACGAATTACGTAAAAAGCTCGCATGAATAAGCAAACAACACAGACGCACACGCATGCATACATACACACACACACACGCGCGTACGCAGGCGTACAGAAAAGTCATGAGGTGAACACAACTAATATATCGGAAAGAGACGTAATTACATTGCGTAATAGCAAAGATATCGTTTAATTGCATATTGACCGAATATAATAAACTGTAGAAACGTAAGAAATTACTGGAAAAATTCAAGCAACTAGAACAAACACGTTCACGTATATATACACTTTTGCCTACGCGCGTGTGTGTGGAGTGTGTAAAAGCAAAGTGAAATCAGCGTGCCGAGTTCAAATTTTGGTCGATTCTCTTGCATTCATTTCGTGATAATGCCACTGAAAAAGGCATGGAAAAGCATTATCTACCAACAAATGATTGAATAGCCGGGAAGATTAAGCTCCCTTGGCTTAGGTAGCAACCAATATAGGAGAAGGAAATTTCTGAACTCGAACCTCAAGATTGCTTTTTACTGTCTCCGAGTTTCACTTTGCACAATAATTCTGTTATCCTAAACGTCTGTTTTGATCATTACAAGATTTTACAAACTTTTACCATTTGGAAGAGATTAATAAAGAGAAATGGCGAACAATATGTCACAACGTCCTCAGAAGACCCTCTGCAGGTTTTGAATTCAGAGTTTTCCTTCTCTTCGACCGGTTACCACAACAATGTTAAAGAACCAAGTCTATCCTGCTATTTAGCTATAACTGGCTAGAGAAGAGATGGATTCATACCCTCTCTAAAGGTAATAGCACGTAAATGAATGTAATAAACTCGACTGGAATTCGAACGGCTCTCCAATTTATCAATCCGAAAAGCAAACCCATTAATCCACAGTGACTCCCTATGTATGTGTATATGTAGGTACGTGACCAAATGATTAGAACGTTCGTATTCTGATCATGATACCCGGTTTCAAATCTCACCATGGTCGATATCTGATATCATCGGACTAGACGGGTCGAAAACCATACCACGATGTGTGAGTGAAATTGCCTAGCTCGAAGTGAAGTCATCGTGGTCGAGGTCTTGAGCGTACTGGCCTTGTTTAAATAGTTGATCATAATAGATAACATGTTCTTTACCAGAAACTGTAACTAGCATAGTTGCAGTATAAACCACAGGTGGGCTCTTTGGGTGTTGAATAAACACAAAATGCCTGAGTGAGAGTCTGCAATAGGGATTGGCTAGCCACCCTAGTAGACGGGTATCCTCTGATACGAGTGGCCAGCTATACACATATGTATGTATGTGCGCGTGCACGCTCGTGTGAGTATGTGCGATGTGAACCGTTAAGAGATGGGACGTTAATTTTAACCTCCACAAAAGCAAAATGCGTCTTAAAGAACATTTTCTTTCCATAAGCATGTCCTATTCTAACCTGCAGAAAGGTAATTTTTTGCACATTCTCAGTTATATGGGGTGAGCTACTAAGTGTGTTGCTAAGGGATTTGTTTCACTGTGTCACGCTAGACAAGCGAAACTGTCTTTCGTTAGTCAATTATTTGTTCGTGCATAGAATATCATTCATGTCTGGTCTGGTCTGGTTTGGTTTGGTCTGGTCTGGTTTGGTCTGGTTTGGTCTGGTCTGGTCTGGTTTGGTCTGGTTTGTTCTTGTGCCTCTGTTATGCTTCTAGCGATTCTTGACATAATAAGAAATTGCCATTTTTCCTAAGCCGGTCCGGCCATCAGATATTTTCTCATCGCCATACAGGTGACTGTAGTTTATCTATAAATATTCACACGGTACTTGTTAAATTTTCTCACGGCGACTTTATTAAAGCGTAGAACTAAATTTGCAACTTGGTCTCATAATTTGCCTGTTGAAATTGGTAAATCTAACCGTATGTTTTATTCTCATAGTTTCGTCTCTTGCATTTCTCATCTGTGAATCACAATTCTGATTTCTTACTTTCCTGCCAACTACGATCTTCGAAAATTTAAATTCAACATCAATTGTCATCTTCCTCGAACAATAAAGTTATAATTTTCTTTCATTCTCAGCAGCCGCTTGGGTTTTAATGATTTCATCGTAATGCTTTGACAGTAACAATTATGCGCGCGCACACACACACACACACACATATATATATAATGAAATGGACAAATTCCGACAATTTTTTAAAGATATATTTATGTTAATACATTCTTTTTATAGATACAGATATTTAAGTAAATGCTCTGTTTTATAATAAATAGTATTAATAACATTTACCGGCCTGAATGTCCGAGAAATTTTCATAGAAAAGTTCGTCCTCCGACAGGTATCGAACCTGTATCCTATACGGAACCGTCATAGAGCCCGACGTGCCTTAACCGATCGAGCCACGATCAAGAATGTATACACATAAAAATGACTTTAAAATAATTGTCGGACTTCTTCCATTTCATAATGCGTGACGTCATTTGTTTACATTTGGGTACGCTTTGAGCAGATATGAATGTACGTGAGAGAATCATGGATGATTGGAGGTTAAATGCAGTAAAATCGACCTTGCGTGGTTCGATCGGTTAAGGCCCATCAGGCTATGTGATAGTTTCTTGTAGGATACAGGTTCGATTTCTGTCGGACGACGAATATTTTATATGAAAATTTCGCGGACATTCAGGCCGATAAATGTCATTAATACTGTTTATTATAAAACAGAGCATTTACATAAATATTTTTATCTATAAAAAGAATGTATAAACATAAAAACGTCTTATATATATATATATATATATATATATATATATATATATATATATATATATATATATATATATATATGCTTTACAATCTTTATCTGGGAAATTAAAAACAAAAACAAATCACATCAAAAATAACATGGAAAATAAGGAAAAGAACATTAGCCTACAACAATCAATCTAAAAACTGCAAACTCGGCTCGGGAAAATAGCTATAATTACCTTCCCATACCAAACGAAACTACTAAATCAACGATCGGAACTCATCTCAAAATGCAGACAAGAAAATGAATTTTTACAATGTTACTTAAAAATCGAAAGCTGAAAAGAATAAATAGAAATAAATAAAATAAAAATAATCAAAAACAAGTAAAATAAATTAATCCAAATAAATGAAGTAAATAATAAACAAATTAACAAACGACAACCGCCAGAATAACCGTTAAAACAGACTACCCACAATGCAATAGACTACCCACAATGCAACAGAAACTGTGCTTCCAATAATACAGAGGGGCGCCTATATTTTGCTTTAATAAAGTTTCTCAAATATTCAGACGAAAATATATTAATATCGTGTTTCAAAAAATAAACTGCGCGTCCTACTCAAATATGACTATCCAATAAAATAATTTGAATTAAAATTATCTCTCGGATTATTAAATATGAATTAATCACTTAAGTTGATTTCAATGTCCACTTTTACACACACAAATACAGACACACATACAAACACACACGTAGATAGATAGATAGATAGATAGATAGATAGATAGATAGATGATTCATCATTATATAGATAAAAAGAGAAGTAGATAGTTAGATAAATATGACAAGAGATGTGACGTGATTGGTAGTTACGGAAGATGCAAAGAAAGTCCAAACACTACTAATATTGACTGTGAATAACAAATGGCTACCTTTATTGCCCTGGATCAATGTCTAATGAATCCTGATTCAAATATTCTTCTTTCTTTGATAAGTAACTCACACGCATGATGATTAAGGGTCAGGCGAGAATTGAACGCAAAATTCTGATCAATATCTCAAATGCTGTTAATCAAAGACAAAAGATGCTTTGAATTTGTCTTCAAAGATGAAGGTGTAAAACACAGGCAATGTGTAAAATCACTTGTTCTTTTTCTTCTAATGGATTGAAGAATGGACTACGTTTTCTTGTCTACAAATTCGAAATATAATTTATTAAACTTATATAATCATATATTATTATATTATATTATATCAACCTTATAATATATGAAAACTGTAATAGTTGCCAACGCGTTTCGTCCGATGTGGACTTTTTCAAGGCAAAAACGAAATGAATTTATTATATGAAGTAACTGATAATAATAAAATAAAATGTCCTTAGCAACTGGAAGAATTTAGAGAACGCTATTTTCATACTGTTAACTTTTAAAATTACTTCAAATACTGTCACGTGTTCAGATATTGTTTTTATTGCTGTATTGACGGATTTAATCATTTTCTTTTGATTTCTTGATACAGTTCTGTACGTGTGTTTGGGAGAGAAGTAATTATGTTAAGAAAGGTGAAATAGGGAAAAAGCCTGGGCGTAGATTAATATTTGGTTAATACAATTACAGTTATTATTACAGTTTTCCTATTGTCTTACATTTATAAATATTGTCTTTTTCTACAGGTTAACTCTGAGAAACGTTTTATATATATATATATATATATATATATATATATATATATATATATATATATATATATATATATATATATATATATTATATATATATATATATATATATATATATATATATAAATGAAATAATAATAAAAACGAAGGAATATTAATATACAACCCAGTGTGTTTAAAGATTTTAAATTTTTAATGTTTTTTTTATTGTTCAATATATATATATATATATATATATATATATATATATATATATATATATATATATATATATATATATATATATATATATATATATATATATATATAATCCCACTCAGTCACGGTGTGTTTATCTAAAAATAAATACGCTAAAATTCACCTTCATCGACCGGCTTAGTGGTAGAATCTCCGACTAACGCCAATTCAATCGGGTTCCGATCCTAGCTAGAGGCATCCGGACGTCTAGCCACACTGAAGAGAAACAGTCTGTTTGTGGATGACAATATAAAGGCTCTTGAAAATTAATTTCGGTTGAGCTCTCTGGAAGGTTGGGTAAGTAAACAGTGACTATTACAGCTATTTTAGCAAGACTCTTCGATAAAGCGGTAAAGGAATCGACTGTGTGTTTATCTAACAATAAATCCGCTAAAATTCAACTTCGACGGCGTAATAGTAGAATCTCCGACTGACGAATACTCAGTTGGGTTTCGATCCTAGCAACCGGATGTCTACTCACACTGAAGAGCTGTGATACAGCCAAACAGTCTGTCTGTGGATATATATATATATATATATATATATATATATATATATATATATATATATATATATATATGAACAAACAATTGAGTTCATATATACAAATTTGAATATATGCCTTCATCCGAAAAAAGGTTAGCGAAGTTGATTGACAAAAAGGGAACCACGACTAAAACATGTATTTATTGATAACATATTCGTTAATAAAACGAGGAGTAAAGGCGGGAGAGATATATGAATAAAATCTAAATGGTTCTAGCTGAGTGTAAAACAGAAACAAATTTACTCACAGACTTCCTAAAACACAGAGAGAGCGAATAAAATGTTCTTTCTGTTTGTACATTGATGGTTGATGTAATTTAATATGGACCGCTTATAGTAAGCGTATATGTTGTGGTGTCCGGGGTCTGTATAAAATAAATGAACGAATCGTTCACGTATTTTGCTGCACTATTCTGATTTCCCAGCAACTGTTGACTGATATTTGAGTCATGCACAGAATAGTTATCTCGCAAATTACGATCAAAAGAATCCTATCTTACGTGATTAGGAACGTGTTGACCAATCTGGGTCTCGAGTCGCTGATTGGTTTGTCCTACATATTAAGATTCATACTTACATTTAAATTTGTAAACAATAAAACTATTTTGACGGTAGGACAGACTATCTTTGACAAACGAAGGGAAGACCCGGACTGATCCCAAAAAACAACACGAAACGCCGATAAACATGACGTGACACAAGCTGACCCCTCTGTCGGCTATTATCTACGTTTTCCTGGCCAGACAAGGTAATTTTGAATGGACAGGACACGAAAAATTATTCTTCAAGATCATTTACAGAATATCAGATTAAAATGAAGAATATATGTATAAACTAATATTTAATTTATTTATTTTGTATATTCTATTTCGTATACTTTTCTTTGGGCAAACTTTCTGTATTTGAAATAGTGTTTACTAGATTAATTTTACGAGATTTTATTTGGTATTTTTAATGTGGTTGTAAGTAGCGAAGTAGGAGTTTTTTTCGTATATGCATATTGGAAATGAGCACTTGTATATTGTTTCGGAATTCATCAGGTTCCGGAAAGTTGGTTATGGCTATTTTCACCTCCACGCAAATGTTACATCGTTTTGAGCGGTTACAGTGATTTCGTTCTTTTTCTCTTATTGCTCATGATATTTTGGCTATGATTTGTATCCTTATACGGATTTGGTTTTTCTATAAATACTTTGAAAGGGCTGTGTTATTTGAATATTCTTTCGTTAAAGGATTATCTATTTGAGTAGCTTATAAGTTCCCAGTTACATTCCTACATATATTTTGGGGATTTCCTTTGGATTTTAACGCAGCTTCAAACATTACGAAGATATATTTGGTAGGAATTTATTAATTCTTTACTTGAAATCGTTAAGACCAACGGTATATGGGAAGAATGAAATGTTCTCCCTTGGAAAATACTGGATTCTCTGTAACATACATTGTAAATACTACAGATCCCTGACGAAGATTTTCAGTTATAGTGGTTGAAACATAAAAATAAACAAGAAAATAATACTGCATATTCACTATTTACATTATTTGGACTATTGTCCTCATCTTTCTCGCCATGTTTATCACAACGTTTCGGTCGTTGTACACTCTGGCCTTCTTCAGGTGGTTGGAATGTCGAACTAAACCATTTATTTCGCTCAGTGGGGTGGACTGTTCTGGTTCCATATGCCATGTCTAATGGATGTCAGTTATCTCCTATTAATTCTCTCTGAAATTTTTCCAATTGAACTCACATTCTTTGGGTCCTGTCACTGGATCTAACTAACGCCTTTATCCACTGTGCCATGTGTCCTTGAGGACATCTGTGTATGGATTTCTGGGTATTATAAACCTAATGTCTTCAGCAACCATTTTTTTTACCAGAGTTGATATTGCAATTTTTTTGTTATTATCGCTTTTCTCTGGCACTCCTTATTACTGGTTCCCATATTGTATTCATTTCTATGCTTGGTCGGCTCAGGAGATTTTTGTGGCCTAGCATATGTGCTGATTGCTTTAGTTTACGAATTTTCCAATGATGTTCTTTGTCTATGATCTCCTCCTGATCAAATTGAGGGCGGTGATCTCCATTTTCTCTCCATATGTGGTCAGCCACGGATTTTTTCCACTTCCCCTCGTGTTACAGCTTTCTGGTGTTTTTGAAGTCTTACCTTAAGTGGGCGGCCTGTCTCCACTTTATATTTCTTTCCACAGCCGCACTAGTTAGAGAACAAACAGTCTTTAGTCATGTTCTCCTCTATGGGGGGTTACTGAAGTAGACCGAAGCGTACAACGGCCGAAACGTTGTGATAAATATGGCGACAAAGATGAGGACAATAGTCTGAATAATGTAAATAGTGTACATAATACTTCATCTCAGAGAAGTAAGCAGATAACTGCATATCGTTTTCCATCCGAACATATTGCGTCAAAATTGCTGTTTACTTTAAATAGTGCAAGAACGAACAGATGAACAAGAATTTTCTTGGGGACATAGGCGATCATGACTCTCCACAACTTCAAATTCTTTGTACCTCAAAGAAATATTTATCCTTTTACTATAGATTCCAGAGCCTGTACTGCCATCCATATACACACATTCTGTACGTAGATGACACATTGTTTCTCTATGACTAACTTGACTTGTGAGTGTCACATTTTCCTAGCTCTCTGCCCTCATTATGCGCCGTAGAAATTTTAACTTTATTTATTATGCACATGTTTCATTATTGTTAACATCTTATTTAAAACTTCGTCGATACACATATATCACATCCATGGTGTTCTGAGCAGCTCCCAATACAATCATATCCCTCTGTCCTCGGTGAGAGAAGTGTCCAGCATCCACTGCAATACCGGAGAATTGATATTGCATATAAATTCAAAACTATTTTATCAGATTCTAACGCAATGTTCCTGTCCTTTTTGTTTATCTTTTAGGAGACATCTATCGTTATTTCAGCGGTACTTCGGATTTCGGTATCACATATTCCGCTGTCTGTTGTAACATTTCCAAAACAATGACAATTCTATAATCAGGCTAGACATGATCAAAGCGAAGAACGAACAAAATCAGGAAGCTTTAGAGAGAGAGAGAGAGAGAGAGAGAGATGAATCGAATGAAATCTAACAAAGATGAAGGTAAAGGTTAACTGAATTGAAAAATCTTAGTAAGAATATGTTGTTGTCGACACCCTCTGTCATTCGAGCATCGGGATCGTCATCCTCTCTCCCTATCCTCTTTCTCTCTCCTGGTGGCGGTGAAGGTGGCGGAGATGGCT
>OZ010586.1:8965571-9058071 GCA_963932145.1 Acanthosepion lycidas
ATTTTTCAAAAATATATTACTGGCAATTAAAAAATTACTAGCAATGAAAATTTTGACGGCATTAAATAAGCCATTGTGGTTGATATGCCATAAAAAAAGACAAAGCAAACAAAAAACCTAGTAATATCTGCCACATGGTATGGTCATCGGCGAATAAACAGGTTCCGACATGAGGTTTTCTGTTTAAGAGGGTGACTTAACAAACACGTAGATGGTAAACAAAACCTGCCAGCGGGTGGATGATCCTTTTTGTGGTGTCAACCGCATATCTAGCACAATGGTGTAGACTGGATTGCATAGCTATATATCCAAATGACACGGCAGCAGCGCAGTGACCCTACGACCACACGCGATCATGAAACAAAAGATGGTTTCCGTGAGTGAAAGGGTAGGTTAACGGTCATCGACTTAGAAAAAGGGAATCAGTGAACTGAATTCAAATTCTGGTTTAAGTTTACTGCATTCACTTTCGCACGAAAGGCATCTCGTTTAACCCATAATCATGGGTTAGATAACAGGGTAGACTTCCTTTGTATCCTTAGGTGGGGTTCCGTCTAAGGGGAGTTAAATTCGGAATTCAAAAATGTGGAAAAGGCATCAAGAAAATACTTAAAACTATGTCCAACGAGGATATTTTTCCCATTATAAAGAAAAAGAAGCCGTAGAATGCGATAATCAACAAAAGACGGTTCATGATGGTTGATCTCACATTATGAAAATTCCCAAAATCTAACAATGATGAAAGATGACACTATTGTGTATTGTTTCCAATTAATCCATTTAATTGAAGAGCTAAGATTGTTTTCTAAATGTTGAGTAAATAAATATACAATATAAAAAGAAATTTACTTATCGGTCATGCATCCTAATCTCTCCTACTTGAGAAAATGATAGATTCTATTGTTGAAGAAATTGAAAACTATACTCTGTAATAATAACCCCTTGTTACGTTTAAAACAGAATATATCATTGGTAACATTGGAACAGTCTACCAGTACATTTATTTTTAATGCTTCTTTTGCGGGTGAACTTCCTTCGGTCATTTTGCATTTTAATCATTTCAAAAGCAGAATTCATTCTTACATGTGACAATAGACTTAATTGAATCGATTATACATTAGAAATTACTCATGCAGAATTTCGAACCAATGCAATTGAAAAATTAATTAAATATGATGGTCAATCTTAATCGTAGATGTCTTGGTGGCTTTTATTGGATTTTTTTTTATTTTAATTAATTCTTTTGTACAATTCGAAACTATAGTTAATGTTATCGATAAAAAAAATCCTTGATTAATCATACAGAAAACAGAACCAATATGACTGCAAAATTGCTTAAATATGGTCGGTGACGGAGGAAGCTACGGTGGTGACTCAGAATTGAATAAATCCTATTATGTTGGCCTATGATAACAGCTGGTGATGTAGGTGGTATGAAAAGAGAGACTGAACCTTGCCGCTAATAACCAAAAATGTTTTTGTCTTCCTACAGATTTGCGTCTGATATGAAATTTTCATAAATGTGGGGTTTATTACTGAAAAACTTCAGGCAGAAAAATTGCAAATTTTAACATTCATCGTGGCTTAATGAATATTTAAGAATTCTAAGCGGGGGGATATGAGAACAGTCCGGCAGGTGTTAACATATTTCAAGAATGATTCTGGTTATGTGACAGAAAAAGTAGACTTGAAAAACACTGGCGATAAAGATGGGAAGTAACAAGATAAAGTGTTCTATAATTTGCTATATACAACGGTGTTATTCTGCTCCCTCTAAGTACTATATTTTTATTTAATCAAATAAGGGCCTTTCTTATGCAGCATATCTAGTAATACACAGACAAGCAAATATATATATATATATATATATATATATATATATATATATATATATATATATATATATATATATAAGAAATATAGTCTTAAGGTGTGCTATATTTATGGAATAAAGTGCTCAATATCAGAGATAGAGCGTGTGTAAATATAAAAGTGAACATAGAAGTCAACACTTAGAGGCGACAGTCTGTTTCATGCAATATGCAATCGTCAGGCCACATGCTGTTATTTTTCTCGGCTATTTATATATATACGGGTTAGTGGTGCATTGTGGGTATTCTATTATGGCGGTTAATTTACCGGAAATCGTTTGTTTATTTATTTGGGTCAAATTATATTGCTTGTTTTTATTTTTTATTTTTTTGTTTCTTATTTTATTTATTTATTTATTTATTAACGTAGTAAAAATTTGTTTATATCACTTATTTAACAGTTTTGCTTTGGTTTGAGAATTTAATTAAAGCTATTTGTTCAATTTTGGGGGTTGATTGTTGCAGTTCATTCTAAGTATTATTTTGGCGGGAACAGTTTTTAATTGATTATTTTTATTTGGGATTGGTTTGTTTATTTATCTACTTGGATGAATTTAGGTCAATTTATTTTACTTGTATATTTTCTCTTTTCGGTTTTCGATTTTTAAGTAACATAGTATTTATTTAAATTTATTTCTTTTTTTATTGTTATTTTGTTTATTAGTATATTTATTTGTTTTTATTTTATTTTTTCCGTTTTTCATTTTTTTGGGGTTACGTAGTAAAAATTTATTTTCATGTCTGCATTTTGAGATGAGCGCGGATCTTTTGTTTAATAATTTATTTTGGTCGGGGAAAGTAATGATAGCTATTTTTTCCTCCAAGCAAAGTTTGCAAGTTTTTGATTGGTTGTTGTAGGCTGATGATTTTTTCCTTATCTTCCAAGATATTTAATGTGTGATGTGCGTTTATTTTTAATTTCTCAGATATACTTAGAAAGCATTGTACTGTTCGCATATTTACTATTAGTGAAAGATGTTTTGTGTGTATAATTTCTTTGTTTCCAGGGTCCTTCAGTTACTCCTATCTATACTTTTTCATCATTATCTGGTGATTTTATCGTGGCTTGGTATATTACGTTGTTTTGTAAACAATTTCCGTTTAAGGGACATTCGTTCTTTATTCTGCAGTTGCACGTGGGTTTAATTTGTTCGTGTGGTTTATTGATAATTTTCCTATTGTGCATTTTTATTATTTGTGCCATGCTCTCTGTGCAGCTGTAGCTGATTTTTACTGTGTTTTTGTTGAATATCTTGTGTAAGGTGCTTGATTCTGGGAAGTGTTTGTGTAAGAGTTTGAAGAATATTTTCCCTACGTTTGTCTTTAAGGTCTTGCTGTACGGTGGGTTGAACCATATGATATTTCTTCTCCTGTTGGCCTGTATTCTGTGTTGAGTATGTGAGTATTGCTGGGAATCCGCTATCTTTTAGGGCCGTTTCATAGTCTTTCTTAGCTTTGTTAAATAGGGATTCATTGGAGGAATTGTCAGAGTGCCTGCGGTTAATCGATTTTGGTATCTGTTTGATTATAGAAGGTGGATGATTGTAAAATGTGTGTATGTAGAGTGGTTTGTCATTAGGTTTTCTATATGGTTTATATGTGCCTTCTCTTAGGTTGAAGGTAACATCTAGAAAATCTACTTCGTTTAGGTTAGTTTTTATATCTATGTCGAATCCGTTATTTTTAAAAATCTTTATTATTGCTTTTCTAGTTTTTTCTGTGTTTTGTTTGTTACAGTTTCTTAACATTATGAGACCGTCGTCCCTTTAGAGTCCTGTGTCATTTCTATCTATTATTTTGCTCAGTTCGTGTAGTAAGTAAATGCCTATGATTTCGCGTGCCTCTGCACCGTCTAAGCTTCCCATTGTAGTGTCAAATATCCCATCTTTCTTTATCCATGCTTCTTCATTGTGGAATAATAATAATTTACGGGAGTGCTTAATGATGTTGATTTCTCTTGGTTTTATTATTATTAGT
Organism: Acanthosepion lycidas; assembly: GCA_963932145.1. Classification (NCBI taxonomy): domain Eukaryota; kingdom Metazoa; phylum Mollusca; class Cephalopoda; order Sepiida; family Sepiidae; genus Acanthosepion; species Acanthosepion lycidas. Next base: position 8,969,420 of record OZ010586.1, read on the forward strand.
TCCTGAGCTAAGTTGATGGCTTTATCTAGCATACGTTTTGTTATGGATGGGTAAAATTCTTTTATGTCTAATTGTAGGAATTGGCAGTTTTGTTTGTTATTTAAACTGTGGAACCAGTCAATAGTTGTTTTCGTATTTTTTGTAGACGACTGCAAGAAATAGGGCTGTTTAATCGAACCCCAGGGAAGAAACCACTTGTTAGTTCAAAGAATGATAAGAAGAGATTAGAGTTTGCAAACAGGTATGTAATTTGGACATATGAAAATTGGGCAAAAGTATTTTTCAGTGATGAAAGCAAGTTTGATTTATTTGGAAATGATGGAAAAAACAATGTAAAGAGACGTATTGGTGAAAGAGTAAGTGCAAAGTGTACTAAGAAAACTGTTTGGGGGCGGAAGCGTCATAGTATTTGGAATATTTTCTTGCCAAGGTACAACGCCTCTTGTCCGGTTACAAACTCGTGTAAACGCGCAGATCTATAAAAACATTGTTCAAGATCATGTTGTGCCAATCATACAGAATTCAGGTTTCGATAGGGCTACCTTTATGCAAGATAATGCCCCCATGTCACAAGGCAAAGGTGGTAATGAGTTACCTTAGCGAGCAAGATTTGGAAATTATGGATTGGCGACCGCAAAGTCCTGACTTAAATCCAATAGAAAATCCTTGGAAGACCTTAGGAGTGAAAGTTATGGAAAGAAATCCCACTGACACGGAGGATTTGTGGGTGAAGCTTCAAGAAGAATGGTCTAAAATTAGTATCGAGGATTGTCAAGAACTGATTGGTTTTATTAGTCGAAGATGTGCAGCTGTCATTGAGAGCAAGGGCTCATTTACTAAATATTGATTGTACATGTATTTTTATTGTTTTTTTGCTGTTTACATTGTTTTTCTCAATTTTGTCCCTTACTTTTGCACGTTCCAAATTTGAAAATAAATAAATAATTGTTATAATTCTTTTTCTATCCTTTGCAAATGATTCAAATTTTAGTATGTTATTATGGATGATAACGACTACCAGTTGTCAAAATTTCAGCTTTTCACAGTTGTTATTTCTAAAAGATATTAGGTTTTAAAATTCTGTCCCTTAGTTTTGGACGCTACTGTATATATATATATATATATATATATATATATATATATATATATATATATATGCATATGTATATATATATATATATATATATATATATATATATATATATATATTAAGACACTTTTATGTTTATATATTCTTTTTATAGATACAAATATTTAAGGAAATTCTCTGTTTAGTGTATTAAATGATATTTACCGGCCTGAATGTCCGAGAAATTTTCATGGAAATTATTCGTCCTCCGAAGATTGAAGTTTAAAAGCAGTAATTCGACCTTGCTAACCGAACGGTCCTCTGTGGTTAAATCAGTTAAAGACACTTCGGGCTATATGACGGTTCCGTATAGGATACATGTTCGATTTCTGTCGAAGGGCGTATATTTTCAGGCCGGCAATTGTTCTTTTATACTGTTTATTATAAACGGAGCATTTACTTAAATATTTGTATCTATAAAAAGAATGTACAAAAATGTCTTAAAATAATTGTCGGACATTGTCCATTTCATAATACACATATATATATATATATATATATATATATATATATATATATATATATATATATATATATATATATCCAGGGTTTAAAAGAACAGCAATGAATGCAGGCTGCCTCTAAACAGTCTTCTGGAATAAAAGTGCTCCATGCCACAAAAATGGCAGAGCTTTTGAATATTAATTCAAATAATCATGTCGGCAATTATTGGGAAATACTATTAGTTTCATGTTGTGGCACCATTTAACGAGGCAGAAAGGGAAAAGAAAGAAAAGAGGAAAAGAACAGGCATTTGATAAGCAAGAACACACACACGGCTAAGAGACAATGGACAAAAGGATACTTTGATACGTAACAAATGGCGAAGGAGTGTCATTACAATGACAGGGAAATTCTGAGTGGAAAGAGAGGGAAAGAAAGAAAGAATCAGATATGTTTTGGAATCGGCTGTGTTATCTAAGGATATGAAAACAAACTATTGGTACGGGAAGACATCTTATTATCAACTACAGACCGGCTGGCCAAAGAAAAAAAAATTCAAATGAAAATGTTATTTCGATAAGTGACGAAAAACAGGCAACTAAAGGGACTTTGGACAGATATGAAAAATTAAGGACCACCTACTAGTGTCCGTTGACCGATTTTCTTTCGACGGAACATCCTTGGCCTGCGATTATAAAATTATGTTATCAGAAATATGTACCGAAGGAAATGAATGGGAGCCTAGAAATGTTTTTTTTTTCTTTCTTCGAGGCGACAGACTGACTGGAACTTTAGAGATGTTTCTTTTTGAGACCGTGTTAAGAAGACCACCCATTCTGATAATTAGCGATAAAATACCTGACGTAAATCACGTGTAGAACAAGAGTTATGACCGCCATTGTCATATTGTCCCGTTCGCGACCAGAGAAATGATAACGGAAAGAGAAGAGATAATTTTTTTTTTAGTTAAGCAAGATATTTTTTTCGCTTCCTGAAACAAAGCCGCGGATTCGTCCACGCCCGACTAAGACATCATTGGTCGAGTGGTGATCACGTGACGCACGAGGGAGGCTGTAGCAGCCCATCTGGAGGATGAGTAGGAGAGGTTGCTACGAAGATGTGGGGAGGGCAGTTCACGCCCCTCTGAAGTATGATGAGAAGGTGGGAGTGAGGAAAGGTTCCCAAAAATGGAAAAAGGTGGAAATTCCTAACCAGAGAGGTGGATATGTATTTAGAATTATCGAGGAACCCCCCGGCGCTTACAAACTCACCCCGGTTTTGGTCAGCGCCCATATAAACAAAGCCACAACGAGCAGAGTTGAGTTGAGTTCCAGCAGTTCCCAGAGTCAGTCTTGTTGAAGCAAGCCTCGCAGATAGCTGACCAAGATTCACGCACATTCCGAACCTCTCTTCAACCCAAGAACAATTATTTTGAAGAGCGACTTAGATCCAGATCACCGAAATAAGTTTTTTTCTTTTGACTTTCGTCCAAAGACCCACCGAAACACCAATTTCTTAGAGAGCAGACAACTTGAAGTGTTAAAACTTGCCTAGCGGAAAACTACGTGTCACAATCCATAGAACGGGTCGGGAGATAGATGCAGTCCTATGTATCGAACAACTAGACATAAAGTTTGTTACCTTTTTCTTTGATACTTTGAACTTTTGAGTTTTCATTTTATTGTCTTTTATGCATATTTGTGTGGTATCACCCCGTTGAACTCGGTTTGCAGTACGGCCCCAACTACTGTTTTATCTCGTCTGCCTAAGATCAGTTCACAACATGGGTAGGCGGACTGGGGGATCAGTGCAGTTACCTTGGTAACTAGGCGTTAGAAGCGAGTTGGGAACGACGAGGCTGATATCAAATCTAACCAGATTCCCACCCGAATCACCAAAAGGTTAGAACGTCACTTTTGGAGCAGCGACACCCGAATGGAGCAGCGAGGTGCGAACGGCTGGCGCCGCGGTGAGGACGTCACAATTGGTGCTGTTTAGGGACGTCACAGTTAGTGCCGTGGTAGACTAGGATAGAACGTCACGGTTGGTGCTGCGACCAGGGGACGACGTCACAACTGGTGCCGTGACCACTGGATAGGACCCTGGAACAGCCACTGCCACAATTAGTACCGTGACAGCAGGACAGGATCCTGGACCGACCACTGTTGCTGAGAAATTTCGAATAGGACTCAAAACGACCCGGGACCGAGAGGAACGAGAACAGAATCGTCTTTGCTTGATTTTCCAACCTCGATTGTTGCTGCGTAGATTGTCTTTCTCTTTAAATATGTCGGACTATGATTCAGATAGAGCAGTGGAGGATGAAGAGGGGGTTAGACAAGGGTTGTCAGCTGACCTGAGAAAGTTGTTGGGTGGACCGAGGGTCCCAGCATTTGACGGCAGTGGGAAAGATTTCAAAAACTGGCTTGCAATCCTGGAAAAGAGCCGAATTATATATGAACTCACAGATCAGGAGACCCTGTATCTGGCATATGATGCAACAAAGGGGAAAGCCTCTGAGTTTATGAAGGAGCTCTTGGAGAGTCAACCCCACTTGTCTTGGGAAAGATTAAAGGGACTATTGATCAAGGAATTCACCGACGAGGGCACGGCTATAGAGGCCATGAGGGCCCTCTTAAAGCTGACACAGCTGCAGGACGAAACCCCTGGAGAATTGGGGGCCGGAGAGGGGAAGCTGTCATCATTGGCCTTCCCAGAAGTGGTTAGAGACAATGCGGTCATGCAGGCCCAGTCAGCAGACCTGTATGTGGAGGCCCTAAGTGACGAGCCTGTTCGTCACGACGTGCTGAAAGAGGGGCCGGTGAGACTATCGGCAGCAATAGAGCTGGCCAAGGAACGCCAGGGCGTATGGGAAAAGGTGAGAAGGTGTGGAAGGAACCAGATACTAAGTCAAGAGGTCGGAAAAGGGGGGAAAGGCGGAAGACCCCCCGCGTGGAATCGGAGGGTCAAGCTAGAAGTAGATCAGCCTGAGGTGTGGGAAGAAGACCCCAATAGAAAGGCATGGATTTTATAAGCCCACGCCGGGTAGATACGGGCTGGTCTGCTGGACGTGTGGACATGAGGACCACAGAGCGGCGGAAATTCCGACGAAGTGGGGTTTGCCCCGAGACTTCGAACAGGACAGGTGCACTAGGTGTGGAAAGAGAGGAAACCTGGCCAAGTGGTGCGGGTTGAGAAAAGGCGCCCCACCGATATTAACAAAGAAGGCCGAGCCCAAGAGACAAGACCAGGGAAATCCAGCGGGCCACCCCGGAATTAAGAGGGAGGGTGGCCCAGTTAAAAAGAAGGGAAATAAAATCTTGGACCAGTGATTGGACGAGCCGCTTGGGTAGAGGACAGGCCCCCCCGGGAGTAAACGAGAGGTTAGCCCAGTTGAAGAGATAAAGAGCAAAATGTTGGACATGTGGTCAGGTGGGCCACTTTGCGGCGAACTGTCCGGCAAGAAGGTGCTGGTTTTGTAGGAGACCAGGGCACTTGAAGAGAAGCTGTATCCTTAGGAACAGCCGCGGGAGACTGGGGGAGGTCCAGCCGGGCCCGCCCAGGTGCGAAAAGCGCAGAACTTCCCCCCGTAAGAATAATGAAGATGATTTATTGCTGCCGGCGCCTATGGCTGAGATGACCCAAGGAAGAGGAAATCCCAAGTGTTCTCTTCGCTGACGCAAGAGAAGGAGCTATCCTGTAGAGCAGAGATAGGGGGTAAGGCTATGAAAGCTCTGGTAGACACAGGAGCATCTGTGTCATTGCTGAGAGAGGAAGCATACAGGCGGGTGAAACGGAAGAGTAGGTTACGGGAAGCGGACATAGAGGTCACGCAAGCAGATGGAACCCCCCCTGAAGATAAAAGGGATGGTGAGGCTCCCTGTGAGGATTGGGGAATTAAGAAGCACCCAAAATTTTTACGTAACCCCCGACCTGTGTACGGAGGCAATCTTGGGAGAAGATTGGCTCCGGAGCCAGAGGGCCCAGCTAGAGTTGAACCCCACTGTGCTGATAGTGAATGGCGAGAGAACGCCATTGAGATGCCCACCGGAATAAGATATAACAATAGTGGTGGAGGAAGATGTAAAGCTACCCCCTAGAACGGCGGTGTCGGGAAAGGGTAGGTTAATGTCAGGGAAGAAAATAGGAAAAGGACACCTGCACTTGGTCCCTTTGGAAGGGAAGGGCCTAGAAGAGAATGCGGTAACTCTGTGTGAGACGGTGGTGGAGGCAGCTGAATTAGTGCCCATTATGATGGTGAACCAGGCCCAAAAGACTATAAAGGTTAGGAGAGGGGAAGAGATAGGGAAAGCGCTAACCCTACGGACTCTGCATCGGGTGAGATTCGAAGAGGAACGAAGAAAACTTGTAGAGCAAACAGAAGGAATAGTGGACGAAGATATATTAGAACCGGATCAATTTAGAACCAGGGTGGGAGGTCTGCTAAGGGATAATCGAGATGTGGTAGCCCAGTCTGACAAGGAATTGGGCCAGACCCACACAGTCAAAATGAAAATCGACACCGGTGATCACCCCCCCTGTGAAATTAAAACCCTACCGGACACCTATTCATAAAAGACCCCTTGTAGAAGAGGCAGTAGAAGAGATGTTGGAAGCTGGGATGATCGAAAGATCGATCTCCCCTTGGAGCTTCCCAATCGTAATAGTAGGTAAGAAAGACAGCGGGCACCGTTTTTGTGTAGATCTTAGGAAACTGAATTCTATATCGAAGCCGTTGGCGGTGCCATTGCCACTAATAGATGACATATTGGCATTATTAGGGAAGGCAAAGTACTTCTCTAAGTTGGACTTGAGGTCTGGGTATTGGCAGGTAGCCCTTGATTAGGCTGACAAGGAGAACGCCGCATTTGCGTGTCACCTAGGACTGTTTCAGTTCAGGGTGATGCCATTCGGTTTAGCTAATTCCCCGGGAATCTTCCAACAGCTGATGTCAATAGTGTTAGGAGGATACGAGAGCTTTCCCATGGCATATTAGGACGATATCTTAATATTTTCGGAGACAGTAGAACAACACTTTTTTCCATCTAAAACAAGTGTTGGGAAGTTTAAGAAAACACGGCTTAAAATTGAAATTGTCGAAGTGTCAGTTTCTGAAGGAGGAGACTAGATATTTAGCCTTTGTTATAAACGGAGACGGTATTAAACCCGACATGGATAAGGTGAAAGTTATAAGGGAAATGGCAGAACCTAAGACAGTGAGGCAGGTAAGAGGTTTTATTGGAGCTATAGGTTAATACCGACGCTTCATCCCGGCATTTTCGAGAATTGCCATACCACTAGTAGCCCTGACGAAGAAATACGCTAGGTTCAAGTGGACAGAGGATTGTCAACAGGCATTTGATACGTTAAAAGAAATGTTGACAGCCGTCCCACTGCTGACGTACCCAGACCTCAGCAAGCCCATGGTACTATACACTGATGCCAGTGAGCAGAGTGTAGGAGCAGTTCTTACCCAGCCGTGTCCCGATAAAGAAGGACCAGTGCCAGACATACCAGAGGAAGTACCGATATACTTTCTCTCTCATAAGCTCTCAGAGACACAACAGAGATGGCCAGTAATAGAAAGAGAAGTATATGCTATCATGTATGCTCTCCAAAAACTGGACTACTACTTGAATGGTGCGGTCTTTACTGTAAAAACAAACCTATTGCAGAGTGGACAAATAATAAGATTCAACAGTGGGCACTTAAGTTAAGTGGCTACCACTGTAAGATAGAGTATTTGGCAGGGAAGGAAAACACGTGCGCAGATTTACTCTCAAGAATACCGAAACAACTGGAAGAAAGATCTGTAAAAGTAGAGCAGGGAGTAGATGATAAAGCCTATAGAATAGGAGTAATTAACTCTAATAAGCTAAAAGATCGCCCTATGTTAGAATAGGACGAAGAAGGGGACACACAGATAATAACCGATCCCTACTGGACAGAAGGAATTGAGGAGCAAGCAGACAGTGAAATAGCTGCCCTGAGAGAAAAGGTGAAGGCAGGAGAGACCACCAAGTATGCCATAATAGAGGAAAGGCTGTATTATCTCTCAGGCAGGGATGAAGAAGTCAAGCCCAAGTTGTATGTGTCCAAAAGTTTAAGACCAGAGGTATTGGAACAGTGCCACGAGAGGTTGGGTCACATGGGAATTGATAGGACATGTGATCTAATAGGAAGAATGTACTATTGGCCCAAATTGTACGGAGAGGTCACTATGTTCGGAGCTGCGTAGTGTGCCAGTCGCAGAGCAGAAGGCAGGAAATGGCACCATTGGAGGAGACGGACGTGCCGAACTTCCCCTTCGAGAAAGTGAGTATGGATATATCAGGACCATATGGGGAAACTGCACAGGGAAACAACTACATAGTGAGTTTTGTCGATTGGCTAACAAATTGGCCTGATGCATTTGCAGTACCAGACAAGAAGGCTAGAACTGTGGCCGGTTTGATAATAAGTGAAATCTTCCCTTGGTATGGCGCCCCTGTGCAGTTGGTAACAGATAAGGGCACAAATGTAAACAGCATAATGAGAGAAGTGCTGACAGGTTTGAATATAGAGCATGTAAATCATCTCCATATCACCCCCAAGGAAATGCTAAAGTGGAAAGTTTTCATAGAACCTTGGGTGATGTATTGGCCAAGCTGGTCAGAGAGAACACTGGAAACTGGGACTTGTATTTGACACAGGCTCTGGCGGCCGTGAGATTTACGATAAACGAAACCTCTATATTTTCTCCTTACTTTATGTTGTTTGGCAGAGACGTGGTCCTACCTGTTGATAACCTATTGAAGCCCCGAAGAAAGTATATGGGAGAAGATCATCATCAGCTCTTGCTAGAACAACAACATAAAATATTTGTTCAGGCCAGAAGAAGAATAAAGAGGCCCCAGAAGAAAAGAAATGAGAGAGTGAATGCTGAAAGAAAGGTAGTAGAATTGAAGGTTGGAGACCCTGTCTACTATAAAATCCACCAGAGAGAAGGAAAGCTGAACCAAAGATGGGAACCGTACTACCGGATAGTAGAGCAGACGGGTCCAGTATCATATGTAATATGGGATCAAGTGGCAGGACGATCAAGGAGGGTCCATGCCAATGATCTAAAGAAGGCTGAAATAGCTAACCTGGAAATGAGCGAGCCGAGGCCTAAGAAGACAAGAACAAGGAAGGTAACTCTGGTTGAGCCGGAAGAAATGGAGACGGAGGAAGATTCCGAAGAAAATGAGGAGATAGATCGACTTGGCCAGATAGACGAAGCGATCCGAGTGACGGGGTTGGAACCCTCGGCGGATATCAGCGGTGTTCAGCCGTCGACTGAATCGGTGCAGAGAAGACCCTGCGAGGTCGCCATCGCACCCCCATGTCCAAAGGAGAGGAAGAGAAAGACTAGGAGATCCAATCAAGCAGCCAAGGGCTCTAAAAAGAGGCACCCTGAACAGGACGAAGGGCCCAGCGAGTGGGAGGAAGAGGATCAAATACCCCTTTCCCAGCTCAAGGAAAAGCTAAGGAACAGGAGTCAGGAGGTATTAAAGACGTCCAAGGCGAGGACTCTAAACAGAAGGAAGAATCAGGAGAGGAAGAAGAGGACAGAACACCTCCTGGACGGGAATTAAACACAGAGGGAAGGTTAGAGGTTGAGCAGAGACCACCTCGGAAGATGAGATCAAGAAGGGTGAAGAACCCCAAATCTCAGTAGAACAAAGAAGGCTGTGCAGAATAGAAATAGTCGGTGTCGACAGGTAACGACACTGGCTCATCCAAAAACCTGCTGGCTGACTGTGGTGGATGTGGATGGAGGGGATGGAGTCGCGGGCTGCATCTCACGAGGGACGGAAGAAGATTATTGGCATTGCTGACTGGCCATCAGTGGTGTCATGAAGTACGACCTTTGGGAGTGGGCGCCACGCACACCTGTCCGGGCCATTCTGTCTGCTAGGAGTTAGTTAGAGGAGGGAAGAGCTGAACGTAGCAAGAAATTATGGAATAATTGAGTGATGAATTGAGCAAGACTGAATGGTTGTGAAGAATAACAACAAGAGAATTTTGTTACCTTATGGGAATGATCAAGATGAAAGGGCTGATGATGATGATGATGATAGCCGCACTGATGGTGACGATGGCGGAAGCTGGGAAGCACATCCGAAACACCATTTTTAAAAAGACGAGTGAATTAATAATAACCAGGTCTAAATGGTTGATCACATTCGTGATAGATTTGAAACCATACGAGTCGCTACTAAATAAGTTAAGAAATGAGCTAACGCAGCTGGATGCAGCCCGGTTGAAGGTAGGGCAAGATTATCCCAAGGAAAAAGAGTATCTTAGTTTACTACACTCCCTAGAATCAGAGGCCACTATGATAGAGGCTCAATGGAGGGACATGCAAAATTACCTAAAGGGAATAGAGTTACTGCAGACGCGGGAAAAGAGATCAGTAGTTCCGATTGTAGGAAAAGCGTTAAATGTCCTGTTTGGAACAGTGACTGAGGATGACGTTAAATTCATAAGAAGGAAACTGGGAGAAGTGTAAGTAAACCAGAGGACGCTTGCTCAAGTGGCAAGGGAGAGTGTGACAATATTAAATGTGACAAGGTTAGAGGTGGCCAAAAACAGAGCCAGAATCAATTGGTTAATAGATAACCTGGCAGGGTTGAGACAAGAGGTAATTAATGATACATAAATTGTAATGATCGAATTACAAGAAATGAGCGGATTCATGCAAAAATATTTCCAACTGATGACAATTACGAATAAGGTACGACAAACTAGTCAGTCGTTGACGACCTTGATGGAACACGTGAGAGCGCAATTAGACATGCTGTCATTGGGACACCTCTCCCCAAGCATAGTAAACCCGGGTCGCCTAAGGGAAGTGCTACTCGGAATACAGGCCGAGTTACACCACCATTTAAGGCTGCCAGTGGACCCCACCAAAGAATTGTGGAAATATTATAATGCACTGGGATGTGTGACCTTGTTGGAAAATAGATGACTATTGGTTGTGATATCTGTTCCGTTGTTAGATAGAGAGATTATATTCAAGATATACCAGGTTATAAATTTACCCATTCCCTACCCTAGAAGAGATCAAGGTTTGGGAATGATAGCAAGGTACAAGGTGGAAACAGAATACATAGCTTTAAATTCAGGGAGAACGAAATTCATGTTGCTAACAGCTGAAGAAGCTAGAAAGTGTAGAGATGATGCTCTAGGGATTAGTACCTCGTTAAGCCCTATCTATATAACTGGTAACCGCAAAATGTGCATACTAGAATTGTTTGAAGGGAAGAGAGAAGGAATTAAGAGAACCTGCCAAGTGGAGGTATTAGCAAACACGGCATTACCACAAGCTATCAGTGTTTCAGACGGGGTGTGGGCAGTAGCCAAACAGAAACCTATCAGCTTGTCTAGGGTGTGTGGGGGAGAGTCCACAAGGACATTAAGAGTAGGGCCACCATTATCCCTGTTAAAGTTTCCCATGTGATTTTCGGTATTTGGGATATCTATGTCCTTACCCACCTATTACCAGGAAGAAGAAAGATATGAAGAGAAAGATTCAATCATAGAAATGATTGGCAGAGGCTTAGTCAATTGTACAGAATTATGGGAGCCAATAGTGAAGGGATTCTCCAATGTTACCTTGAATAAAATGCCAGAACTAATGAAGCCGATAGAAAAGATCGATATGAATCCATTGAGGGACAAGTTAAGTGCGTTGGGAAATGAAGGTATGTCTTGGGAAGGCGATGAGCAGATCGCGATAAGTTGGTCAATAGTGATGGGTACATTCATAGTTATAGCCATCGGGGGTATAGTAGTATGGAAGATTAAGAGTAAGAGGAGATTAACGAACGACAATCCAATGCGCATGCAGCAACTCGAGAGGGAGATGCCCAGCAGTGTTCCTTACTCATACAGAATCGTCGAAGAAATTGCAGGAAGACCAGCGGAGGAGGCTGGCGTGAGACCGCCACGTGCGGCGGAAAAACCTCCCACAGCGGAGAGGAAAACATTGACCAAGAAGAACAAGCCATAGTAACCACATCTGCACCCACAGGCACACGCACACATTACATTTCCATTTAGAACAGAAGAAGATGAAAAAGAACATTACATTGCATGTAGAACAGAAGAACTTGAAAAAGAACATTACATTTGCATGTAGAACAGAAGAAGATGAAAAAGAACATTACATTGCATGTAGAACAGTAGAAGTTGAAAGAGAACATTACATTTGCATGTAGAACAGAAGAACTTGAAAGAGAACATTACGTTGCATGTAGGAAAGTAGTATAGAATTGCATGGGACAAATGGATGATGCATGTTAAATGGTGCATTAGGGTTTAGGTGTCATTTACGGTTAAATGACAAATTAGTTAGGGGAGGATTGTGGCACCATTTAACGAGGCAGAAAGGGAAAAGAAAGAAAAGAGGAAATGAACAGGCATTTGATAAGCAAGAACACACACACGGCTAAGAGACAATGGATAAAAGGATATTTTGATAAGTAACAAATTGCGAAGGAGTGTCATTACAATGACAGGGAAATTCTGAGGGGAAAGAGAGGGAAAGAATGAAAGAATCAGATATGTTTTGGCATCGGCTGTGTTATCTAAGGATATGAAAACAAACTATTGGTACGTGAAGACATCTTATTATCAACTACAGACCGGCTGGCCAAAGAAAAAAAAATTCAAATGAAAATGTTATTTCGATAAGTGACGAAAAACAGGCAACTAAAGGGACTTTGGACAGATATGAAAAATTAAGGACCACCTACTAGTGTCCGTTGACCGATTTTCCTTCGACGGAACATCCTTGGCCTGCGATAATAAAATTATGTTATCAGAAATATGTACCGAAGGAAAATGAATGGGAGCCTAGAAATGATTTTTTTTCTTTCTTCGAGGCGACAGACTGACTGGAACTTTAGAGATGTTTCTTTTTGAGACCGTGTTAAGAAGACCACCCATTCTGATAATTAGCGATAAAATACCTGACGTAAATCACGTGTAGAACAAGAGTTATGACCGCCATTGTCATATTGTCCCGTTCGCGACCAGAGAAATGATAACGGAAAGAGAAGAGATAATTTTTTTTTAGTTAAGCAAGATATTTTTTCTCTTCCTGAAACAAAGCCGCGGATTCGTCCACGCCCGACTAAGACATCATTGGTCGAGTGGTGATCACATGACGCACGAGGGGTGCTGTTGCAGCCCATCTGGAGGATGAGTAAGAGAGGTTGCTACGAAGATGTGGGGAGGGCAGTTCACGCCCCTCTGAAGTATGATGAGAAGGTGGGAGTGAGGAAAGGTTCCCAAAAATAGAAAAAGGTGGAAATTCCTAACCAGAGAGGTGGATATGTATTTAGAATTATCGGGAAACCCCCCGGCGCCGACAAACTCACCCCGGTTTTGGTCAGCGCCCATATAAACAAAGCCACAACGAGCAGAGTTGAGTTGAGTTCCAGCAGTTCCCAGAGTCAGTCTTGTTGAAGCAAGCCTCGCAGATAGCTGACCAAGATTCACGCACATTCCGGGCCTCTCTTCAACCCAAGAACAATTATTTTGAAGAGCGACTTAGATTCAGATCACTGAAATAAGTTTTTTCTTTTGACTTTCGTCCAAAGACCCACCGAAACACCAATTTCTTAGAGAGCAGACAGTTTGAAGTGTTAAAACTTGCCTAGCGGAAAACGACGTGTCACAATCCATAGAACGGGTCGGGAGATAGGTGCAGTCCTATGTATCGAACAACTAGACATAAAGTTTGTTACCTTTTCTTTGATACTTTGAACTTTTGAGTTTTCATTTTATTGTCTTTTATGCATATTTGTGTGGTATCACCCCGTTGAACTCGGTTTGCAGTACGGCCCCAACCACTGTTTGATCTCGTCTGCCTAAGATCAATTCACAACGTGAGTAGGCGGACTGGGGGATCAGTGCAGTTACCTTGGTAACCAGGCGTTGGAAGCGAGTCGGGAACGACGAGGCTGATATCAAATCTAACCAGATTCCCACCCGAATCACCAAAAGGTTAGAACGTCACGTTTGGAGCAGCGACACCCGAACGGAGCAGCGAGGAGCGAACGGCTGGCGCCGCGGCGAGAACGTCACAATTGGTGCTGTTTAGGGACGTCACAGTTGGTGCCGTGGTAGACTAGGATAGAACGTCACGGTTGGCGCTGCGACCAGGGGACGACGTCACAATGTGTTTGTACACAACCATCAGGCAGCCAGTGACTTGTAATAAGATATTTAACCTGTGTACCTGCGGACGAATGCAATTTGGCAAGCACGGTGGGCTCAGATCATACAGCCAAGGTCCAAAATGGCAATATATATATATATATATATATATATATATATTAACATTCAAGAAGCGAGAGCAAGATCTAAAAGGTCAGCCAATCCAACAGTGATCTCATCTCACAATCTTCACTTTTTTCCCTATGTGGCTTTATTTCATAACTGAATCAAGTAAGCTGTCAGATCCTCATACGCCGAAACAGACGGGAGGGTCCATATATGATAAATAAAAAAGGCCAAAGAAGCCATAATGTTGTCTGTTTTTTATTCAAATTGAATTAATATATATATATATATATATATAGTCAAACCTAGATAGCCAGATAAACCTACCAAGGTTTCACCTAAGAGGATCGACAGGAAAATCTGGCTAAAGAGGTAAAGAAAACTGTATACTTATAGGTGATAAACAAAAGACCAAGACCACGTGACCAAACATATATATATATATATATATATATATATATATATATATATATATATATATATATATGGAGAAATATTAAGCTTCGAACAGTAAGGTAGAAATACAAATTTTATTAAATGATTAATTGTTAAGTACTTGGCTGATGCCTATATATGACTTACGTTTTGTGCATTTGAGTGCATAGATCACATTTTTGGAGTTTCAGTGTAAACTTTTATTTATTGTGAATGCAGTTGCGGATTTTTTTAAGGGTGTAGAATTCTCTTCTATAATGATATCACAAACCCCACATCTTTTTTCGTCGCATTTTCTGATCCCTTGTATATTGTGTTAGTTTAATTTGGATATATATGTTTCAGGTTTTTCGATTGACGTTTGCTTTTAATTATTTTGGTTATTTTAGTATATTTTCATTTTGTCATTCTTGTTAAGTAGGTTTAGATAATAATTTTCGTAAATAGTTCTTGATTGTTCTTGTTATATGTCGAGACATATGCTAGGGTTTTTTCGAAGTTTCGTTTTTTTTTTTTTTTTTTTTTTTTTCCTAGTTGGTCCAGAGGTGTTTTTCTACTAGTTCAATACTCTTTATTAGTGTTGAGTGGTAGCGTCGTTTTTTAGGGTTCTATGTAGATCTTCTAGGCTAGTTTTTCTGAGGTGTTTATCGGTTACAATAATGCACACTCTACGTGCTAGGGAATAGGGGATGAATTATGGACAGCTTTTTGGGTGATGGCTCTTGAAATGAAGATATTGTTGGGTGTCTGTATGTTGGCGGTAGATATATGTGATTCTGTGGTTCGGCAGAAATTAGGCAGAAATTGACTTTTTCTAACAGTCCACAAATGAAATCAAAGCTCACTACAAATACAGAAAATGGACTATGAAACCTTAAAAGAACATAAGGAAAGTGTATTCCTTTAAAAATTGATTTCTTTAATTTGCCTGAAGAAGGTCACGAGACCGGAAACACGATCAGCAAAAATATGAAGAATAAAATATAATATATGCACTAAAACAAATCTATATTATCACCAAAAACATTTGAGTTTTCTCGCTCATTTTTAAATATATATCGAAATAAAGAAAAAGAACTGTCAAGTTTAGAATCCACAGTTGTTTAGCATTTATCTTTCAAAAACGTTCTCGATACAATATAGAGTATATAATATTTTTATTTAAAAAAATATCTTATATAGCGACATGAAAAATTAAATGTTTCATTATCAAGCGATGTTGGGTAACTTTTGATCAAAACTTGCCAACATCGCTTGATAATGGAACAGATAGAAATTTGTGTGTAGCCATGTATAATACTATATATATATATATATATATATATATATATATATATATATATATATATATATGTAAAAGACAATATGAAAACTGTAATATATATATATATATATATATATATATATATATATATATATATATATATATATGTATCTGTTAGAGAAAGAACATATTGAGTAAATATCCACTGCTCGTAGCATTTACTTTTAAAACTTGCTCAATACAAAGCAGAGCAATATATGATTATTATATTTTTATTAAAAGAGATTATAAAAAAAACATTTTGAAATCGCTGCGCAAAAGCTTTCATGTTTCAATATTATGATTGTACTTCTTCAGGTGATGGTTAGTAACTGATGATTAAATGATTTTTTAAAAATTTAAAACAAAGACATTTTTAATTCACCAGCTACTTACCATCACTTGAAGAAGTACAATCATAGTATAGAAACAAGAAAGCTTCTGTGTTGTGATTTCAAAATGTTTTTATTATGATCTCTTATAACAAAATATAATAATAATAATAATAATAATAATAATAATAATAATAATAATAATATATAACACAATATATATATATATATATATATATATATATATATATATATATATATATATATATATAGTGTGATGGAAATGTGTTGTTTTTTCCAAGCACAATTCAGCACGTCCTGCCCCTGTTCAGTAAAAAGAAACATTTTTGATAACGTCTAATAAAAATAGCCGAAAGAGTTTGGATATATAAAAATTTTTACACACTGTATGTTCAGAAAAGAAAACACCTATACGCACACAGGAAAATGGATAAATGTTGAATCGCACTACCTTGTCAGTTATTTTTAATATCACACGTGTGTGTGTGTGTGTGTGTGTTTCTCTGTGTGTGTTTGTGCTAATAAAAACGCAGAATCGTAAATAAAGCAAATAATTCTTTAGAAATTGCACTATTTACGTTTCCTATGGCAAACTGGGGAGATATGATATTTCGAGAATAAGTGAACGATGAGGTATGCATTCTTTGAATTTATGTGATGGAAACATTAACAAAAGGATAAGAAACTAAAGGAAATCAGCTAGACTATATGCTCAAAACATATATTATAAATAAATTATTTAAATTCAAAAATATCAGCGTTCCCTCTCGTTTGTGTGCATGCGTAGTCACATCAACATAAACATCACTTTCGTCTAATGAAGTCCGAAAGAGGACGAAACACATCGCACTAATTTTTTTTTACACTTTGTCATACGTCATTTCTCTAAAAGTTTTCATCATATATTAAAACATATATACCATTTATATATATATATATATATATATATATATATATATATATATATATATATATATATAAGAGATATTTTACGTTTATCCTTTTTTTTTACAAATCCAAATATTTAAGTAAATTATCTGAATATAATAAACAGTATAAACAACATTTACTGCCAGAATGTCCGAGAAATGTTCATAGAAAATATGCGTCCTCCGACAGGAATCGAATCTGTATGCTATACTAAACCGTCATATAGCCTGACGTGCCTTAACTGATTAAACCACTGTGACGTCACCCCGGCCTCTCTCCGCGCCCGCCGCCATGCTATCCTGTGACGACCAATGTGACTTGGTATTGGTCGCGTCACCAAATGTGACGTTCGGTATCAGCTTTGTCGTCCCCAGCTCACCTCCAACGTCTGGTTACCGAAGTAACTGTTTTGATTTCTAGTCTAACCTACCCACGTTGTGATTTGATCTTAGGTAGACGAAATCAATCAGTCACCGGGCCGCAATGCAAGCTGAGTCCGAGCAAAGGTAACACTACACAAGTATATGTAAAAGAAAATAAATTAACAACTCGAAAAGTTGTGTTAACAAAAAATAACAAATATTTTTATATCTGGTTTGTTGAATACAGGAGTGCGTCTTTCTCCCAAACCGCTAATATGGATTCGTGACACTTTGTGTTTGTTAGGCGAGTCTTAACATCTTAAGTTGTTTTTTTAAGAAACTGGGTTTTTTCTGTATCTTCAGGCGATATTCGTAAAACATGTTTTCGTGGTGTGAGTCTAAGTCGTTCTTCAAAAATAAATTGTTTTTGGTTAGAAGTTGAAGTCGGGATGCGTGGATCTTCAGACAGCTTCCTGCGAGGCTGGTCTGCGAGCTCAACAGCCTCAACTGCAACTAACTTCTCTCTCTGACTAACCCGAACTGCTACTTTTTTCTCCAACTGCCGTCTACTCGTTGCGACTCTGCTTATATCGACGCCGACCAAAACCGGGTGTGGGCTTGTCGTGGTTTGGGGGTCCTCGATAATTCTAAATCCACAACAAGGATTTTCTTTGTTTTCGGACAGGAAAATTTATCACTTTCCATTTTTGGAAGTCCATTACTTTTTTTGCTATAGAAGGGTTCTTAAGGGTATCGTCATCCCAAATTCTTCCTTTCTCATATTGGTATCTCACACCAATCCCCTCAGAGGGCGTCAAAATGTTCCCGTTCTGTCTCACAGTGGTATCTCACACCAATCCCCTTAGTGGCGTCAACAGACCTCCCTCTCTCTTACATGTTTACCTTCGCTCACCGCTCACGCCACCACTCAGCCAATGATGTTTGGCAGTGCGGGTGTTTACAATTATCGCTCAAAGAAAAAAAAAATATCTTCCTTTTTTTCTTTTATTTCTCTTCCCGACAACAAACCCTTACGACTCGTAGTGTCGTCCTCAATCTCTATCTTATCCGAATGTCACCTGGACTTTATCAATGGAGATTTCTACCAGCGTCAAGTGGGTGGTTAACTGGACGTATTCGCATTCTATCGCCAATTATCTATCCTGGTATCAAACTTTTATCATGTTCAGGTCTGGACAATAAAACAGGTGTTTTTTCCTAAAACCAAATGATATCTCGAAGGATAGTTAATGGTTTATTCTTTTCTTTTCTCTTTTCCCTTCCTTTCTTTTTTTCTTTGGCAGTGTTCTTCAGCTGATGTCTTTCTCGGTCAGTGCGTGACCTGATTACCATTATCTCTTAGCATCCTGTTTTGTAAGCCACTTGACCAATTTGAAATTTTCATTATTGCCATGGGCAGATGGATATTTTTTATTCGCCGCCTCGTAACATAAATTCATTCGACAGATCCGAGATCTTACGAACCTCCTATCTTCTGCGAGAGAAAAAAAATATACTTTTTCTTTTCGCAAACGAAAACAAAATCTTCACCACTTTTCTTTGTCAGTATGTCTTTTCGTGAAAGATTCTTATCGCCTTAATTATTTCAGCTTCTTCTTGCCTTAATTATTTCTTGGTTTTCATTTTCACGCGACCGCTAAATAGTGTCACCCACAGGGAAGCGTTTTGGTTAGCAAGGTCGATTTCACTGTTTTAGTCTACAATTCGCCATGATTTTCTCTCATACATTCATATCTGCTCGATGCGTATCCAAATGTAAACAAATTTCGTCACACAGTATGAAATGGACAAAGTGTGACAATTATTTTAAGAGATTTTTTTTTTTTATGTTTATAGTCCTTTTTATAGATATATGAAAATTTATCGGACATGCAGGCGGGTAAATGATATTAATACTGTTTATTATAAACAGAGCATTTACTTAAATAACTGTATCTATAAAAAGAATATATATATAGAATATATATATGTGTTTGTGTGTGTGTGTGCTTTAAATAAAAGTTTGATACCACAGAGCTTGCAAATATTTTTGAACCGCATTTTTTCCTTTAAGGTAAATTTTCAGCAAACACCTGACCTGAAAAATCGTTGTGGACATAAATAGAATAATAACGAATTTTCACAAAGTGTCAAACAACCTAGGCGGTAAACCAGGAACTATAACTAAAATGAGATTAATTTGTAAATTGGGAGGACAAATGGAGAGAGAAAAAGGGCAAAAACCAGAATAGTTCCAGTTAATATGAAAGGAAAAACTCAGTTCTCACAAGCTTGAAAATATTTATTTCGATTTTGCCATTTTTGCCTGCACCATTTAACTCCCATTTAATAATTAATCACTTTTTAGTCTTAGTTACTCGTTTGCCTCCCAAGTTTTTTGTCACATTGCGAATTTTATTAATATTCTATTTAGATTGCCAACGATTCTTCTGGTGAGATTTTGGCCGAAAATGTTAAAAGAAAAAAAAAAATACGGTTTTGTTTTTTTCAAAATATACATGTATGTGTATTACTGAAGACGCAGTTACGTATAACCAGCAAGACACTATATTACTTTGCTTTCTCACTGTTGTAGAATGGACAAAATCCACTTAATATAGTGGCGACATCTCAAGTAATAGATGTAATGTTCTTTCTATCACAGAAATAATTAAATGTTAGCGTGTTTAGTGTCATTGACTAGAACTGCAAGATAACGATTTCGAACCGTTCTCACGTTTTCAATCGTAATCCTAGGTTAAAAAGTATATTCCTATTTTGAATATTATTAGGAAAGAATAAGTTTCATTTTGTGAATAGCCGAAGATGTACCTCCATTGTAGATTTACTAATTCTTTCACCCCAGTAGTTTGAATTATTGGGATATTATTTTATTTGCATTTATATCTCTTCATTTTAATTGTCAATGAATATATATTTATTAAATATCAGATTTGAATAAATTAATATATTGGATCGGAAAAGAAATGTATTTTTAATTGAATTTCATAAAGAAAATTTAGATATTTCTTTATAATTTCATTCAGCCTCATGTGCTAAGATGCTCCCCTACCTTTGGACGTCTTTGCGCCAACTTTATGATTCAATAACCTCTGGCATATTCCTGGCATATACTGTCCGGCATCTTTCTAATAAGACTCTCTGGTATCTTTCTTGTTGACAAACTTAGTTTTACAGACTTCCAGAGAATTAAAGTTTTCTAATTAAGATATTTTTAAGGACCGAAATTATTGTTAACCCGAAGGTGCAAGTTGAGGTAAATACGGTGGGTGTAGTAGGATATTCTAGGCGAGTGGGAAGAGACGTAAGGTTTGACGGGATTTTTTTATGGGTGTCCGAATCTCCAGTTCCGGTGTCTTCTCGTTGGTTGCTGCCTTTATCAACCTAAATTGCAACATTACTTGTTTGAAATCAATGTTCAATTTTGAAGAAAGCGATTTCAATATATCACACCCATTCAATTCCACTAGATACAGCATCTTCAAAAGCAGACCAGTGTTGGTGTGGTTAAGAGTGGATAATTTCGTTTTCTTCAAGAGATTTTTCGCTACATATTGTAAAAAACATTTTTTATCTCATCTAAATGTCATCTTAAAAATAGTTTCGTTTGAACAGAGGAAAATTTTTTAGGATCTAAAAAAGTAATATGTGTGTGCGCGCGCGCACGCACGCGCGCGCGCGCGCGCGCGCGTGTGTGTGTGTGTGTGTGTGTGTGTGTGTGTGTGTGTGTGTGTGTGTGTGTGTGTGTGTGTGTTCCAGATCAAATTTGCCACGTTTGAACATCGCCAGAATCTTAGGAACAATAATTTGAGCTATGATACCGCTAACATCGCTTGATAATCGAAGAGATTTAAGTTCCGAAACAAATTTCCTTGTCGCGATGTAAGATATTTTTTCAAATTAAAAATATTATATAGCACAATATGCAAGATTTATTATATTTTTTAAGGAACTAAAAAAGAAATGGTAATCCCAATGTGCAAGATGAAGTAAGTGTGGTAGGGTATAAAGAAATATTTTTCCAGTTAAATCGTGAATCACGCAAATATCGAAAGAATCCACATATCCAAGTGTTTGAAAAATGCCTTAAACGCTTTGTATGCAATGTGGAATATCTCAGCGAAATTTCGCGTTGTCTGATCTGGATTATTTCCGATCGCTGTTCAAGATCAAATTTAACACGTTTGAACATCGCGAGGCACTTAGGAACAATACTTTGAGCTGTGATACCGTCAGCATAAACGGCACTTTTCTCATTTGCTGTTTGTACAAGGTTATTTAACATGCTGGAAGTCCGAGAGAATTAAATGCCGAAGATATTTATTATCTTCCACAATTTCATGTGTAATGTAAAAGAACAGTTAACATTACAAGCGTTGGTAATCCAATATGTATCTGTCTATATTTCTGAGATGAGGTATTATGTACACTATTTACATTATTCGGACTATTGTCCTCATCTTTGCCGCCATATTTATTACAACTTTTGGGCCTTTCAGTATATGTCTATATTTCTGAGATGAGGTATTATGTACACTATTTACATTATTCGGACTATTGTCCTCATCTTTGTTGCCATATTTATTACAACGTTTCGACCCTTTAATATCTGTCTATATTTCTGAGATGATGTATTATGCACACTATTTACATTATTCGGACTATTCTTCTCATTTTTATTGCCATATTTATTACAACGTTTCGGCCGTAGTACGCTCTGGCCTTCTTCAAGTGATTGGAATGTCAAACTGAACCCTTTATTTCGCTCACTGGGGTAGACTGTTCTAGTTTCACATGCCATGTTTAATGGATGTCAGTTATCAATTACCTCCTGTTAATTTCCCTCTGAAAGTTCTCCACTGCCTTAACTGGGTATTGAACTTATACACTTTAGGTCCTATCACTGGATCTAACCAACGCCTTTATCCACTGTGCCATGAGTCCTTGATAATTGTCTGTTGTTAACTGGAGCAGAAAATGGCTTGTTAACTTTACCATCTCCAAAACTCAACTTCTTTCCATTAATAATTCGAGAGACCTCTCCCTGACTTCCATCAGCATGGCGGATGCTAACCTCCAGGAAAATAACTTGTGCGTCTTCTCAGGTTAACATCCTCAGCTGACATATAGTGGAAATGTTATATTTAATCTATTGCTATGCCAGCTGATAAAAAAGTTGGCTTACTGTTTAGTGCGAGAACTTTTTTTTTTCTCTCCAGATTCTTTAATACATATCTTTAAGTCTAGCATTTTGGTTCGTCTCACTGGATCTAACTAATGTCTTTATCCACTGTGCCATGTGTCCTTAATTAATCGTATCTGACCAGAGATCTCGACGTCAGACACAATTTTGCCGCCATGACTTGGCTTCCCTCTGTCTTTTTATAAATTTCTTCATGTTAGTTATTGTATTGATCAAACCTCCTTGGTACATTGATCGCATGAATTTCAGCGTACTTCTTCATTGTTAAAGTTTCGTCGTTTTACTACTTAAATCGATGCAAGCAAAAATTCTTTTCTACAAGTTTTTTTTTCTCGCACGTGTGGAAATCTTTTCCGGTTTCTTTCTTCCATTTATTCTACAAAATTTAAAAACAACGTCAATTGCCGTCTTCTTTCTTCTTGAAGTCTGTTCTTTTATTGTCCTTTCTTCTCACTATCAACTTCTCAATCACCTACACACCAGTAACACCTTACACCTTAGTGGCATTATCGCCAACTTTGGGGTGAAATGATAAAAAAAAACATCACATTACATACAGCAGTCGTGGAGACAAACGCGTTGAAATGTCACTATTCGGAATATATATCTACGTTTTTGTGTGTGAGTGTGCGTATGTGTGAGTGGGTTTGTGCGTGTATGAGTGCATGTATATATAATTCATACATATATGTGGGCATCCATATAATTCTAATGCCGTGTGAAAGAGGGTCGCGTAACCAAAATTATAAAACTACAGCTGCAGGTAGAAGAAATATTAAATTGGTGTCGCAAAGGTCGAAAGATGAAAATAATGAAAATAAGTCTCGAGAAAAACTAACTAGCATCATTGTAATTTGATAAGAATGGGGAAAAATCTCAACAATTATATATATATATATATATATATATATATATATATATACAAAAATAAAGAGAAGCGACAGACAGATTAAGAATCTAATGTTCTTAGCATTTACATTTTTATTTTTAAAAAGTTCTCGACACAACGTAGAGAAAAATATTTATAATAATATATATATATTTTTTTTTTAAGAATTTCACCCCAAGCAAGGCGGGAAGACACTAGGACGCAAGGGGTTACAGAAAATTTAGATCAAGATCAGATAGGAGTGATAGAAGAAAGGATGAGGGTAGTGGATAGATCAAGGCAACTGGAGATGTCGATTGACATTACACTTGAATAGCTGGAGATTATAGCTCACAGGGAAACAGAAATAGGGAAGGGAGTTCCACAGGCGAGAGGTGCGAGACATGAAGCTTAGAAGAGACGGCTACATTTAGGAGTTTGGACAGTGAAGGGGTGAGAGCGGGATGCCAGCCTCGTAAGGCACTGGAACTCATGACGTCTGGGAACCAGCGAATGCAGCTCCTCGGGGCAATTTCCATGAAAGTATTTGTAGAACAGACAGAGGGAGGCGACGGCGCATCTGTGAGAAAGTGACTGTATACGAGACGCCAGGGCAGGGCCAACTACATTGCATATCGGCCTCTGGAGCCTATCAAGAACCCTACGGCAAACAGAAGGGACTCCAGACCATATATGGCAGCAATACTCCATGCAAGGGCGAATTGTTGATTTGTAGATCTGTAGGATCGACTCCGGGGAGAATAATTTCCTGGCGCGGCTCAGGGAGCCAACTTTCCTTGCAGTGGACGAGGCAATTGACTCAATATATATATATATGATGTCACACATTATGAAATGGACAAAGTCCAACAATTATTTTTTGGTTCCGTATACGATACAGGTTCGATTCCTGTCGAGGACGAATATTTTCTGTGATAATTTCTCGGGCATTCAGGCCGGTAAATGTTATTTAATACTGTTTATTATAAACAGAGCATTTACTTAAATACTTGTATCTATAAAAAGAATGTATGAACATAAAAATGTCTTTATATATATATAAAAATGTCTTTATATATATATATATTAAACGCAAAATATATGTTTTTATAATAAAAAATGTGTAATCTCAGTTTCATATATAACAGCGACAACATTGCGATAACCAGCTATTTTTATTAAAATTTAAATTGCGTAACGGTCACTTTATACTCAGCACCTGAAGATTGCGTTGTGGATGAAACTCTGAGTCGTGCAATCGGTAAAGGCAATATATATATATATATATATATATATATGAAAAATTAATTAATTTTTATTTGTAATCCGACAGTATTGCTTATTACTATAGACTTTATAATTAGTGGCTACACATGTTTGAGCAAACATTTCTGTTTTTTAAACAGTATAATTGTTGGCGAAGTATTTTCTTGTAAAAGTAGTTTCATCCAACAAGCCAACATTTTTTATAGTGATTTTAAGAAAAAAGTGGACACTAATACCAGAAAGTAACCGACTCCCTCCACTATCGAAGAACGTGAGTTGTCGTTGCCACTTATATTTTCGAGACATTATGACGATCATCATTGCTACAAAAATGATGGTTATAGAAAAACGGACCTAAAACCCATGTCCAACTATATAAAACATCACCTCAATATCACACTTTCACTTTGGAAAAATGTCCTGGGAAAATATATGTATATAATTCTTCTCCTCCTTTAATATATATGTGATATATATATTAAATTGTTGGCCTGATTGAAAATTCTAGCCTTGGTTGGCAACCAGTCTAAGAGAAGAAAACTTAGAATTCAAACCCTGCGAAAGGACTGGTCGGGGAAAAGGTCACCAGTTATAAAACCGCTGTTTGAAACCAATACACATGGTCGTATCGCAGGAAAAAGTACATTCACATTTTTTCTTGTTTTGTGCTGTCAAAATAAAAAATAAAAATCGATGTTTCTCTCTAATATTTGTTTTTTCGATTATTTCTTTTGTATTAAAATCCAGATGCAGGAAGAAAAACATGAAATTGGTGTAGGAATGGTCTAGTGGTGGGAATCTTAAAAAATAAGTTTCGAGAAAAACTAACGAATATCATCATCGTCGACATGCAGTAAAGATTTACGAAACATAAAAATTGAACAATAATTTCTGTTCTTCTCTTACAGAAATGTTCGCCCTATACAAAGCCCAGAATGTTACGTTATGAGGCAAGTTGTGTGGATAAGAAATGAAGTTTAACGGTTAACCCTAGACATCAAGTTATGATTTTAGTGATCAGGGTAAAATAACCCTGGTAGTCTCTTCCACAGAGCAGTGGTTAGCGAGGTAAAGCTATTCTTGTGGAAACTCCCACCAATGCAATACGGGGCGAAGGTGGATGGTTTGCTATAATGTAAATGGCATTTCAGGTCCTTGCCAGGATGGTTAGACCTGGCTGAACCAAGGAATGTTGTTTATCAGAGCACTTTCTGTAGAGCCCAACACTCTTGTCACATCTCATCTGTGTTGGAGGGTGGAAAATTATTCGTTAGCCACAAAGACTCGGAAACGCTTTTAGAGACCATCGATTCTGAACAGTACGGTCTAGGCAGCTCCCACTCAAATATGACAGCAGTATTTAATTTTTGACTTCATCTGACGCCTTACAGATTGTATTTTTTTAGTTCTCTTATCACTAATACTTGGCAAGTGTGAGAAAATATGTGAACAATTATAATCATTTTTCCGAAAGTTATTCTGCAATACTTGAAGATGGAACAAAACTTTAAATTTTAAACTTTAAATTTTATTAAAGATTTAGGTTTTGGTATCGAATAATGGTACATCCTGTGTCACGAGGAATATATACTTTGATAAATATAATTATAATATTATGCACTACTGTGTATCGAAGACAGTTTTTAAAGAATAAATGTAAAAGAACTATGAATTATAAATCTGACTGTTCTTTATATATATATATATATATATATATATATATATTGTATATAAACAAAAAAATACTCGACTGTAATTTTCCTCGACATCCACTTTCCAAAAAAGTGTTAATCCATATATGACGTCCACTTTTCAAAAAGGCGTTAATTCATATATGATGTCCAGTTTTCAAAAAATTGTTAATCCTTATATGACGTCCACTTATTTTTAAAAAGAAAGGCGTTAATTCATATATGATGTCCACTTTTCAAAAAAGTGTTAATCCATATATGACGTCCACTTTTCTAAAAAGCGTTAATCCATATATGACGGTCACTTTTAAAACGGTGTTAAACCATATATGACATCCAATTTTCAAAAAGGCGTTAATCCATATATGACGTACTCTTTTCAAAAAGATATTAATCCATATATGACATACTCTTTTCAAAAAGACGTTAATCCATATACGACGTCCGCTTTTCAAAAAAGTGTTAATCCATATATGACGTCCGCTTTTCAAAAAGGGGTTAATACATATATGACGTACTCTTTTCAAAAAGATATTAATCCATATATGACATACTCTTTTCAAAAAGAAGTTAATCCATATACGAAGTCTGCTTTTCAAAAAAGTGTTAATACATATATGACGTCCACTTTTCAAAATGGGGTTAATACATATATTACGTCCATTTTCAAAAAGGCGTTAATCCTTATATGACGCCCACTTTTCAAACAGGTGTTAATCCATATATGACGTCCATTTGTCAAAAATTTGTTAATCCGTATATGACGTCCCCTTTTAAAAGAAACGTTAATCCATATATGACGTAATCTTTACAAAAATGCATTAATCCGTATGACGTTTACTCTTCAAAAAGACGTAAATCCATATATGACGTCCACTTTTCAAAAATGCGTTAATCCATATATGACGTCCACTTTTCAAAAAGGGGATAATCCATATGTGACGTCCACTTTTTAAAAAAAGGTTTTAATCCATATATGACGTACTCTTTTATAAAAAGGCGTTAATCCATATATGGCATTACATTTCAAAAAGGTATTAATCCATATATGACGTTCACTCTTCAAAAAGGCGTTAATCCATATATGACGTGCACTTTTCAAAAAGGCGTTAATCCACATATGACGCCCACTTTTCAAAAAGACGTGAATTCATATATGACGAACACTTTTCAAAAAGGTATTAATCCGTATATGACGTCCACTTTTCAAAAAGACGTGAATCCAGATATGACGTACTCTTTTGTGAAAATGTGTTAATCCATATATGACATCCACTTTTCAAAAAAGTGTTAATCCATATATGAGCCCACTTTTCAAACAGGTGTTAATACATATATGACGTCCATTTGTCAAAAATTTATTAATCCATATATAACGTCCACTTTTCAAAAAGTCGTGAATCCATATATGACGTGCACTTTTCAAAAAGTTTTAATCCATATATGACGTGCACATTTCAAAAAGACGTTAATCCATATATGAGTCCACTTTTCAAAAAGGCGTTAATCCATATATGAGTCCACTTTTCAAAAAAGCGTTAATCCATACATGATGTCAACATTTTTTTTAAAAGTGTTAATCCATATATGACGCCCACTTTTTTAAAAAAAAGACGTTAATCCATATATCACGTCCACTTTTTAAAAAGGGGTTAATCCATATATGATGTCCTTTTTTTCAAAAAGTGGTTAATTCATATGACGTCCACTTTTAGAAAAGGCGTTAATCCATATATGACGTACTCTTTTTCAAACAGGTGTTAATCCATATATGACGTCCATTTGTCAAAAATTTGTTAATTCATATGTGACGCCCACTTTTAAAAAAGGTGTTAATCCATATATTAAATTATTCCAATTCTAGTGAATATATTTTTTCCAATTTTCATGTTGCAGTTTTTATTTTTAACTCTGTTAGAGACGCGCGCATTTCATGATTTACATGAGCTCAGATGTTCCTTTATTCCTTTTTCACATTTATTTTTGTTTGTATATATATATATATATATATATATATATATATATATATATATATATATACATATAAATGTGTGTGTGTGTGTGTATTATATTATGTTTATTATATTTTGTTATATTATTATATAATTTATATTATTTTCTTTTCTGTTGTATGTTATATTGTTATATTAGTATATAAGTTGCAAAGTAAATATATATTAAAATGTCTGCATTTACCCATTAATTCAATTTTCTCTGTTTAAGAATTTACTTCTATTATTTATATTTATTATATAATTTTTTCTTCTAAAAACTCTCTCCTTTTTCTATTATTATATTATATTGGGCTGCTTTATTTAATTTTTTTGATATATTTTTAATTTTTGACTCCATATGTATTTTGATAATGTATTGTGTATCTGTCTATTTTAAATTACACTCTATAATTAAATCTTTCTTAAAATTTATTTTAGTAGCTCCTATATATATATTTTTTATTCTGTGTGAATATTATTTGATGCAGTTGCTTTATATTCTATATTATTAGTTAGGCATGTATTATTAAATGAGCAGTTAATTTATTTGACAATTAAAATTATTGATGCAATTTTGCGATTTTTTGTAATTGCAATTACTATTATGTTTGTTTAATATTTTTATTATGTTCATTTATAATTTTCTCTATTTTATTCATACAACTATAACTCATTTTCATTGTATTTTTACTAATGGTAGTTTACTATTATAATATGGATTAAATCAAATTATATTTCTTTTTATTTTATTTTTGTATGTATTATTGTTAATTATGTATTCTAATCTATTCGAATAACAACTTTTTCTTAATGCTGAATCAAATATATATATTTTTCTTTTCATTTAATATTTTTATATTGCTAGACTTACTTGAAATACATTTATTAATAGATATTTTTATGCTTAAATATATTAGATGGGTGATTTGAATTCTGATATATATCTATATGGGTTTATTATTTGATTTCATATATGGTTCGTATGTATTATTGTTTAAATTAAATGTTATGTCTAGAAAATTTACTATTTTTAGATTGGATATTATACCAATTTTAAATCCTTATTTGTTAAATAATTTTATTATTGGTTTTCTTATATTTTCTGTTTTCTACCATTACAGTTTCTTACAATTATTAAACCATCATCTCTATATAAACCTATATTATTTTCATTAATCAAATGTGATAAAATATGTATAATATATATCCCTATATCGCATTCAAGGGCCATCATAATTGCCCATTGATACGTCAAAGTTCAGATTATTATTGCTATTACTCTTTATTAACTATATTATATTATGATTTTCTACAATGTTTAATTATGTGTAATTCTTCGTCTTGAATATATATATGTTTCTAAATTTAATTATTTATATAATACAATGTAATCTGTTAATGGATGAATAAACATCATTTGTATCTATTAGTTTAAAAGAACAATTGTTTTTCTTTGTAATATAGTTGAAGCAATTAATGGATTTTTGTGTGTTTCTAATGATATATCTTTACTATTTTTCATAATTCGAACATATTTTCCTACTATTTGTTTACTTATTTTTCCTATTATATTTTTGTTGGATTTAGGAGCTTTGTTTATAAAATGGTTCTTAAGATGTTTTTAGATTAATAAATGGTTTTACTTTCATTAATTGTTTAATTCTCTTATCTATTTTTAATATTGTTGCTATGGTGTTTGCTTTTAATTTATTTTATTTTCTGATTCATTGTCGGTGGTTTTGTAAAAATTGTGCACTTCTTTTTCGATTAGTTTGTTATATTTAGTAGGTTCCATTTTTTTAGATTCTTCTTGATGCGTCAGCTTGAATAGATTGTTTATTTAATTTATTTACTAATATATATATATATATATATATATATATATATATATATATATATATATATATATATATATATATATATATAAAGAAATTCCCAAAGGATATAATCCAGGTAGAACTCAATGTTCAGGACTGACTAATTTTTTTTTTTTTTTTTTTTAAATTGTAGATCTGATGAATTGGATCGTGATTCCAATTCCAATGTAATAGATTATAACCATGGAATATTAGTGTTTGAGCCGTTTATATATATATATATATATATATATATATGCATCTATGCATCTATGCATTGGTAGGTGAGTGAAGTGAACGCAGATAGTCTTAGAATGGTTCAATTGACATAAATTAAGGCATGAAACGAACTCTCCCTGTACAAACATAATCGTGACAATGAAAAACAGTAAACATTCATGTTAAAAGCAACTACTTTACCTTACTTGACCGTTATAACAAATTCTCTTATATCCCTTAATAATCACGACAGTGTCTAATAAGTTGATTTGTGTGTATGGGGCAATGTCTTTTATAACGGTTGTGTTCTTTACCGTAGCAGAGGATAAGATTGTTTCAGATAAATTGCCGCCACCCTGGGGCATATCTCAGTAGGAATGCCCCATTACCCTTCATTTAACCATGGGGAACTATTGTTTGTTTTTGTTTGTAACTTATCTCTTTCATTTATTTTCTTTTTTTATCCTATTATTGAATTCTTTCCATTTAAATCGTCCTGACAGCAACGATGTATTGTGTTTGAGCCGAATTCCCAAGGGACAATTTACCGTATTACTGATGACTACTTTCATGGGGCATGGAACCTTTGAAAACAAAGAGAATCGGCCCTCAGGGACATGACGGAAATCAGACACAAACGGACAGAGAAATTGATCTATTATACTCTGCTCATTTAACAGACTTTATCGATTGTCATTAATTTAGTTATAAAATCATGTATAAAAACGTCTATATAAATACAGTACATATATATGTGTGTGTGTGTGCATACACGATTTCGAGTTGTCAAATTATATATATATAAATAAATTACACACACACACACACACATATATACATATATATATATATATATATATAATATATATATATATATATATATACATATATATACACACATATATATATATATACACACACACATATATATATATATATATACACACACACACACACACATATATATATATATATATATATATATATATATATATATATATATATATATATATATATATATATATATATATTAGCAGACGTCCATTTATCATGATGTTTATACCAAAATAAATTCTGATGTCTGGACATAATTATGAGATGTATGTGGGTCTGGCTGATAGATTTTCAGTACCTTCTTATATATATATATATATATATATATATATATATATATATATATATATATATATTGTGTGTGTGTGAGTGTTTAGACAGATTGAGAAATAGATAAGTGCAGAATAATTACAGTATTTGTGATAATATACTTATTATTAAACATATATTAGTTCTGATAAAATAATTATTGCTCTAGATAACTATCTGATATTTTATTAGTAGACAATTTGTTCTCGTAGATATACGTTGAATTCTATAATTCTGCGTATATAATTAGTTTACATTACTATTAATATTACAATTATTTTGTGTTATCTATCTATCTACCTATATATATATATATGTGTGTGTGTGTTTGTTTTTGTGTGTGAAAATATAGAGAAAAAAGGAATGAACTCGTTAGGTAAATAATCGAAAGTTCTTTAGTATTTTTGTTATTATTTTTAAAAGCAGTGCTCGATATAAAAGTAGAGCCTAAATATAATTATTTATTTAAAAATATGATTCCATCGGTACATAAGAGTTCTCATGTTTCAAAACAAGAGCCGAAAACTTCAATATAATTATTTGAATAAAATTGAATTAAAGTACCTAACTACAAGCGAAGTTTTTTTGGAATAAGTAATTCTTGAAATTTACGCGTTTTATAAGTATATTCATTATTAAAATTAAAGTTACTATGGTAACGGCTAGGGCAATTATTTTAAAAAAAGGGGGCGTAAGGTTTAATATTTTGTATCAATATCTCAGTTACATTCAAAGAGGTCAAGTCAGGGTAAGGATGGGGTGTCTAAATTCAAAGCGGAAGATGGCATCGTCTAGTCTGGTTAAGTGTCTATGAAGATTTATTTATTTATTTATTTCATTTTATTATTTTTTTCCTGAAAGAGTCTTGGGTATATAAAAAATTATAATAATTCGCTAACATGTTTTTTTGACGACTTCATAAAGGGTTTTTTTTTTAACAAGAGCTTGATAATTTAATTCAATTTAATTCAAATAATTATATTGAAGTTTTCGGCTCTTGTTTTGAAACATGAGAACTCTTATGTAGCGATGGAATCATGTTTTTAAATAAATAAATAATTATATATATATATATGTGTGTGTGTGTGTGTGTGTAAAGAAATATAGTTTAAGGCATGCTATATTTCTGGGATAAAGTGCTTAATATTAGAGTGTATGTAATATAAAAGTGATCATTTAAGTCAACACTCAGACACGACAGACTGCTTCTTGCTAAACGCAATCATGATGATTGCGTTCTTGACAATGACGTTTGGCATGAAACCGTTACCCGCTTCTGAGTGTTGACTTCAATGATCACTTTATATATATATATATATATATATATATATATACATATATATATATATATATACATATATATATAAAGGGAGAGAGAGAGAGACAGAGAGAGAGAGAGAGAGGGAGTGGGAGAGAGAGATAATTATAATATATCACACATGTAGTGCTGGTATTAATAAAGCAGTGCTCGATATAATATAACAGAACTTTTAAGTGTATATTAATAAATATACATATTGTCCCTCACCCCTAGTTCGACTTAGAGTTTCATACACGGCGCAATCCTCTTACACTCACGCACTCTAAATTGGAATATATCTAGTTATCACAATGTTGGCGTAGTTATATATTAACCTGGGATTACCTGGATTTTTAAGTTAACAAATATGTGGGAATTAAATTAAGCTGGAATTATATATATTTAAAAAGGAAAAGAAAATTATTTTCTAAATTTGAAAAATTATTCATATTTTATATTTTCTTTAATTAATTGTAGATTACAAAACAAAAATCATGAAATGTTATTAAATCATGATAATTTACATTAAAAATAAACCTTAATTTACATTAAAATAAAAATTTAATCCGGATCAACATATTTTAGCAGATATTTATTTTTATACCTACATGTGACCATCAATTCATTTCTCTTGTTTAAATACGTTAGGTTATTTGAAATGTTTTAAGATAATCAATTTTTCGACAAGGGTTAACGTGCATTAATTTACATTACCGTTATAAGCTTTCCAGGTTGATTGATGATTAAATACCCTTTTTTATTTAATTGCCAGGAATATTTGGAGAGAGCAGTGCAATTTTTGCATTGAAAATTACTTAAGGTCATTCGATGATGGAAAAAGGATTCGGTGAAAACAAAATAAAGTGTAACGTCGTTATCGGAATGTATGCTTGTTCGGTATACAATGTTATCGGTCATATATTGACCGTTTAACAGATCATATTTTTTTCGTCAGTTGATTTTCAGAAGAATTTACGTTGTCTTTGGTGGCAATGTGTTTGTGTAATATGAAACTCCGAGTCGTGAGGGACAATATATATATATATATATATATATATATATATATATATATATATATATATATTAAGAGGAGATAACTGATAACTGACATCCATTACACATGGCACGTGGAGTTAGAACTGTCTACCTAGTGATCGAAATAAAGGCTTCAGTTCGACATTCCAACCACCTGAAGTAGGCCGGAGCGTACAAGGGCCAAAACGTTGGGATAAATATGGCAACAAGGATGCTGCTGATATTCCGAACAATGTAAATAGTGTGCATATTAGTTCCCATATTTTTATAATGTTGTAAGAAATGAGAAATTTCAGTTTTATACGCGTGTTTTATTAAAATTCTCATTTGAAAACAAAAATATACTGTCTAAGGAATATACATATATATATATATATATATATATATATATATATATATATATATATATAAGCTCTTTGTAACACAGGTTTGGCAGGTACATTTATTAAAATTTACCTAGAGTTTCCATTGTCTTATTTAATATTTTCCTTTCAATAAGTCGATGGAAATGAAATGGCTCACGAAAATACACCACTAAAATTCTGAGGACAACCTACCTCTCTCTCTCATCTCCCGGTCACTCTCTCCCACATACAGACACACAGGCATTCACACACACACACACACACACACATATATATATATATATATATATATTAAGACATTTTTATGTTTATACATTCTTTTATAGATATAAATATTTACGTAAATTGTTTGTTTATAATAAACAATATTAAACATTTACCGGCCTGAAAGTCCGAGAAATTTTCATAGAAAATATTCAACAGGAATCGAACCTGTATCCTATACGGGACCGTCATGTAGCCTGACGTGCCTTAACCGATTACGCCACAGAGGATCGTTCGGTTAGAAAGTTCGATTTTACTGCCTTTAAACTACAATCATCCATGATTCTCTCACGTACATTCATATCTGCTCATGGCGTATCCAAATGTAAACAAATGACGTCACACATTATGAAATGGACAAAGTTCCACAATTATTTTAAGACATTTTTTATGTTTATACATTCTTTTTATAGCACCCTGAATGTCCGAGAAATTTTCATAGAAAATATTCGTCATTCAGGCCGGTAAATGTTTAATACTGTTTATTATAAAACAGAGCATTTACTTAAATATTTGTATCTATAAAAAGAATGTATAAACATAAAAATGTCTTTAAATAATTGTCAGACTTTGTCCATTTCATAATATATATATATATATATATACATACATATATATATATATATATATATATATATATATATATATATATGAGTGTGTGTATGTATGTATGTATGTATATTTCAGAGGATGCTGAAGAATTCTCAGTTCCATCAAGAAGAAGGAATTTTTCAACGATATATCGAATTTCTGACCAATTGCTCAGAATGTGAGAAGTGGCTGGAATCCAGAAATGTCAAAAAAACTTCATGTACGTCTCTGTTAGACTGCATGCGTGCGTCCGTGCGTGCGTACGTGCCCCCTCTCTCTCTATCTCTCTCTCTCTCTGCGTGTGTGTGCTTGTGTTTTCTTCGCATATGTCTGTGTGTGTATGCTTGAACGCGCGCGTTCAGTTATGCATCTTTTCTCTTTTTATTGTTCATTTGGCGACTTTTCCCCGCTCTTATCATTTTTCCCGCCATTTTAAAAGCTCAATCAATTCTCGTCTGCCACATCCACATCTGGTTCAATGATAATTTTGAAACAAAACATATTGCCTCGTCCTAAGAATAAAATCCATACAATTTAGCCTTCTCCTTCCTATTGATCGATTTCAGTTTGGGACTATTTTTCTATGATGACTCATTTTCAGGGATTTTTCAAAGAGTTTATTACCACTCCTTTTTACTCTTGATTTTGTCACCATTTTTTCATGCCTTTCTTTCGTATCTATCTATCTATCTATCTATCTATCTATCTATCTAACAACATGTCTGGCCGCTTACTCAATTCCGGAAAATACTTGTTGCCAACACAACTATACTTAAACGTGAAAATAATAAACAAAAATTTAAAATTATTGAAGCTATATACATAAAACAGTTGAAACTTAATCTGAACAAAATAAACTATGAAATCTCCAAAATATTCTTAAATGCCTATAATTTATAACAGAAGACATTGGTTTAGACCAATGTCTTCCCATACTTAATAATTCTCGTTTTTCACTCTCGCGTGGTTATGTGTGACGTCACGAGCTGCGACGCGATTTTCGCCTCCGTGTCTCGTATCACGGGTTTGTTTTTGTTTTGACATTTTTCATGCAACAAGGGTGGACTATCATTGT
Organism: Acanthosepion lycidas; assembly: GCA_963932145.1. Classification (NCBI taxonomy): domain Eukaryota; kingdom Metazoa; phylum Mollusca; class Cephalopoda; order Sepiida; family Sepiidae; genus Acanthosepion; species Acanthosepion lycidas. Next base: position 9,005,585 of record OZ010586.1, read on the forward strand.
TGTTTCGTCCGTGTGTTGTTTGATATATTGAAAATGTCAGCTTTGATAATGGCTTATTTAAGTCGAAAGCTTAGATTGGATTTAAACATATACCAATATAGTGTTTTCCTTTCGTCTTTCAACGATAATGTGATTAAGCTTATCAGACAATATTAAAGGAACTTACTTAAAATAAATATACAAAACTTGTCTATATTATTTAATAAAACATGCATTAATATATATATATATATATATATATATATATATATATATATATATATATTACTTTTATAATGTCTATTGGCCTACTCTTTCCAAATTCTTAATAAAGAAAACGCATTCTATGACAGGGATCGAACCTGCAACCCCCTTTGTATAGGAAATCACCATGATATCCGTTATGCGTATTGCTCAACCACAAAGAAGGTCACACTGAAACATAATTTCTTTTTTTGAGGAAAGTACATCCTGTTCACTCAGATATGGATTTATACCTGTCCCAAAGGACATTTACCCGTAAGGTGACGACCACGAGTTGAATTTGAACAAGGCTCCTCGATTTCAAGTTCCGAGCATTTATCCCTCACATCACTGCCCAACCCAGCCTACTGCACCTGCTATTCCGAAGCGCTCATCCATCTAGTTACTGACCAAGCTCAACATTTCTTACCTTCGGCTATCGGACGTGAACTGGGGGTTTAACGTGATCTAGCACTCATACTTATCTTATTGCAAATATTTACTACACGCGGTACATTCCTCTTTTAGTAAAATCCTCAGTTTATTTGCATAACGTAGAACTAGAACAATCTACACTAGTGGTCGAAATAAAGGTTTCGATTTGAAATTCCAATCACCTGAAGAAGGCTGGAGCGTACAACGGCCGAAACTTTGTGAATATGGCAATGAAGGCGGGAATAACTGTCCGAGGAATGTAAATAATGTATGTAATCATAATACCTCATTGCAGAGAGATATACTTTCTTTCACTATCAATGCATCTATCTATCTACGCACACATATACATTTGTGAGTATTTCATTAAATGAGACCGTCTAGAAAAATTGTATAAATATTTTATTCAGTTCTTCTTGTGTTCTTACATGTTTTCTTTCATGAAAACTTGTTCAGTGTAGAAACTGTCTGTAGCTATTTTTGTCCCAAGCGCCTTCTGCTAATTCATTAGCCATTTTCAATAAGTTTATTTTTAGCATATTTATCTATGTGTATATCTTAATCTGTTTTACGCAGAATTAATAGTAATTCTAATCTGTGTTTTATAAGAGTAATTGAATTAAAACTTATAATTGTTTCGTTGAGACATGTATAAAAGAAAGATTGTTGGAAATATATATATATATATATATATATATATATACTTTATGATATATATATATATATATATATATATATATATATATATGTACATATACTTTATTATATATATATATATATATATATATATATATATATATACTTTATTGCCACCCTGTATATATATATATATATATATATATATATACATATATATATATATATACATATATATATATATATACAGGGTGGCAATAAAGTCACTATACAGTTACTTACAATAATAATTAAGAGAAAACAATTAATCAGCAGTTCAGAAATTTATTATTAAAATGGTTCTGGTTAATTCTGGTTAATAAAAATAAAATGCTATAGTAAAGAAGAGTAAATTACCTACCGATACCCTACGCCACTGCTTCAGTTCTCTTCAACGTGAGAGAACGCTTCAACAAATATCACGACACAACTCCTTCTGACGGCTTAAGTTTGCAAATGCATACTTCAAATATTTAAATGCAATGCCAATCACAATCTTCTATCTTCCTAATAGCAAGCTCTCATTTTTTTCTCTGTCTTCCTATATCCTGCACTTTTATCGTCCTTTCTACTCGTTAAAGTCTTCTCATTTAAGAAATGTGGAGCAACAGAAATGAAAATCTCCTGAAGCATAATGAGAAAACCATGCACTGAACATGTAAGCAACAACAAAGTCTTAGAGAAAATGGAATCAAAATTAAACTTATATTTAATATAAGAAAGTGACTTGAAATTCCTAAGGCCCTAAATGAGAAATGAAGGCATAGAATGTTTGACCCTCACAGGACATATTTACGGCAAGAGAGACAATGTAAAATAGCAGACAACCTACCTTACGAGATTATATAATTGAATGACAGAACAGGATTTAATAGAGATGACAGAAAGACAGTGTTTAGGATAGGAAATTGTGGACTGCCATGATCGTCAACGTTCTGAAGGAGAACGACACACAGACGAATATCTTTTTAACTGTTTTTAATATTTACCACGTATTCATTCATTTTAATTTTCATTGCTACTTCGCTCGATTCGCGTTATTTACTGCTGATCGAAGAATCACGCAGTTATTGCTATGCAAACGAAAAATTAACAAAAACAGAAATTAAAGAAGTACGTCTGAATGATTAATAATGGTTAACAATTCTTCATAGAATAAAAAATATTCAGGATAGCGTGTGTAACTGACTCCCTGCGACGTACATTGAATCTCAAAAGATTACCCATTCATGCCATATTCTATCGATCCATAAATAAATATTTATTGGAATTAAAAAAACAAAAACATATTAGATGCATAATGCCAACATCTATTTGCACAGTTCATTTTTAATCGCGTTAACCCATTGCAAGGCAGTAAACCCATTAAGACATAAGTAGTTACTGGGTGTGGAGGAATTAGAAACAGAAATGCTACTGATAAGCGGGAAGAGGAAAGAGTAATTAGGACAACAGTAATTAGTGAGTGACGTTGCAATTAAAAGTTTTAGAGATTAAAGTTGACTAGAAAGCAAGGAGTCGATAGAGAATTTCACAAGCGAGAAATGCGATAAAAGAAACTGCAGAACTATTTGCATTATTCGGATTACTGTCCTCATCTTTGTCGTCATATTTATCACAACGTTTCATCTGTTGTATGCTGCCGCATTCTTCAGGTGGTTGGAATGTCGAAATGTTTTAGTTCCACGTAACCATGTCAAATGGATGTCACTTATCAGTTATCTCCGGTTGTCCATGGGCCTAACCAGGTATTGAACTCACAACTCTTTGGGTCCTGTCACTGGATCTAACCAACGACTTTATCTACTGTGCCGTGTGTCCTTAAAGACAATAGTCCGAATAATGTAAATAGTGTACACAATAACTAATCTCAGAAATATCGACAGATACTGAAGAAATTGCTAGTATAGAGTTTACGGTTACATCTCGCCAACTCTCTTAAATTGATGAGATCTCGACGCCAATCTCGTATTGCATATAATCATGTAGTCTGTGTACCACAGTGAAAAGCTCATGAGTACAATTTCCATTAAGGTATTTATATTAGGTTGGTGCAAAAATAATGACGTAATAATGTCGTTTTTTGACGTATTTTTTAACGTCAAAAAACGACATTATTACGTCATTATTTTTGCACCAACCTAATAGAAAAGAGACAGAGAGGCAACCTTACAGTGGTGGGAAAGTGTTTGAAGCCGAGCTGCCACATCAGGACCGTTACTAATGCTGATTCTTCTTTGGATCTTAGCAAATATGTCTATGTAAATAACAGGATCACCGAAACATATGTGATAGCAATATTCTAAGCATGGACGAATGCTAGATTTACAGATGTGTATGGAAGATTCTGGAGAGAAAAAAACGTTCTCACACTACACAGTAAACCAACTTTCTTAGTAGCTGGAATAGCAATAGATTAAATATAATCTTTCCACTATATTTCAGCTGAGGATGTTAACCTGAGCAGACGCAACAAGTTATTTTTTCTGGAGGTTAGCATCAGCCATGCTGATGGAATTCAGGGAGGGGTCTCTCGGATTATTAAGAGGTTGAGTTTTGGAGATGAAATTCAATTTATTAGGCGCAGATGTAAACCAACAGCAATTTTTTTTTTAATGAAATGCCCTGAAGTTCAGAGTTTCAAATCAATTTCGAATAAGAAGTTTAATTAATTCAAATTGAAGACTTTAACTAACTAAATTGTGACCTATATCAAAAGAGACATAGTAAAATTAACAAAATAATCTTTGTCAAGCTATGAAAATTCGTAAAGAAAAGTGGCAAGAAACAGACCAATTACGAAAGATCCTTTTAACAGACATACATGAAAAAAATTTAAAAAATACAAGTACTGTAATTCCCCATGTATAATACGCATTTTTCCTGAAAAGGTAACAAGCAAAATTAGGGGTGCGTATTATGCACAGCTACAAAATACTTTAAAAAATTGCCGTTTTTTAGGTTGATTTCAGTTGCGAAATGACTATTCTCCACAAATATCCGACAATTTGACACTAACATTCGGTGATTACGACCCCATAATGATGTCAAATACAATCATATGTACTTAACAATACTTAAAAATGTAAAATGAAATAAGAATTATCATAAAACTAAATTAGAATAATATTATTCTATGTTAAAAACCATTTTTAATAAGAGTAAGAAACGCTGGCCATAATGAAATTGGAGAGGTACAATTTATAGGGTTTGATTACCAAACAAGGGGTAGAGTAGAAGCATTTTCCAACACTTTCAGCACAATTTTAGGAGTGTGTATTATGGCTGAAGGCGTATTATAGATAGGGAATTACGGTAATTCATCTTCTCTATTAATTGGAAAAGATTTAATAGTAGAAGCACACAAAAAGCAACAAATGATCTCAGGACTCTAAATTTATTTTCCAACCGGGTCTCATTCTTTTGGATTTGTGGTTCGGATGTCTCGAAAAATACAACTGGTTGTTTTTTTGTTTTTTTTTTCTGATATTTGTAGCACACAAATTGAACATAAAATCTCACGATTCTAAATTTAGTTTTCAAACGTATCTCATTCTTCCTCAGTTGTATCGTTAAAACACAATGGCTGTTCGTCTTTAATTAAAATATATTCAATATTAGAAACAGGAAAAACATAGGAAAATTAGCATAAACAGTTTCCAGGTTCAAAATCTAATTATTCCATACCGGTGAGTTTAGGGAATGGATGGATTCATGCCTTTTCTAAATGAATTATTCTGAGAGGAAAACAAACTGTCACAGCCGAGGTTTCTGATTACGAACTAAGTTAAATTACACTATTTACATTATTCGGACTATTGTTCTCATAGAACTAGAACAGTCTACCCCAGTGAGCGAAATAAATGGTTCAGTTCGACATTCCAACCACTTGAAGAAGGCCGGAACGTACAACGACCGAAACGTTGTGACAAATATGGCGACAATGATGAGGACAATAGTCCTAATAATGTAAATAATGTACATAATACCTCATCTCAGAAATATAGACAGACTAAACAGATCCTTGCGAGACTACTATGAACGTATTTATATTTGTAAATATTTATAAATATTGAAACCAAGGGAAACCTGGGTAAAAGAGCGACTAGGCTACTTAAGAAGCTTATGTGAGTAGAATAGCAAAACGAAGAACATTGAGAAGGAATAAAATGCCAAAAAGTGATATAAATAACGCTAAAATCGTACAGTACGACCGAGAAGACAAAACATATTCGTAACATTACTGTTTATTCATCTCTGAATATTGTCAAATAATTACGGCTAGTGGGTGTGTGGCTTTAGAGCTTTCTCTTAATGTGGTTTCTATAATCTAGGATATAAAAAACTATCTTGTTTTTTCAATTAATGCTTATATATCAATCCATTACCCGGTTTCTTCCACGTGCTCACTTCCCAAGCGCAGCTGAGTCGAGCACATGTCAGTGTTGACATCTAGTTAAGCCGTAGATCTTCAAGTGGTTGTTAGAAGGCTATATCTGATGTCAACACGCTTATGTATCTGGCTTCTCTGGTGAACAATGAGTGCAAATTTTTTATGTCATCCTCTGCGGCAAGTCACATTCTAGAATAGAACAATGAAAGACGGAACGTAGGAGAGAGCCATGATCGTCGAAAACATGCAGAAACATAACAGAAAGAATAATAAGTAAAATATATTTTAAGACAAGTTTTATAAAGTTGGCCGTTATTAATGGGAATTTCGTTAAAATATAGCAATCGAATAGACGCTTGTGAAATTTTCTTGCAGATTCCCTGTAAACTACATTCTTCAAAAGTGTAATATACTAGTCACTTTGTTTCCTTGATTCCTCTACTCTTCCTCATCATTTTCCTCGGTAAAATCTCTGTTTCTTTTACTTTCAACACCCCCGCATGCATCCTAGTGCCTTTATTGCCTTACTTGGGGGGAGATGATAAAATAAAATCAGCAACCTCTGAAAGAATAATGCCATAGGTTCATATTTATAATATATTTCGATTTTACTTTGGAGAAAGTCACATTTTTTTTTATTTCCATAAAAATTTATTTTGTCGTTATGAGATATGATTCTATTCATAGTATACATATAAATGTAGTTATTTACCAAAGAAATGTCAAACTCAACTCTCTCCAACACCCCTGACAGTCGGCACCATTCTCCCGATCCGTAAACCTTGCAATTCTTAGTACCCGACACCAAAACCGGCTCTAAACTTCACTAACCACAAACGCTTGCACGCACACGCCAAGAACCCTATGAAATCACCGAAACTGCCGATCCGGTTTCAGCTTCGTTACACACGTCAGTCGGCTGGAACTGTGTGCAGCTAATAAGATTAAAGAATACTGCCGATATCTTTTGGACGGATTAGAGACGTCTGGCGGTGTAGTGGTAGGTGATGAGCGGGGTGGAGACGGAATAAAACTTAGTAAAGTTGGAAATGCTTGGCAGATGGAGAAAATGGCGGGAAGCAAGAAATGGTGGAACCAGAAAACGGTACACGTCTTCAGTTTCCGAATCAGGAAGTGAAAATAGGATATACAGAAAGACAGGTGAGGGATGATCACGTCAGATTTGGAGTTTGAGTGGGAGGTATGACCATATATTGGCAACGCTCTGAGCCATTTTTTTTTAAATATATATCTCTTAGGGAGATAAGTCAATAGATAGATATATAGATAAGAACTGTATGTGATAGGTAGAAACATATTTCGATAAATATGAACTGAATGAGATAGAACTGAGTGGAAAAAAGAGAAAAAATATGGGGATTAAAAAAAGGTAAATACACATAGAGGAATATAGATATTAAGGCCAAGATAGATAGATAGATAGATAGATAGATAGATAGATATGAAAAGACCGAGATAGCTAGCTAGCTAAATAGCTAGCTAGATAGATAGATAGATAGATAACAGACCAAGATATATAGATAGATAGATAGATAGATAACAGACCAAAATAGATAGATAGATAGACAGACATGAAAAGACCGAGCTAGCTAGCTAGATAGATAGATAGATAACAGACCAGAATATATAGATACATATATAGATAGATAACAGACCAGAATAGATAGATACATAGATAGATAGATAACAGACCAAGATATATAGATAGATAGAGAGATAGATAACAGACCAAGATAGATAGATAGATAGATAGATATATAGATAGATAGATAGATAGATAACAGACCAAAATAGATAGATAGATAGACAGACATGAAAAGACCGAGCTAGCTAGCTAGCTAGATAGATAGATAACAGACCAGAATATATAGATACATATATAGATAGATAACAGACCAGAATAGATCGATACATAGATAGATAGATAACAGACCAAGATATATAGATAGATAGAGAGATAGATAACAGACCAAGATAGATAGATAGATAGATAGATAGATAGATAGATATGAAAAGACCGAGATAGCTAGCTACCTAGCTAGCTAGATAGATAGATAGATAACAAACCAGGATATATAGATACATAGATAAATAGATAACAGACCAAGATAGATAGATAGATAGATAGATAGATAGATAGATAGATAGATAGATAGATAGAAATAGAGACAGATATAAAAGATGCGGTGGGTGAATTGCCGTCTGAATTACGCAACCATGAAAATATCACTGATATCTCATTTTAACGGTTATATTTAACAAAATTACACAAACAATATCTTGTCATATAAAAGAGGAAATATATTCAATGACATCGACATTGGCTTCAACCACGAGGTTTAGACGACTTCTGAATCTCCTGCAACTCTTCTGGACAGTATCCTTGTTTAAGCTGATGAATGCTACCATAATGCTTTTCTTCAGTTCATCTTTGGTGTTAAAATGTGTTTTGTTGGTCTCATAATATTCAAAGGAGTTGCAGTCTGGATATTTAGGTGGTCAGATGTGAAGGGTGATGTGATCGCAGAAATTGTCTGACAGCTACGAACGTATTCTCCTTCTTGATTCCTGTTGATAGATATAGATTCTTCTAACAGCCACACTCTTGATCTAGAGCAGCACTATCTTATCAAAGTCCTTGAGTTATGCTTCCGTGTGATGTCTGGGACCCATTGGGATGATGAATAGATGCATAACGTCACAATCACTAGTGATCATTCCAAATAGCTTCACAATCAACATTGTCCAACTGACCCTAGTATAATGTGCTGTCGACCAAATCAAAGACAAATGAAGATAAATGAATATATACGTAATATATGTATATATATGTAAACAGACAGATAGATAGATAGATAGATACATAGATAGATAGATAGATAGATAGATAGATAGATAGATAGAAGGAGTGTGAACCGGGTGATAGGCGAATTTATTTACGCGTATTTACTAAAAATAAACGATACATGATCCAATGGTTAAAAATGTTGGTTGGATTCAGTGAGTTAACCGAAAAAAGTTGTGAGTTCAAAACGTGGATACTGCAATGGGGAAGAAGAACGTGACGAGTTGAAATAACTGAGATATCGGGATGAGGCATGGCACGTAGAACTAAGACAATCTAACGAGGTAGACAAAATAAATGGTTCAGTTCGATAACCAATCACCTGAAGAAGTTAATCCAATCACCTGAATCGTACAACGGCTGACACGTCATGAAAATAGCAGTAAGGATGAGGACAACAGTCCGAACAATGTAAATATTTAAAATAATTACAATACGTCATCTCAAGAATATAGAGAGACAAAAATAAGAACAAGATGAGATATCTCTAGATATGGGCAGCTGAACGAGAGAAATCTGTACTTGTAGTTTAAATAAAGGGCTTAGGTCGAAATTGCGTGGACGTTAGACGGATCGACATACATAAAGTCAGGAAGACATAACTGCCGAAATGTGAGATAATAAAAATAAAGTTGAGAGCAACAAAGTGAATTTAAATGAAGGGCTCGGTTGTGGACTGGGGCTGGAATTGGCTGGTTAACTTTAATGCCTCAAAAACTGCTCTTTATTACTCACCAGACAGAACCATCCCTGCCTCCCATTAGAATGTCTGACGCTCAGCTCCACGAGAGCACCTCTTTGCGACTGCTCGGTCTCACATTGTCTGCTGACATGAGATGGAACAAATACATTGAATCAATAGCTTCGTCCACTGCAAGGAAAGTTAGCTCGATGTGCCGCGCCAGAAAATTTTTCTCACCAGAGTCGATCTTACAAATCAACCATTCGCCCTTGCATTGAATATTGCTGTCATATATGGTCTGGGGTCCCTTCTGTTTGTCCCACCTCCTTGATAAAATCCAAAGACGGATATGCAATGATCTTGGTCTGGCATCTCGTCTGTAGTCGCTCTCTCACAGACGTGCCTCACCTCCCTCTATCTTTTTACAAATACTTTCACGGTAACTGCTCAGATAAGCTACTTTCGCTGGTTCCCAGGCTTCATGAATTTAAGCGTTCAACTATGCTGGCATCTCGCTCTCACCCTTTCACTGTCGAAACTGTTAAATGTATCAGTCTCTTCTACTCTAATAGCTTCGTGTCTCGCACTTCTCACCTGTGGAACTTCTTCCCCATTTCCTTTTTCCCTGATAGTTATAATCTCCAACTATTCAAATGTCAATCGACGATTCCATATGCCCTGATCTATCCCCTATCCTTCTCTTCATCCTTTCCTCTATCACTCCTATTTGCTCTAGCTCCAACTCTCTGTAACCCCTTGCGTGCTAGGGGCTTCCTGCCTTGCTTGGGGTGAAATGCTTAAAAAAAATTATAGGTTTGTAAAAAATATATATAATATTGAATGTTTACCGAATTTATAGTATTAATTATCCGCTTCTGTGAATAACAGATTAAAGCCCACCATCCCAAAAATATAGTATTAATTATGCGTTTCTAAGTATAACAGATAAAAGTCCACTTAATATTATAAAGCCCACCAGTCCAAAAATATAGTATTAATTATGCCTTTTCTGCCTATAACAGATAAAAGCACACCATTCCAAAAAGATAGGATTAATTATGTGTTTCTGGGATTACTAGATAAAAAGATCACCATCTCCAAAATATAGTATTTACCATTATCAGGTGAAACAAGTTCGGTATTCGATGACACATTGTATCCATCAATTTCTATAGTTCATTGAATATGGAAGCTCATCAAATCTGCATCCCGTGTCTTTAAGGAATTAATTATTCGTTTCTACCTATAACAGATTAAATTTCACCGACCTCAAAATTGGGATGATCCATATTAAAAGGTTATTGTATAAATTTAGTCAATAAATTTTGAAAAAAAAATGATATTATTTCATTAAATAGAGGTAGATATTTCAAAAGGTGTCTCAAGTGATTTTTCATTTTCTTTTACCGAAGTGTGTCTTAATTTATTGCTGCATAATTATATACAATGACAAATATCACATTTGGTTAAAACTTGGAGGAAAATAGGATTCAATAGATTCAACTTAAATCGATATTTGGAGACAAGAGGGAAGAATTCGTAAAATCGATAGGGATAGTATCAACAGAGTATACATACATATATACATATATATATATATATATATATATATATATATATATATAGAGAGAGAGAGAGAGAGAGAGAGAGTGAGAGTGAGAGTGAGAAGTATTTAATACTATTTTAGTATTAATAAGTTATGGCTATGTAGATTTTCTATGAAAATTTAGAAAACTATTTCTGAATAAACCGGACATATATGTGTGCGTGTATGTATGTACACACACACACACACACACACACACACATATATATATATATGAAACTTTGTATTTATATTATTATATTTATTTATTTAACCCATACTGTTAACAATAAATCAATATGTATATATTCTTACAGATGCAAAATAAATGCAAAATCTCCTTACACACACGCACACACACACATAGATAGATAGATAGATAGATAGATAGATAGATAGATAGATAGATAGATAGATATATGAAATCGTGAGATTCGTTTGTATTTGTCGTGAAATAAGCGTATTTGATGTATTTAGGTTTGCGTCTTATTTTAAAGAATTGGTCAGCGAAGCGTGGGAAAATATGTTATTTCTGTCAATTCAAAAGAGATACAGTGTGGGAGTGACGCGGGGGTGGGAGTGATTGTCGGTAGACAGATTCAGCTCGTATTCGTTCATTCTAGAAGATTTTTACCCGACTTTGTATGCACGTCCGTTGAGGCGGGGGTGTACGGATATCAGCACACTTGAGCCGCCGTTGTCCGACCAGTTGGAGCACTTATATCATTACCACGCGATTATATGTTAAAATAGCAAGTTGCAATTCTGAGGTAAATGTGCCGAGTCTCTTTTTACCCTCACCATTCCCCCGTCTTTGCCGCTGGATCTGCTATTTTCTCTGCTTGTCTCTTTTTATCGCTTTTTCAAAAGATCTATCGAGTGGTGTTCATTTTTTTTTTTGTTTCTTTCTTTTTTTCTTTTCTTTTTTTTTTTTAGATTTATTGATCTTCTTTTTCGTTATCTTTTTTTTTTTCTTATTTTTTTTTTTTTTTGGTTTTAATTTTAGACTTATGTTTTTCGCTAGTTTTTCTGTTCTTCATTTATTCCTCCGTTTTTTTTTTTTGTTTTTTTTTACATTAACAGCTTTCTTTTTACTCTTTTCGTCTCCTATTTTCTTTTCTTTTTTCTTTTTATTCTCCTCTCCTTTTTGCACTCTTTCTTTTTCAATTCATTTAACAATCTTTTTTGACTATTTTTTTCTTGTTCCACGCTTCATCTGCCTTTTTGGTCTCTTTTTTTTTCATTTATTTATTTTACCTTTTTTTCTGTTTTTCTTTCTTCGGCATTTTCATTTCTGTCCATTCTCTCTCTCTCTTTCTCACTCTCTCTCTCTCACTCTCTCTTTCTCTCTCTCTCTCTCTCTCTCTCTTACATGCTTCTTTTTGCTTTCTTTTTCTTCTTATTTCTTTTACTCATTTTTCTTTTATTTCATGATTTTCAATGTTTCCCTTTTTTTCTTCTTCATCTTTTTATTTTTTTTTTCCTGCTATTTTCCTTCCTAGTTACTTTTACTTCTTCTGGCAACATTTCCGACTATGTCTTCGTTTTTGCTTATTTTCAATAGCTTCTTTCCTTCTTTTTCGAGTTAATATATCTGTCTATCTCACTTTATTTTATTTTCATAATATCTCTATTTCTCTTTCGCTTTCTCTCGATATTACTCTTCATATTTCGCTATGTCTTTCTTTCAATCTTTCTTTCTTTCTTTCTTTCTTTCTTTCTTTCTACTTTTACTATTTTGGTTTTTCTTATTCGTTTTATTTTTTCTCATCACTATCACTCATCTTTCTCTACTTATTTCTGTTTTTTTTCTTTTTCCCAAGTTTTTTCTCTTTTCATTCTTCTTCATTCTCTCCATACCTTTCTTCTCCCTTTCCTCTTCTCCCTTTCTTTCTTTTCCCAAATTTCACTATTTTCTTTTTTTCCTTATCTTCTTCATCTTTTCTCATTTCTTCCTCTTTTGTTTCTTTATTCTTTCTTTTTTGATCGCATTAATTTGTTCTTTCTTTCTTTCTTTCTTTCTTTCTTTCTTTCTTATTATCTCTATTTCTTTTTTTATTCAATTTTGATTTTCAGTTTTTTTGTAGTTTCGTATTATTTCCATTTTTTTTTTTCAATAGAGCATCCGCCCAAATAATTTTGGTGCGTCAAAATTCTTGTTTGCTTACCTTGAAAATCACTGTTGGAAATTCGATTTTTACCTGGGCTCGAACACTGATTTCTAAAGCTGCTGAAAATTATACATTACAGTGTAATTATATGCTACGTGAAAGAACAAAGTATTCAAGTTCAAAGTGAGTGACTCAGGAATACAAAATGCACGCAACTTTTGTTTTAAATAAAAAAAAATCGATGTTGAAACTGAAATAATCCCTTTTTTCCAATGGCGCTTTTGGACAGAATTCGAGCCCAGGTAAAAGCTAAAGCATTGAACACCGATTTTCTAGGCAGGCAATTTGGCTATAGTTTAAAAATCCCAGTTGTCAGTGTAATTTTCTCCGAAATTTGTTTTATGAATATATAATAACTTGTTTTAAGGCGTGAAAATTCGACAGTGTTCCTATTTGTATTTTCTGTCTAATCTTAATTCTTCAGCTAATGATTGAATAAATTATTCGTAGAAATCTCTCACTGCATCTTTAAAGATCTGACCTTAAGAACTGTGAGAAAATATTTGCAACAACGAACTTCATATGAATTCTGGTCGTTATTTTTAAGAAATAATCAAGTATAAATGAAAAGATTTAAAATTGAAAACTTTTTTCCATTTCACTGAAACAGTCATTAAACACTTGCAATTCCCTCTGCAATCCCATGAAACGAAAAGCAACACTTTTATCCAATGAAACCCCGTTTTATCCACGGGATCTACATATTCACAAGCTTTTGTTTTAGCTTTGTTTGCGTTGAACGTTATCATAAATGATCCATTTGTATCGCCTATGACGACTATGACCAAGAATGTTTCCTTTTCGTGGGGTAACAGCAAAGAAATACCCGCCGAAACACGATCGAGCTTTTTTCTTTTCCGACAGAGAATGCGATGTTTGGAACCGAACAGTCTCTTCAAAAATGGCGAAAAGTTGTTCAGATTTTGATATTCAAACTCTTAGCAATCTCTTCCTTCGAAATCTTCGGTTTATTCTCTCTGATTGCAAGGAGAGCATCCTCATCAAATTCGGAATATCACCCGGAGCGTGGTTGATCGTTTAAGCTAAAATCAACTAGATGATATCTACGGAACCAACTTTTGACTATCCAAAAACCTGGAGCACGACCCAAATAAACATTCTGAATGTTTTTTATAGGATTTCTGACGTTTACTCTTTTCGAAAATACACGGAAAATAATATGGCGAACGTGCAACTTTTCATCCTCCATCTTTAAGTCAGGCATTTGTGGAAAAAGCGACTATATTAAGCAAGTCTGGCTTGCAACTAAATTTTTCAATCAAGAATAAACAAGAAATTAGCAGCAAAACGAGCACCGGTTTCAATATTATATTAATATTCAAAATCGGGTACAAACGCTTACAGTGATCTGCTATTTTGATCCCCGTCGCTTCACTGACGGCAAAGATGATCTCATTTGTTTGTTCATTTAAAATATTACATTTATTAGAAAATAGATTTTCTTTAACTACAGTTGGAGCAATTAAAACGATCTCAAAAGCAAGCACATTGTCTTTTTCTCTTACTTACGGATTTCTTCTATGTGCCGTGTCCCTCTTGTCCATTGTCGATCATGGTTCGCCATAATTTACTGTCCTTCTTTGTTCTTAGTTAATTGTATCTTTTAGTTTTTGTCTTCTAATTCCTGTTCTGCCATCCATTTACACAAGCTCATAAGGTAGGTAATGCGATATTTTCTTCTGTTCCTCTTGAATTCAATATGTCCTGTAAGTGTCAAATTTTCCAAGCCCACTTTCCTCATTATCCGCCTTAGATATTTCAACTATGTCTTTCTGATTCTAGTTACAAGTGTCCTTTTCGTTCACATTTTCCCTAAAATTTCGTCGTTGCACGCATTGTATTCTCAGCATCCTTCTGTACAATAACATTTTTATCATCTCCAATATTTTCATCATGAGCACAGAGAGACATTGATATAAGCCATCGTGATTGATATGTCTATTTCGACTTCATTTAGAATGCGTGTGTATGTATGCTTACGTGTTTGTGTGTATATATATGTTTGTATGTATATGTTTATGTGTTGGTGTGTATGTATGTTTACCTGCTTGTGTATTTATATTTATTATCGAATAATTTCCGAAAAGTCATTAAATCTTATACACTCTTAATTTTTCAAGGTGGAAAAAAATTAACAATAATTTTCTTCTCCAAATTTAGGATTTTATTGCTCAGCGCATAGTGTTGTTGGGAGGAAGAATTCTAATCTCTAAGTCAATTGGTATTCTTCTTTGTGTACATGTACTAAATGTCATAAATCCATATGTTCCCCCCATATCCATATATATATATATATATATATATATATATATATATATATATATATATATATATATGCGCGTGTGATGAAACTTGTTAGGAGGATTTGAGGTAATTATAATTAAGTAATTCATCCAGCCTAGAAAAGACCTCAACACAATGTAGAAAGCGCACCGGACGGCCGATTCGTCCTATATTTGGGATGCATCGGTAGTGCGCATCTTCTACCTAGAATTGAAACCCCGGACAGTTACGTTATCAGGCAAACGACATACCAACTGTACCAATGCGTCTCGAAGAGGTAGTGAACTAGACTCAATATAGCGCCGAATCTTTCACATATTCCGTGGTGGAACTCATCCGAGTTTCTCTTTACCCATAGGACTTTACCTCCACGATCTACGACTACTATCCCCAAGCCGCTCAGTCCAGAGCATTAGAAATCGGTTCAAGCAAGGATATAGAGATAGAAATAATAGGAGGATTTGAAATAATCATAATTAAATAATTCATCGAGTCTAGAAGAAACCTCAACACATATATTAGATAAGTAGCTGTAAAGGCATTCGTTAATAGTGTATATAACGGACAAAGACTCAGCTTTTCTTTTATAACAGATCTTTAGAAATCGCACAAAAGAATAACATTAAAAGAAGCCACATACAAGTAATAATTCACTCAGTAGGCTAAGCGTAGATAACAGCACCACAATTGCGGTGACTAATGAGAAAAATATTAAAAATAGATCTATGACTCTTTAAATTAGATTCGATGACTCTTATTGGATGTAGTTTCTACGGGAAAAAGACAATGCTTGGATGCTAACAAATCATATGTGGATGTCGTGAGTTCAATTCCCGAATTTGATAGCAAAACATATATCCGAGTTTCAGAATGAGACAAATCAGGGTCATAAAAAAAATAAGAAAAATGACAAAAAATTTATGCAAAATGACAAGGAATCAGTTAAACGTTGCCAGAAATTTACTGATTCAGAAGAACACCTGAAGATGATTAGAGAGTAGATAGGTTGGAATGTTGAGATTTAAACAACAAAGAGAACTGATCCGAATGAAACAAATAAAAAAAATATCATTTTATTTATTTTTTCATTTACGCATCAAATTTGCGTTTGCGTTTCTTTTAGTTTTTTTTTTCTTTTTCCTTTTTTAAATCTTATTTTCCTTCACGTCTTTCAGTGCTTTTTGAATTCTTTATTCTAATTTCTTTCACCTTTCTTTTTTTTTTTTTTCGATTTTCATTTTCTTTTATCATTCTCAAAGGTTTTCATTCTTTAATTTCATTTCTTTCTTTCTCACGCACAACTGAATTTACTTTATCTTGTTTTCGTTCGCTTTTGCATATCTATTATTTTTTCTAACACCGTCTTTCTCTTTTCTTTCTTTTTTTCGTGGGTTCGTTTGTTTTGTCAGTCTAATTTTTTTTTTTAGTCACACATTGCGAATCCTTTGCATTATTTTTCATATTTTATTTCTTTCTTTTTTTGTTGCTTTTCTATTTTTCATTCACATTCTCTATATTATTCATTAAATTTTACACTCTCCCTCATTCGTTTTTCTTTCTTTTTCTTTCTTTCTTTCTTTCTTTCTTTCAATTCAGCCATGCTTTTGTATGTTTTGTCTTTCCTTTCTGCTCTTCAGTCAATTTCATCTTTTCTTTTATTTACTCTTGTTTTTCGTCCTTTCTTTCTTTTGTCCATACGTTTGTTTCTTTCCTATATTTCTTTAACACTCCGTCCTGTATTTTTCACTTTCTTTTCACTTCCTTTCTTTTTCTTTTTCTTTCTTTTTTTCTTTCTTTCTTTCGTTCATCCATATATTAAGTCGTATTTACATTTCCCTCGTTTATATATTGTTATTTAATTCTGTTATTTTTCATAATTTTTGTTATGTTGATCACATTTTAGTTCATTAAAATATATTTCACTCACTTTTTCACTCCCTCTTCTCAGCTTTACCTTTTCTTCCTCACTCACTCTCTCTATCTCTCCGTTCTTCTTCCTTTACTGGTTTCTTTGTTTATTTTTCTACTGTCTTTTCCTTTCATCAATTTTGTTCGCTTTCCATAATTCTCTCACCAAGCAAAACTACCCTCTCTCTCTCTCTCTCTCTCTCTCTCTCTATCTCTCTCTTTCTCTAATATTCCAGAACGAGGTTCACGTCAGCCTCCATTTTCTCAGTCGGCAAGTGACGTTACGACGTCAAAGTACACAGACGCGAGCTCGTTTGTCGTGTCTGTTTATGTCCTTTCACGTCATTGCTGCAGTGATTCCTACTCGGATCATTTTATGCAAAAGCTTCGACAGCACGTTTTCTTGTCGATGCGTTCACGCTTTTGCGCATGCGTGTCTATATTTGCGCATGCGTGTGAATGCGTCAGTCACGATTGTTTTCTTCTTCTTTTTCTTCTTCTTCTTAATACCATTGTGGACATCAACATCGGTGATTGTATTTCCTTTGCTCACAGAAGCAATCACGTGATTTTCGAATTGAGATACAAAAGAATTGAAGCATGCGATGCCAGCGGTATCATTTGTGCTTCCAAAAAACAGTGGTAGAATATTAATATCATGAAATATAATTTTTGGTAACTCTATATATAATATGTAGCATGCATGATATTCACTTCCAGATAAAAAGAGAATTCTCCACATTCAAGACCAGTACCACCAAGTAAGTAAAACAAAGATTGCACCTGGCCTGACGATCCTTCATCTTGAGGGTGAAACTCAAGTAGATTTCTTTTTAATTCTTATTCTTTATGCTTATATATATATATATATATATATATATATATATATATATATATATATATATGTATATGAAAGTTTAATATCTAAAAATCCACTAAACTAATTTCGTTTCCCCTTCCCAGGTTTTTAGATAAGACTTTTAGACATCTTGACACTATTTATCGTAAGAATCTCTGAAAAACCATCTAAGTTATTCAGCTAGTAATATAACCGGTTAAAATCGTTTTGTGTCACTCCCACAGTCTTCACACCTGGGCAATGGTGAGAGGAAAAAGATCATTCAGGCCTTCAGTAATGGTATCAAAATTCATACTCTGACTTCCATCATCAACTCTATTCGCAAACCATCAAGAGAACGATGAATAAGTTTTTAAAAAGAGGGAAGAGTAGAGAGGAAAACTGCATCAGGAGATCAAAACAGCAAGAGAGATCATCATTTCAGCTTAGAGCTAAAGAGATCAATTAGAAAAGATCCAAATCAATCCATAAGATACTTGCCACATGAGAAACAAGTTTCGGCTACGACAACCTAAAGAACAGTGAAACAAATCTTGAAAATGAATTCTTATGTGAAATCTGTGAGACACTTTGTTACTCCAGACCAGACAGTTAGACGGTTAAACAATCGAAGATCATCTGGAATCAGTTGGAAAAATATCCTGGAATAATATATATGTCAGACGTCTAGGCACACTTATGAGTCGTGATACAGCGAAACAGTCTGTCTGTGGATGACAATGTATATGCTCCTGAAAAATTTATTTCGGTTGAGTTCTCTGGGGAGGAAGTGTCGCTTTGTAAACAGTGACTATTACGGCTAATAATGCATGACTTCAGTAAATGGAATCGAATTCTCTCAGTCACTGTGTGTTTATCGAAAAATAAAGAAGCTTAAATTCAAGTTCATCCCTGCCGTGCACCAATGGCTTAGTGGTAGAATCCGCCAATTCAGTTGGGTTTCGATCCTAGCTAGAGGCAACCGGACGTTTACCCACACTGATCAGCTGTGATACAGCGAAACAGTCACTCTTTGGACGACAATATATATATATATATATATATATATATATATATATATATATATTAAAGTAAGCTCCATCTTCCATCTCCAAGAAAAATTTTTTTGACTCAATTTAATTCAAATAATTATATTGAAGTGTTCGGCTCTTGTTTTGAAACATGAGACCTCTTATGTAGCGTGTTGGAATCATATTTTGAAATAAATAATTATATTTATGTTCTACTTTTGTATCGGCACTATTTTTTAAAAATAATAACAAAAATACTAAAGAACTTTGGATTATTTACCTAAACAATTCTTTCCTATTTTCTATATATTTTCACACACACACACACACATATATATGAACTTTATTTCAATCATTCATTAGCTTCCGATCCTTAGCTATGATTAATTAATGACGAACATGACATTTTCGCTTATGATCGATTTCCTCACGATTCTTCTGTCAAGATTGGAGAGTAATTATGCATTCTTATTGCTCAAAGTAGAGTCCAATTCTGTTATAAAATCTTGGAAAATTTCAATAAAATATCTTTACTCATTTCTAAAATGCAACTGTTCAAATCTTATTATAACACTTGGACAATTTTGCTGTAACCCCCGGTATATATATATATATATATATATATATATATATATATATATATATATATATATATATATGTGTATGTGTGTGTGTGTGTGTGTGTGTGTGTGTGTGTGTACATGTGCGCGTTTCTCTGTGTTTACTTGTGTATGTGTGTGTGTGGACGATTGCTGTCTAGCATGAAATAGCGAAGTCGCTCGTTATTGACCTCAGTACTACTTTCATAATCACATAGGCTACATATCTAATATTGAGCACTTCTATCCATAAACATACAAAACATTAAAACTATAGTTTTATCGTTTATACATATATATGAATATATATATATATATATATATATATATATATATATATATATATGTGTGTGTGTGTGTGTGTGTGTGTGTTTGGTTTTGGTTCGTATTATTGGGAGAGGACACAACGGAATAGTTAAAATATAAGGAAAATGATACATTCACATGTTTCACGGATGAACTGACGTCATCAGAAAAATGTATCGGTGAAACATAAGTTTTTAAGTAAGTTTTACAAATTGTTTTATATGTGAACACACAAGCTCACACACTCTCAGTCTCTCTCTCTCCCTCTCTCTCACACATACTCACACACACACACACTTACACACACATACACATAAGGTACTGGGTAAAAATGAGTGCAACCATATGATAATATTTTTAATAATTGTCTCTTTTTTCCAGATTTTAATTAAACTCTATATTCGTTAAGTAAAATCCTTATTGGATGAACTACACCCTTATGCCAATTAACTGAACCAAAACGAATAATTCCGTTATTATTTACTATTTTTCGTATTTTTTCAATGAAACATAAGCCATTGCACATGTTAGTATTTCCTATGTCCATTCTACGAAGTCGTTCTTTGCAGATTTACCACAGATTCTCGATTGGATTTAAATCAGGAGACTTTCCAGGCCAGTCTATAGTACTTTGATTTGCACATTGGTAATACTTGCCAGTTTGTTCGTGCTGCGTTACAATTTTCGTAAGCTTCTTTGTAGTAACGTCAATGACAGTAGGACAACTAATCGCAGTCGAGACAATAGTGACTGAGCGTGGTAAATATTTGATGCAATCACGGATAACGCAATATTTTTCAAGGCCAAACAAATTTCATCATACACCCTGAAAATAGATTCATGTTACTACACACCCTGCAAATTACCTCATCTGAGAAAAAAATAGAAATCGATTACACCCTGTCACTCCAGCAGGTGTAAAACTGAACGTATGGTGAGAGATAGGAAACTAAAGCGTTTCTTTCAATTAATTTGCAGAAGGGTGTATAACCACTTTGAAATATTTTTATCAATCTGGAATCAAAATATTAATTAACCAATGCTGGTTCCTTTAGTTCCAGTGCCTAATTCATACGTTCTAAACTGCTACGAGTACAAGTCCGTCGTGTTGATTTGGCCCGTTGCTAGAAGCCCATTGCGCACCACTTGTTGACTAGTCAACGAGATACAGAGCATGTTCTTTCGTGCGTGAATAGTTGGGTTTATGCTGTGAGGTACATGAACCCTTGGTGACAAGCAATATCTGGTACTCTTGGAGCATCATACAGTACCTACTTTTCGTCACTGGTGAGTCGTCGATGAAATATGCTTACGTTTCCTTGCCGAGAAAGCAACGAGAAACAGGACGTCACTCATTGTTGATTTCCAACAGTGTGTGGTGAAAATATAGAATATCTTTTGACAGATAAGATTAAACTGAATATAGGACACACATTCAAAACCCTCCCCAAATCCTTGCCGTTTTATACGGAGAAAGAAGTGGTTACAGATAAGGAAATGAGTGCGTCACGTGCCGTACCAACACTACGGATCTGTACTCGTAGTGGTTTCGAACGTGTGCAACAGGCACTGAAGCAGAAAGAGCCAGCATTGGTTAATTAATATTTTTATTCCAGATAGTAGTTATAAGTCATTCAATAAAGGTTTTCCTTAATGAATATATAGTTTAATAAAGATTTCTTGGCTATCTGGAAAAAAAGACAACCTTTAAAAATATTATCTTAAATGGTTCACTAACTTTTACCCAGTACTCTATATATGTGTGTGACTGTGTGTGTATGTGTGTATGAGAGAGAGAGAGAGAGAGAGAGAGATAGAGAGAGAGAGTGTGTGTGTATGTGTGTGTGTTGTGGTGTCCTCCCTCTAAAGAGTTTGTGTTGAACTCTTCCGCCTACTGTAAGATTAGTAGGTGACAAGGCCTTGGGGGAACTGTCGCATAGATTGTTCAACTCTCAAACTCACTACCTCGGCAGAGAAGAATTCGGACGAAGCTTTGCCGCAGGGCAAAGTTTCGTCCGGGGAGGTAGACAGTCTCTGAACCCGTTTAGGCAAGTTCAAAGGGAATATTTTCGGCCGAGCCTACGGCCTCGGAGTAACCATAATAAACCGGTCTTGCTCCAGATATACCTTCGTTGGGAACGTACTCTTAAATATTAACAGTCGAACAGATTGTTCTACCGGACTGTGACTGTTCGCAGCTGCTGTCAAACTATCTTGAGCAGAGAAGAACCCGGACGAAGTTGTGCGGAAGGGCAGAGTTTCGTCCGAGGAGGTAGACAGAATCGAACAAGCTTATGCGGGTTCTACGGGAATATTTTTGGGCCGAGCCTCGAAACTCGGCCTCGTGCCACATACATCCCTCGTGGTGGGGGAGCTGTTAAATATTAACAGTCGAATAGATTGAACGCTGAGTCAACCGACACACAATCACTAGTCGTGTAATACTCTTCTGTTGTACGTACTGTTTAATATATGATTATACCTATTATTTCTTTAACCATTTACTTGGTCACAACAGTGTGTGAGAGAGAGAGAGAGAGAAATAAGAGTGTGTCCGCGCGTCTGCTCTTATATAAAGCATTTGTAAAACTCATACGAACCCCTAATAATTGGGAATCACGATTTTTAACTTGAAATTTCCAATATCTGACATACTTTGAAAAATAAATAAACACAACTACCTTATCCACTAAGAAGATTCCGTGTGGTGATAAAGCTCCTTGGCGATGCAATTTAAATATTGTTTTAATTGAAGCCAAAATTTAATTGGCCCTTTGTTAATAATTAATTAACTTTAACTTTTAATTAGTAACTTTCATGAGAGGAGATCGCTAAACAATAAGAAAAAACATGACAGTAAAAACTTGATAATATAGAAATAAGCCGTATAATAATGAAAAGAGAAATAGTGAGAAAAAGAAAGCAAGTCACAAAAGAGCGAAGAATAAATAGAATATAAAAAAAAAATATTAACTTTTAGAAAAGAACACCACATTTGAATGATAGATAAAAGATCCTCCGGATTTTGGAGATAAAACAAGTTTAATGAAATTTAAAATGAAAAAAAAAAACAAAAAAAAAACCAGAAAAAAAACAAACAAGTAGAATATGTCAGGAGATATGGCTAAAGTAATATAAAAAAAAGAGACGACTACCGGTTAATCATGGAGAAGCCAGTATTTTGATCAAGCCGGCTATTCCTGTTGTAGGGAGGCGCTTCCGAGCTATATTTCTCGTATTTTTAGGCTTGTAAAATAGAAAGGAATATTCAATAATTGGCCTCTTACAATGAAAGAAACAAAAGTGGGATCGAACCTCCCTGGGTACCACACATTTTGCCCTTTTAGCAAACTATGTCTTTACGTAAAATGCAAAAATAATAATACAGAAATGCAACAGGATTGTAAATATTGCTGTGTTTAATATTTCAGCCATGATATGGCTGATTTTCAAAGTAAGTCGATTTATCTGCTTTGGAAATTACTGCAAGTAATAAAGTTTATGGTTGTTATAAGAAAGAAAGAAAGAAAGAAAGAAAGAAAGAAAGAAAAAACAGAAATAAACGCCATAAGAAAAGTTATAAAAGAAAGAATTAAATTAGACATAGATGAAAATTTAAGAAAGACGAAAAAATAAAAAATTAATTAATAACAGAAAGACTTCAATGTAAAATAATAAAATATGTAATTACGAAACGCAATTAAAATTCATTAACAACAAAGAAGCAAAGAGTAAACGGAATGAATATTGATTACTTATCAGTTAATACACGACTGCATAGAGGTGCTAAAAAGTACTAAGTCTTCTTGAAGAACGAAGAACTCTAATTTAATGTCCGTATTAACACAATAGTCAACATGTAATTGTAAAAGCAGTGGAATGATATTTCTATTTATCGTAAATGTGTGTATACATTTTCATTATCTAGAGATTAACATTCAAACTCCGGTATCAGAAGTGACACTTTTCATTCATATATGACAAAAACAAAAGTTGGTCGAACCAATTCTGGTAAACACACTTTGTTCTGGTAGAAGAACCTGGTAGAAGATTAACTTCGTATTGATCGGAAGAATTATTTTTAAAAAAATCTAATAAAACTGAATGATGAAGAAATATTGAAAAATAAGTATTACAAAAAAAATTAATTAATCAAAAAAGAACACTTTTGAATGACAAATGAAACCCTTCTTCACGTTTCTGACGACTAAAATATAAATTTAATGAAATTAATCGTTAAAATAATTGCATATATCGCGCCACTGCCAGAGGTTGTTTTATTTTCGCCTGTATAAGAACCATCGCCTCAGTTCCTCTTTTTTCAGCAACGTGTTCCTACAGGACGTAGGCAAACATGACCGTCCATGACTCCCTGTCGTTTCAATTATAATTATTTAAAATCAGCCTGGCTTTCTCCATTTCCGAAAATTAGTGAAACACAATAATTCCAAACATTGTCTCTGTCTGACAGGTTAAAGTAAACTTAAATTAAATTAAAAAAAAAACGAAGGTGTAGAATTGTCGAGTCAATGAAAAAAAAGTTGATGAAAGAAAACATGAGAAAAATGGTGCAAAAATAAATATCAAATGGATTTGAATGAAGAATCAAGTGATAAAAAATGTTAAAGAATCCTTCACACCCAAAATAATGCTGGAATGATCTCTTTGCAATGGCGATTTCGCCAGTATGTTGCATGGAATTGAAGTGATGGTATTAAATTTACAGTTCTACAGAAATTGTTATATCTAAAATTCTTCCAGTCCCAGATCCTTGATCCTCTAAAAACTGTCATTTGCAGCACTAGAATATCATAAGAATCACCAGAATATTTCATGTTCAAAGAAATACCTGAACGCTTTAAATGCGCCTTTCAAAGGAGGCAGTTACTCACTACGCATTTACAGTCTATTTTATATCTAGACACTTGCGAAATTTTAATCTCAGAAAGAAATTACCATTATTACTCACGTCGGTTGATATGTTGAATGTTGTTCTGGGCATATTAATAAATGTTAAAAAAAATATTATAATTTATAAGGTCATAAAAACAAATAAAAGATAAATCTAATTCAAATCCAAAACCATCTCATTCCTATTAAAGGAACATCTCCCTGACTGACTATGTCTTTAGGGAAGTAGACGGGTTCAGTTGTCCAATTATCGTTTGGTGAGACTATTTAACCCATAGGTGGAGGTGGATGGCCGTCGACTGTGAGGGGCTAATCCACTCTTGTTTTTGTGCTGCTGGAATTCGATTTAACTTTCTCACCAGAACAGAATTTGGTGGGTGAGCCAGTTTAAACACCGGCCACTCGACCACGGAGGTTTTCAATTGAGTATTATCTGTTTATATGCCCTAACTATCCTGCTATTTACCCATAATTGTGGGAAGTAAAAGAGCTGGATTTATACGTTTCCCAAGAGTATTTTCCCGTAAGTAAATGTAAGGAATTGGACTGGAAATCGTACTCGGCTCTCCGCTTCCTGAATCTACGCTGCTCGCCATAATTCCACCGTGCATCAAAGTTAAATCGATTTAAATATTATTTGTTAAAAACACATTCATTTTCAGCAATTTCGGCACAACAGGAAGGCAACTTTTCGAATCAACATTTGAAGAAATACGAAAAAATATTTGAAAAAAATTTCCCTTAGTTATTTCTTTGTTTCTGAATATTCTGCTACTTAAGAAATATTCTAACGAGCGGAGCAAAGCAAAATATGTAAGTTTTAAATTTGGTGAGTATGCAAGATGTTGAAGAATATTTCATCGTAACGATCTTATTTTTTCTTGGGTGTAATCTGTAGAGTGTGACTTCTCTTTGCCATACTGGAAAATAACACTTTTTTTAAAAAAGAAGCAGAACATTTCAAAGTAATGCTTCGGTGAGACAAACAATCTATTTGTCCAAATAAAAACAAAAACTTTTGCAGTAATGATCCTTGATTGTCCAAAAAGATTATAATGAACGACACCTTTTATATTCGACAAGACACAAAGAAAGCCATTCCGTGGATCGAGCGGTGGTTTCGCACCGGCTTCTCATTTTGGGATAATAACTCAATGCTTCGTTTTCTCATGACATGCAGAATCTAGTTTTGATCATCTTTTAAAATGCGATACAAAAATGAAAGATTATAATTCCTTGTTTTAAAAAAAAACAGCTGCTTTAAATGATAAAAATTCGTTGTTGGCTCTCAACTGAAAGCTCATGAGAATCACGAATGTTTCTTTGAATTTTTTTTTGTCGGATTCACTCGAGTTATTCCCCTTCCAATTCCATTCAGATTGTGTTATCAGCTAAAGTGAGGCTTTTCGGAAACGTCGCAATGTTGACTTTTTAAAACTTTTCAAAGACACTTGCTGTGTACGTGCCTTCATCGCATCTGTAAACATTTCAGAAATGTTTTAAGTGGCTCTGTTACAGGTCTGCCCTATCTGAATTAATAGAATAAGCAAAGGTGAATATCTTGCATATTAAAGCTATAACCCGGAATGTAATACAAACAATACACTATCCGAGAGAATATATGATGAACTTTTTAATCAATTCACGCCAAGCAAGTCTGTTAATGCCACTAAGACGCAAAGTGCTACTGATAGTAAAAGACTTTAGAAGGAACTGAAAACCCAATCCTAAACACGAAAAAATGGATAGACCTCTACTCTTGTTCAAAAGAACGGACAAGGAATGTGAAACCAATAGGACATACCTATGTAATAACATTAAGGAAGAAATAAAAATAAAAAAATAAATACTAAATAAAATTTCACATTTTAAGCGGTTTGGTTAGAATTATAAAGTTGGAGTACATATTTAAAAGTAACCAATCCTAAAAAGGGAAAAAGGGATAAACCACTACTCCTGTTCAAAACAGACAAAAAAAAACAGCGAAATGTTAACCGGCGGATAGGCGATACTATTTACACCTATTAATGTTTATGCAAATATTTGTATATCTAATTGCACTAAAAGATAACAAAAATTTCTTTTACTATGGTTTTAGTTTTGCTGTCAGTTAAATTCTCTCGAAATAATTTTATTTCTTTATCAGTAACTAGCAGCATGGCCCGGCGTTGCCCATGCTTGATTCAAAAATCGTACGACTCATACAGCAATCGCTATTTCTTGACTTAAAATATTTTTGCCCTTCCTTGCCTTTAAAGCCGTGCCCTTTGCCGTGCTGATGTTGCTACATGCCTTACTTCTTGCCTATCTCACACTGCGAATTTTTCTAAGCTCTATACTAAACATTAAATCTGTTATGAAAAAAGAACTAAACAAAATGAACACAAAACGATCAGCTTTAAAAAAGGACTCGTAACTAGAAAAACCGTTTGAAAAAAGAATGTTAACAACAAGTATTTTACACACCCAACCCAGTTCTGCGGAATCAGAATCAACGTTGAGTTTAAGCAAGCGAATGAGCCAATTGGAGTAAAGTGCCATGCAGATTTAAATTTTTCCCACTTGTGACGAATGCAGCTACCGATTTTTTTTTTTTTGCATGCTAGCATGCTAGTTAACATTCGTGTCAGTCAACTGTTGGCTCTCACGCTGTCCAATAGAATCTTCCTGCATATTCGTTGGCAGTCAGCTATATGCTCTCACTCTGCCCAGTACAAAATGGCTGCAAACTACATGAAAATTGCAGTAGAAGCATGAAAAAATCGATTATTTCCACTATCGATGGGAGTTGGGAAATGCAAAGTCGGTCTTGGCCTCCCCGCTAACTTGGAGTATGTGCATGTAAATTTTGGTGCAAATCCGTCAAAAATTGCGGCCGTGCATTCGTTACACACACACACACACACACACACACACACACACACACACACACACACACACGCGCGCGCGCGCACACACATCCTGCCTTTTATAGATAGAGATGTAGTTATGAAAATTATTGTATACCAATATGTATTTTAATTGTTTGAAAAATATTTTCCTGGAAATGTAAGTTGAGGGCTCTCTGTTTAGAATGATTTTTTTTTTATCACTCCTATCCTTGTGGGCATTCACTATTAAAAGTAATTGTAGATATAGTCTCCTACCGTTCAATCTTAGTCCTACCTTGTTTGTTTAAATTATAATTCTTGCTTTGCTTCTATCTCTTTCTGCTATGATCTCGAATCATCTGAATTCAAAAGATAATTTTACTTATGTGACTCATTAAGCTCATTGTTGAATTGAATTTACATTCATTTGAACCTATGACAATGCTATGAAAATTAGATAATTAAAGGTCCTTTGTTTCGTCATCACTGTTTCATATTTTATTTATCATTTAGATAATTCCTATTAATCCACAAATTATCTAAGGTTATCAGCGTATCTATAAGAATCGCATCAGGACCTGCTGTTTTGTTTCTTTTCTTTTTCTTTTTGCTGATCCTAACTTATATATTAATACGTCTAAAATAAAATAGGTTTGCACGCCAAAATGATATCATGAGACATCATCTCACATGTTTCGGATCAGACCAAAAATGGAATATTTCCGCTATATCTGCGCTGGTGATGCCAGAGTTCAAAAGCATTTAAGCGGTCATATAGCTTCTTTGGTTGTTTTTGTTTAGCGGCATATCAACACCTCTATGGGTTATTTAATGCCAAAATCTAAATATTTTGTACGCAATTTTATGGCTTCAACTACAGATACGATGTAAATAATTTTATACTTTCGAGGTAATATGTATGCTTTTCGATATATAGTTTGTAGATTACTTTCATTATTTACATATTTGGACTGTTATACTCATCTTCGTTGCCATATTCCCAACGTTTCGACTGCTCTATCCTCCGGCATTCTTCAAGTGATTGGAATTTCGAACCGAAGTTTTTATTTCGTCTACTGGGGTAGATTGTTCTAGAGAAGAAGGCCGGAGCGGACAACGGTCGAAACGTTGTGAATATGGCAATGAAGATGAAGATAACAGTTTAAATAATGTAAATATTGCAAGTATTCATAATGCCTCATCTCAGATATATTTACAAATAGTTTGTAGATGTTAAAATGTATTGTTGGTCATTTTAGTATAAACATGTATTGATAGTCATTTTCCTTTAAAATGTTTTGTTGGTCATTTTTTAATAACATGCATTGTTGTTATTTTTACCATGAAATAAATGTATTTTCATACTTTCGTAGTTTTTG
The DNA here is from genome assembly GCA_963932145.1 of Acanthosepion lycidas. Classification (NCBI taxonomy): domain Eukaryota; kingdom Metazoa; phylum Mollusca; class Cephalopoda; order Sepiida; family Sepiidae; genus Acanthosepion; species Acanthosepion lycidas. The sequence continues at coordinate 9,034,760 of OZ010586.1, forward strand.
TAATCCGTCGCACGTACGAAATACAAGTAATAACAGAAAAACTTCAATGTAAAATTATAAAGTAATTGATTAGCAAACTCAATTAAACATACATTAACAACAAAAAGTAAAGAGTGAACGGAAAGATTATCGATTACTTATAAGTTAACACACGACTGCGTAGAGTTGCTAAGAAAAGTACTAATTCATCTTGAAACACGTGAAAAACGACTTTAACCTCCGGGTTAACACAATAGTCAAACAAGTAAATGTAACCACCCAGTCAGTGATATAATATCTTTATTTATAGTAAAGGACGGTCTACATCTTCATTGACTAAAGATTCATGTTCAAACTCCGGTATCAGCAGTGACAATTTTCATTCATATATGACAGTAGTGCATTTATCTTTGTTTTAGGGGATCAATATTTGCGCACAATTGTGACCCTAACAGGTGATACCACCCTGAGCCAGGTTGGAGCTGGAAACAACAGCAATTAAGAGATAGTTCCAGCCTCTTCAAAATCTCAAACCACCCGATCAGTGGTCTTGCTGCCGGATGTAGTCTATCGTCATACACTGGACTATACAGTCTCTTTACCACATATTGCCATATCTGGGCTGTAGCCGCCAAGTCATCAGTGTCCAGTATTGATAGATTTAAAAAGCCTTTAGGAGCTCTTGTGTTTGATAAATTGCTTTCCACATTACAAACACTTTCACACAGACTCTATTGCTATTTCCATAAAAAAATATTGTAAGATATATTCCTTAGTTCTACTAATTCAGATCTTCAAAGTTAGGACCCATCATGCCACCTACACGCGTTTAGATCTTTCTCAGTCCTCTTTGTATTCCTTTGTTACAGAGGAAGTTTCAATCGGAGAGTACCCCGTTTCCAGATCATTACAATCTAAACTTCTTCAAGTCTTAACAACGTTACAGCAACCTTATTCAATAAACATTAGCCCTGAGTGAACCTTGAGCAACTCATTGGGGCGCCATAGTATGTATTAAAAAAACAAACTTTAATCAGTTTCCAACTTTTTTTTGTATGCGTGCCTCTGTGTGTTCATGTGTGAGGCACCAAAGCCCCCATCTGGACGTGAACCTTACATTATCATATGTGATATCTGATCGACTGCCCATCTTCTAACTCGGGAGAGTGTTTATATATAACGGCGTTTGATACGTTTTTTTCCAGCAAATGCATCCCAATCTCGGGTTGAAATTGCACCTGGTTCTCTGACGTCACTAAACGTGATGCATATTCTGCATAATCTGAGTTAGGGCACAGGTTACATTTCGGAGGCTTCGATGTTTTTTTTTTATGTATTATGAGTTTTTCTACTTTTCTCTCGTGAAAATCTATTCGTTCTATTATGTGGTATATTTTCTTTTTTCTGTTTTGATAGCTCTTTTTTTTTTTTTTTAGACTCTATATATCCATTTTCTGTCCTGTTATTTGAGTTAGATTTTTATGCTTGCCTGTATCACGGTTCTATGGTTTGTTTTTCATTGGTCCATTTATCTTTTGCTTGTGTACAATTGTTTTTAATGTTTTTCTTTCACCTCGTATATGTTGTGTAATTTTTTTTACCTTATCTGCTCTCTTTAATTAACTCGAGAATTTCACCTGTCACTCGCTTCTCGTTTTTTTCCCCTCTCTTTTCCCTTGGGGATGACTTCTTACCAATTATTTAAAGGGTGACTGCCGTGAAGTCATGGAGTTCTGTTAAATCTGTTTTCTTACTTATTCTTTCATGACGCGGCGATATATATTTACCAAATGTAGATATGTCTGGCACACCACAAAAAAATCATGAAGCAACCTGTGATTTTGAACTTCATAATGCTTTATGAAAATAAGCTTTCAAGCGATTACTATAGTGAGAAGACTTTGGTCAGACAATTCCAGAGAGAACAGTTAAGATGGATCTATGTATGATAGAAATGTTTGTAAATAATACGGCACTATTTTTCCTACGTAAAATAATTCTTTATTCACGTGACGCCGAAGTTCTACGGTCTAATCACGCTGAAAACAACGATTCTTGTTCGATCACCGAAGTTAAGCAGCTTATAGCTTGGTCAGTACTAAGATGGGGTACCGTATGGGAATCCCGGGTACTGTAAGTAAACTCTCATAAACTGAAAACTATTTCAGCTTAAAATAATCCAGAAAGGGTTGATAAGCTGTAAATAAATATGAATTTTGAGAGAACGGGATGCATTCTTTTTCACTTCGTAGGTCGAGCATTTACATAACTTTCTCTTAACTGGTTGTGTTGCCTATGTATATCTTATAGTCCCCTGGGTTCACATTTTTATTTATATTACTGCACAAAACTAAATCTTTCAAGGCCCGATTTTGCACTTGGCGATTGGGAGGTTACGTCCTACACGACTCCTCGAGGTACCTAGGTCATTTTACATTTTACGGTGACACCGATTATAAGACTTACATCGCCATCTCTTGAACTAAGGATAACGCAAATAACTGTGGACAGCACAAACTCTGTTTAGAAGAATATTCCTGGTGAACAGTAAATTTCATTCGGAACTCTTGTATTTCTTTTCTTGTATCCAAAAGAGATAACGATCAACGAGATTATTTTCCTGAACTACGGCAAGTTGTATATTTTTAATTTTTTTCTCTGGCACAAGGATAAAATTTGATACGATTCTTGAAAAAGTCCAATGAATAATCTGCAATGTTATTGGCCCTGACCTGTTATTTCGGCTTTAGTTGCATTCTCACTCCTGTAACACAGCTTCAATGAGCCTTTTCTATATTTTTGGTAATTGTTCTGATTAGCTTTCCTCTTTGGTACGTCGAATTTAAGTGCAGTAATAAATTGGCAAGTAGGTCACATCTTTTTATATGTGAAATTGCTAGATGTGACCGTAAGTTCTATGCTAAGAGTTTCTTCTGTCGATGTTCTTGCTTGTAGAACGCACTTTCGGCCTATTGCTTTCAAAAATGAAATGTTGTGTCGATAGATATATTTTAGTTTCTTAATTATTGTTCTTTTATTTTTCTCACTCCTTAATTATGTTTGTTTTTTCTCATATTTTGTCACCCTCCAAAACCCATTGCATCTCAGTGGCATTATTGCCTTTCTAGGGGTAAAATGACAAAAACTTCCGAAAAAAAATGAGCTACCGAGTAATGACCGACCTCCCCATACATACGTTAACCTAAAGAATCCCCACCCACCGCTACTTTTCCTTATAAAAATCCCCGGAAACTGTTCATATACATAGTTAACCTTGATGAGTATGACTCAAGGTCAAAGCTATAAGCACTTTTGAACGTGAGGGATCATGGTCCTCCACAACTTCCTCTAAGCAATATTTGCTTTTCTACCATTCCTCCCTGTCTCTGCACTTCCATCATTAATACAAACTCAGACAGTAACTTGCTATTATAGACTATCCATCTTTTTCTCCATACATTCTGTGAGTATTTAATTTTCCATGCCTTCTTTCCTCGTAATGTGTCCCAGAAATTTCAACTGTTTCTGTCTAATAATAATGCTGGGTGGATCTCTAGAAATTACGGGTTGCTCATGCGTTTTGTCCATAAAATACTCTACATTCTATTTTTGAACGACATCTCCGTCACTTCGAGTAATTTTTTTATCTGTAAGAACATTTTTATCATTCACTTTTGTATGGAATGATAGATATTACATAGTAATCCAGCTGTCTTTTCTTTGTTTTTAACCAAATTTTCTTCCATGTTAATACTTTGCTTAGGTTCTGGAAGGCATATTTCGCTTTTCCAATAAAGCTTCGGATCTTATATTTTTATACTAACCTAACTAACCTATGGTAGGTCAGCATATTTAACATGATAAACACCATGACAAGCGGCAGAGTAACGCCTAACTTGTCTGATATAAAAGCATTAATGTTAAGCATGTTGTAAGGCTTGATCCCTCTATAACTGTTATCGTCTGTCACGTTTGTTTGATTACCACTGCTCCACGTTAAGATCTCTCTGAATATCTTTTCTTGTGCGTATTTCTATGTACTTATGAGTGACTCATTGCGTATAAATCTGTGAAGGGTGTGCGTTTTTGGTAGCCGCCATATTTCTTCAATTGCAGTTGTATCAACATCATCGTCATAGCTGTTACCGTCATGGTCGCCGTCTTATACGTCGGCTTCTGCTTGAGTCGAGATTAAAAGAAAGGAAAAGATAAAAAAAATAACAATACGAAAAGGAAAAAAAAAACAAGATAAAAATGCTATAAACAAAAGTTGGGCTTTCTTTGGAAGTCGAGTAAACATTGTCCGTGCTGTTTCTCTGTACTTCCTTCATCTTTCGCGATTTGAACGTGACTCAGTTTCGGTGCTGGAGAGAATTCTTCTAGTCTTAGACGTACAATTCTCTTTGGCTTTTCTTAGTTTCATGACCTTGTCGATTATGTTTTCTCTTCTTTCTTTTTTTCTTCTTTTCAACGTTATTTATTTGTCTTCCATCACTCATTCTTTCTTTGATTTGTCGTTTTTCTTTTTCTATCCCCACCCAGCCGTAGGTTCGGTTCATTTATTCTTTTAATTTCTTTTCTTGTTTTGCCTTGTTTAAGTTCTAATAACAGTTTCGAGTTTTATGTCTTTTTTGATTATCTCATTCTTTCATTTTCTATCTTTTTCTCCCATAAGATTTTCTATTTTCATTCTCTTTCCCTTTATCGTTCCCTTCCTCTTTCTCTTTCGATTTCTCTTTCCCCTTCTCTTTCCTTTTCTCTTTCTCTTACCCTTTCATTCTCTCTTTCTCTTTCACTTTCTCTTTCTCTTTTCCGTTCCCTTCCTCTTTCCCTTTCTCTTTCCATTTCTCTTTCCCCTTCTCTTTCCCTTTCTCTTTCTCTTTTCCTTTCACTTTCAATTTATCTTTTTCTTTCCCTTTCTCTTTCCCTTTCCCTTTCTCTTTCCCTTTCTCTTTCTCTTACCCTTTCATTTACTCTTTCCCTTTCTCTTTTCTGTTCTCATTCTCTTTCCCTTTATCGTTCCCTTTTTCGTTCCCTCCCTCTTTCCCTTTTCTCTTTCCATTTCTCTTTCTCTTTTCCTTTCTCTTTTCCTTTCACTTTCCATTTCTCTTTCTCTTTCTCCTTCTCTTTCTCTTTTCCTTTCACTTTCTCTTTCCCTTTCTCTTTTCTCTTACCCTTTCATTTTCTCTTTCTCTTTCCCTACTAGAAATATATTTCTCTTTTCCGTTCTCATTCTCTTTCCCTTTATTTTTCCCTTTTTCGTTCCTTTTCTCTTTCCATTTCTCTTTCTCTTTCCCTTTCACTTTCTCTTTATCTTTTTCCTTTTCTCTTTCTTTTTCCCTTTCTCTTTCCCTTTCTCCTTCCATTGCCTCTGTTAGTCTATCTCTTTTTGCATTTCTATTTTACCTAATGATTATTTCTTTATTTCGAATTTACTGTTTCGTTCTTTTTTGTTTTCAATCTATGCTTTATTTTGACTTTTAGTCTTTTCTTTCTCACTTTCAAGTCTTTCTTTCTTTCTTTCTTTCTTTTAACTTCTATATTTGTTTTAAATCATTACTCGTTTTATTTTTTTTTACTTTCTTTCTTCTCAACTTCATATTTTTGTCGTACTGATCTTTTTCTTTCTTTCTTTCTTTCTTTCTTTCTTTCTTTCTTTCTTAATTCTATTTCATTGAAGCAGACGTTACGTGCCATGTAACTATATCGTTTTCTTTCTTTCTCTTCTCTATTTTTCATTGTTTTATTGTATTTCTTTTCTTGCGTTCTTATCTTCTTTACACTGAAGCAGGCCTTAAGCGCCTTATAGCCTGATCGATTCCCCCTCTTTCTTTCTTTCTTTCTTTCTTTTAACTAATATCTTTTTTCTTAGTATTTTCTTTTTTTCTCATAACAGCAGCCGTTTTGTCGTACAGTGTAACCCGGATATAAGAGAGTTGTCGGGACCGGAGAAGAAGGGTTTCTCTTATATCCTGGTTTCTCTTATATCCGGGTTTGGTCTATTTTGTTTAGGTAAGTATGGCTCTAATTTGGGGCCAGATAAAATATCTCTTATATCCGGGTTACACTGTATTATTCTTTAGTCTAACCTCGATTTTGTTCTTTTGTTTTGTTTCTATCTTTCTTTCTAGCTTTCTTTCTATCTTTCTTTCTATCTTTCTTTCTATCTTTCTTTCTATCTTTCTTTCTATCTTTCTCATAGCTAATCTTTCTTCGTCTTATATTTCTTCTTTAAAAGTTTAACCTTTGTCTTATTTAAATATTTCGTTCATTATTTCGTTGTTTTCCTTTTTATTTTTAATTTCCATTTTTTTTTTTTTTTTTCTTAAGGAAATTATTTCTTTCTTTTTTATCTCTGTCATAAGTTTTATTGCAGTAAGCTCCACAAGGGAGATATCAACTTTTCTCGAAAATCAGCCGTAAAGTGTTTACATTTTTTATCAGGCTTTAAATATTATAAACACATATATAATTCTATCCCCTTTTCTTTTCTTTTTTATAACTTTTTTACTCACATAAAAACATAGCTAGTTTGTTACGAAGTATGCGGTACCCAATGAGGGTGGAACCTACTTTGTTTTTTTCTTCGTTGCTAGATGCCAGTTAAACAATTTACTTTACACTTATACAAGCCTACATACACGATAAATATAATGAGTAACCAACTCACTGCAGCAGGGATAACTAGCTCGACCAACACACAAAAAAACTGCATGCTTAGCCGGGATTATGGGCATTTCCTTTGAAATTCCTTTAGCCTTATCTCCTGGCATTATCTTCGACCATGTTTCTCATATTCTTTTATTTTCTACGGATTTTTCACGCGTTTCAATTGATTTTTCACTTTAGCATCATTCCTTTCTTTGTTGCTTTTATTCGAAATTGAAACTTGAAATTTGCCAGATTAGTAGTTAATTAGTAATTAACTAAACTTCAAACCAAAAGGAATGTTGCTCAAATATTTGCGCTTCATCAATCTTCTAACATGGGAATGTTCATCTAGTTTTAAACATCTTAAGTGGCCGCCTTTACCGAAGCTCAAACACAAACTTCTGTCAATGGTGTGAAATATGCAACTATATAAAAAGTGAATTTCTCTTTGTATCTTTGCGTTATTTTTTTTCCAATTGTTGATTTTTTTATTCATTTCATTTTATATCCCTCTATCTGTTATTTAATATTTTTCTTTTTCTATCTCTCACTCTCTCTGTATATATATAATACATATATATATATATATATATATATATATATATATATATATATATATATATATATATATATACTCGACTCTCCAGTCGAATTCGACCGATGGGGATCAACCTGATCAGTTCCTAGGAAATCGACAGCCCGACAACAGCACATGAGATTTGATTATAGTGTTGAAGATTTTGTGCAGAACCAACCACACTTTTTGAAGTGCCGAATACAGAAACCTGGTGCACTAAGTGCCACAAGGTCCCCAAACGACCCTCCGCAGGTTTTAAATTCAGAGTTGTCCTTCTCCTAGACCAGTTGCCATCCAAGGCTATAGAACCCAGTCTGTCCTGCTATTTACCCATAGCTGGAAGGAGAAGAAGAGTATTCACACCTTTCCCAGGGGTATTAGCGCGTAAGTGAATGTAATGGATTCGACTGGAATTCGAACTCTCTCTCTCTCTCTCTCTCTCTCTCTATATATATATATATATATATATATATATATATATATATATATATAAAGCTTGCTCTGTTTATACACTGAGCTCTGGATTATATCCTCTTTGGAGTTATCCAAACGGATTACAAAATAATATTAACTATATATATATATATATATATATATATATATATATATATATATATATATATATATATATATATATATATATCCGTATGGATAACTCCAATTTTTTTGTGTTATTTTTTTTTGTATAAAATTATCAACCAACCTGCCCTACGAGCAGACACTCGGATACTCTCGCTGGTGTGCGAGGGGCTGTCTAAGAAGACGCTGGAGTCACTCAGTGGCAGACACTCTCAGAGACCACGACATATCTCTCCTCCAGGCCACTCGCCTTGCCGCTGACAGACGACTGTGTCTCACCAAGACGCCTAACAGCACAAGTAGAAGGAAAAACTAAAACTAAAAACAAAGGAAAGAAGATTGTGTAGAGCCAACCTCCTGAAGAGACATAGCGTATAGACATATAGAAGAAGTTTTATGTCTTGAAAGAGGGACACACAACTGCTAAACAAGGTATTCTTTCCCTGGCATACGCACTCGATTCTAAATTTAGCCATCCATTGCTATTGTTCAAGAAAGACCCAAAGGTACGCTGTGACGAGATAATTAATCCAAATCAAATATTTGCTTTATATTAGCCGGTATATTTCGTAGGCAATGTGGAGTACTGAATAGTGGCTCGTATTGAGGAATCGGGGAGCCGAGTTCGAATTACAGTGAAATTACGAGTGAAAGGTATGAGTCCTATTCTTCTCCCCCAGCTGTGGCTACAGTACACTTGTAGTCCCTACGACCCTATGGGGGAAGGGATAAAAACAAGGAAATATTTGATAATTTCTGCCAGAATTTCGAGGATGAGGAGTTAACATTATTTAAACTATTTATATTGGAACCACCCTCTTTGCGTTATTACAACGTTTCGGCCGTTTTAGCCTCCGACCTACTTCAGGTATATATTGATCTGGGTAATCAGACTTCTGAACCTAACCATTTATTCTTTGGGGGTAGGCTATTCTCGTTCCACTGCTTATGTCTGGGGATATCGTCTAGTTCTTATTTTTAGTACTGCTCAGTCATTGCTCGTCCGTTTCCAAGTAATCACTGTCTGACCCAGGGATTGAATTCACAGCCACTACGTCGCCCATGCTTTAATCTACTTGTCTAATATCCCGTAATACAATAGATAATGTAAATGTGGTTTATGAAATCTTTATGTAAATATAACAGCTGTAAAGTTATAGCGCAACGTTTATTTTTTATATAAATTATCTCCCTTTTATCTAAAATCGCTTTTACTTTTATTTTTTTCTTTCTCCTTCTAATATTTTTTTCTTTTTTAGTCCTATTTCATTTCCGTAAATTGATGGGCTTTCTTACATTTTCTATAGTGATTTTCATTCTTTTTTTTTTTTTTTTTTTCTTTCTTTGGTTAGTTTTACTATCTGAGTTTTTAAATAAAGCTCTTGTCTTTCCTTCAGTTTTCTTTCATCTATTTTATTCTGTTTAATCCATATCCGACTTTCTCTTTCGTTTTGCAGTCTATTTTGCGTTCCCTTTTTTTTATACATTTTTTATTCGTTTCTTCATTTTCCTGAATTAACTCGCGCATTTTCGTATTTCTTTTTGATTATTTTAAGTTTCATTGGGGAGGCACGATGGAGTAATGGATAGAGGCTCGGAGTTCTAATTCCTCACCTATTACGTTCACTTACGTGCTAATACTCTCGGGATACGTATATGATGTAATGAATATGCATACACCTGGGTTCCCTCTCACAGTAATATGATTGGCTGGTGTCAGCCATAAATACAGACTGCTGTCGAGGTACATGGACTACGCCTATTGTCTTCGCCTATTGCCTACGCCTACTGCCTACCACTACGACGAGGACCAGTTCATTACGGTTACCTACTAGATTGTCCTACTCGTCTACAGTAGTCCAAAACCACTTTGCTACTTCGAACAAATATATCCCTTTCCGAGAAATATCAGTATAGATCCTCTTCTTCTTAGCTATGGGTCAATAGCAAGACAGACTGGGTTCTATAAATTTGTGTGGCAATTGGTCTAGGAAAAATGAAAAACTCTGAAGAGGGATGGACTCCGTCAGTTTAACTTGCCCAAGAAACACCACTTCTGTGACTACAGTACATATGTTGCCCCTGTTCGTCACGGGATAAAATATATTCATTCCTTCTTTTATTGTGTATTATTTATTGCAACTTTCTCTTTATTTTAAAACTCTCCTTAATCTGTTTTTCCTTTTCTTCCTATTTTTTCGTTTCTTTCTTTTTTGCTCCTCTATTTTATATCCCTTTCTTCCTCTCTCTCTCTCTCTCTCTCTCTCTCTCTTCTTTTTTGTTTGTCTATTTTTCTTCTTTCAATTCTTTCTTTTAGTTTATGTCCGCCTTTCTTATTGTTTTTCTTTCCCCCTTGCAATTTTCTTTCAGTTCGATCTTCTTATCTTTTGTCTTTGAATTCTAGCACACGGCCTTGGAACTAGCGCCTTATAGTATTATTTCATTCGTAATGAAAACAAATATTCAGTGCATTTAGTCAAAGAAAGTCGAAGAAGACGAGAAATCAAAGCAGGAGAAATCAAGAAATCCTCATACAGTCAGGAACATATTCACATGGGTTGCGAAAATATCTTCCATCAGTACCGTAACTTGCCACTGACAACGGTATGTATGAATAAGTGTTTCGTGGGGGGGGATGCACGTCAATCCAGTCGTTTATATTTTGACCCATCGATGTCCATATGGGACTTTCACTTTCATGTATATCTAATCAGGATGAATTAAACATATCGCTATTCTGATGGTAGAAAAAGTTGTAGGAGAAATAGTCACACACATACAGACAAGCCCACAAGTTCATGCGCGCGTAAACACATAAACATACATACAAGCAAACAGAGGCATGAATACACACACGCACACAAGATAGTGAGAATATTGACAGTTTCCCTGCAAGGAAATATTTGACATACATTGAACGAATAGCCAGTACTGCTTTCAGTTAATTTTATAAAAAACTTTCTCTTAAAGTAATTTTTCAGGTTTCTCAAATCCAGTAGTTGTTATCGCTCCTTCCAGGATTGATACAAGTTTCCTTTCCAAACTTTAATTTAAATATTGTGGAATGTTACAATCTTGTCTATATCATCAGTTTGTTTTAGTGGTGCATGTGCTATCTACTTTAACTGTTGCTGCTTTTGGGAATGTTTATACAATCTTTTTATAGATACGAATATTTAAGTAAATGCTCTGTTTATAATAAACAGTATTAAACAACATCTACCGACCTGAATGTCCGAGAAATTTTCATAGAAAGTATTCGTCCTCTGAGAGGAATCGAAACTGTATTCTATACGGAACGGTCATATAACCTGACGTGCCGTTAACCGATTTGGCCACAGAGAAGCGTTCGGTTAGCCAGATCGATTTTGCTGTCTTTAAACTACAATCGTCCATGATTCTTTCACGTACATTCATATCTGCTCATGGCGTATCCAAACGTAAATAGATGACGCCACACATTATCAAATGAACAAAATCCGATAATTATTTTAAGACATTTTTATGTTTATATATTCTTTTTAGAGATACAAATATTTAAGTAAAAGCTCTGTTTATAATAAATATTACTTAAATATTTGTATCTCTAAGAAGAATGTATAAATATAAAAATATCTTAAAATAATTTCACGGCATGTATGAAGGTGAATTTAAGCATATTTATTTTCAGATAAACACACAGTGACTGAGAGAACTCGATTCGATTTACCGAAGAGTTTGACACGCACATATATATATATATATATATATATATATATAATTTGAATACTCAAAAATTAAATTTTGAAAATCATAGATCTGTGAAACTGGTAAAGTATCTCAAAATAAATATTCTTAAAGCCTCGCTTCTATTTTCAACTTATTTTTCATATATATATATATATATATATATATATATATATATATATATATATTGTATAAATTTGATATGGCATATAGAGAGTTTGTAGATATGAGACAGAAATTAATACTTGATGGTGACTGGCTGTTTAAACACCTTAAAACATTTATATATCTGTCTGTCTTTCACAGATTTTTCACATTCTCTTATTAGTTTTAAATGTTCACATTTTTCACATTTTATTGGTATGCCCATATCTATCTATCTATCTATCTATCTATCTATCTATCTATCTATCTATCTATCTATCTATCTATCTATCAATCTATATATATATATATATATGTGTGTGTGTGTGTGTGTGTGTGTGTATGTGTGTGTATAGAAAGTTCTTATCTATCTATCTATCTATATATATATATATATATATATATATATATATATATATGTGTGTGTGTGTGTGTGTGTGTCTGTGTGTGTTTGTGTATATATATATATATATCAACTATTTGAAAAAGGCCAGCACACTGAAGCCGTCGGACACGATGTCTTGTGATTTTGTGCTAGCACAGCTATCAACAGCCCACAAGTGTTCCATCTACCCAGTTTCACTCACAAGAGGTGATATTTTTTTCCGACATTTTACAAAGATGACGCACGTTGGAACCGACTTCGATCCATTCCGATAACAACAGGATGTCCCAGTCGTGACAAATCGACCCGGTTCACATGCTCAGAAAGCGAACGTTCTGACCACTCGGCCACACGCATATATATATATATATATATATATATATATATATATATATATATATATGTGTGTGTGTGTGTGTGTGTGTGTGTGTGTGTGTGTGTGTGTGTGTGTGTGTGTGATTGAAAGATTAGCATGAATGTAAACAAGATAACAGGGACTGTCATTAAGTTGAATCTATTTTCTATTTAGATTTTGCTTTAAATCGAGAATGTTGGCATATTTCTTCCGAGAGCAAAATCATTACTGTGTTTTTTTATTTTTTTCGGTAGAGGCTGATGAACCGGAAGTTCTTTGTGATTGGATTATAAAATTCCAGAGCGGCCGTAGTGCATTATGAGAAGATTTGTAGGTGACAAGTCATATTTAACTGCGTCAGGTGCACAAATTTTAAAGATCCGAAACCCTTAAAGATATTTGGACAGATCACCTCTGATGCAATGTGCCAAAGGATCAAAAAGATATATTTTTAGCTTCAGGCGACTGCCATTAATTTTAAAGGAGAATAGCCTCTATTGTCAATCTGCTGGAGATCGAACAAAATAATTTGTAACTTTCAGAGTGAAATTTAGCTAATTCACGTGTGTCAGGTTAGACACATACTTATCACGCATCAGATTCACATACACACACAGACAAAAACACACAGATACTGCAAACTTCCACCCCTGGTTAGAAAACGATATAACTAGATAACTAGAATGATATGGGTCTCCCATAAGATTTATACTAAGCTGTTTAATTAATAAGAGGAATTAATGAATCAACTAACGGAAAATTCCAAGATGAGCAAGATCACAATCATATTAAACACGTTTTAGTTGCATGCCTTCACGCAGGCAGAGTTTCATTAGTTTTGACGCGTTGATTAGCCATTTTTTTATTACAATGCACGTTTGTAGAATAATTTTATAATTATATTTTTTTGTAGATTTATTTATTTTTTATACTTGAATTTAAAAAGAAAATAACTTGAAGAAGACAGACATACTGTCAAAACATTGTTTAACATTGTCAAACAATGTGTTTTTCTTTTATTTTATTTTTCGTCAATCATGCTCTTAACTATTTCATTTCATTATGCGTCGTAATTCCTTGGGGAACATAGGGCCGCAATAAACACCTCTCTAACGGACGTGGTTTCGGGCGATCCTCTTCAGATCGGCTGCAACAAAGTGCTGGTGAATATCCGCCGGGAGGCAAATTATTAACTTCCCACTCCGGGGAATGAACAGAATGACAGACGATTTCTATAAGATTTATACTAAGCTGTTTAATTATTAGGTTGGTGCAAAAATAATGACGTAATAATGTCGTTTTTTGACGTTAAAAATACGTCAAAAAACGACATTATTACGTCATTATTTTTGCACCAACCTAATAATAAGAGGAATTAATCAACTAACGGAGAACTCCAAGATGAGCGAGATCACTATCATATTAAACAGGTTTCAAGTTGCATGCCTTTACACTGTTTGTGTTTCATTTGTTTTGACGCGTTCATTATCGGTACATCCGTTTAATGGTTTTGAGAAGTGTACTACAGTGAAGCTACATTTTTGAGATTTTCTCTTCAAGATCCTTTGTATTTTGATAGTTTTTGAATATCTTCAAAGTTGCCATACAGTTTGAAGGTACTGCCATGTCAATAAAAAAAGCACCTACCGTTCGTGTGGTCTTTGATAAATATATCTGGGTTTTGAATGGTCTGTCTGCGTGTATTGTAAAGGTCCATAAAATTGTTACAGGACCTATCTTCTTAATGGGGTCTGGGTGATATTCTTACCAATTTCTTTCAGTTTCCTTTCCGTAGAAGTTGCCGACTTTCCAGTTCAGATATTGGCACATTCGAATATGCAGGAATTTATATTCAGTGGGTGCCACTACTGTGGAATCTGATACACGATTGGTTCTGGATATTTATCACAGAATCTGCATTTTGGGCTAACATCATTTTATCATTATTATTATTATTATTATTATTATTATTATTATTATTATTATTATTATTATTATTTCTGTATGCTGTGTTTCCTGCTTTGTATCCTGGAGAGCCGGATCCAAACTATGAACTTTAGGCCCTATAGTAGAATTGTCATTTAATTAATAGCATTTTTCTTAGTATATAAGATGTTCCTAGCAGGGCGATCTTCTGAGCAACTTTCATATTGATGTTATCTCGGACACTTTTAGTAAAATTGTCCATTTCTTTTCTCACGCGACCCAGAGCTCCGATTACTATTGGTAGAGCCTCAGTCTTCATTTCCCATATCCTGTTAATCTCGATCTCCATGTCTTTGTATTTAGACAATTTCTCAATAGTTTTCTTGGAGGTGTTTCTCTCAGATGGTACTCTGCTATGTCAATAAGCGTATACTTCCTGAATTTCTTATCTTTTTATGATGGTAGCAGCTCTATTGACCGTTATGTCCCGGTCATTTTGAATTAGCAGGTCCCAGAGGATAGTTACATCGTTATTCTCGGTAACTGTTTCTGGTCAATGCTCATACCACCTCTCAATGGTTTTGATTTTTTTACTTCTTGCATATCTTCCAGTGCACATATGGCGTTACCTTATTATGTCTGTGGTTATATTCCTTTTTTGCCAGTTCCGGATATCCTGAGATAATATTGACAACAGTTTCATCATATTTTCCATGGATCCTGCATTTCGGGTTAGTTCTATCTATGATTATGTAGCAGTGACAAGATCTGATTGTGAGACTTTGGTTTTGAGCTGCACTAATTAGGCCTTCTGTCTCAGCTTTCAGTCCGTTGCTCCTCAGCCACTGATGTGTTGTCTATTCGTCCACATCTGCGCTTCTTTCGTTCTTTTTATGTATTTGCCATGTAAAGCCTTGTCCTCCCAGGGTTTTTTGGTTTTTTTGGTTTTTCTGTTTTTTTGTAATTTCATTTGGACAAATAGTTTTGCTTTCTTTTTTACTCGTCTAGCGTAGATGGCATTTGCTTCGTCTTTTGTTGATATGATTTCAGGCATATTACGCTGTTTCTTGAAGAGGGGGGCTTCTTTTTTATGGACTGGATTTGGTTTTTACTATTTATAGGAGAGGGTCATTGGTTTTTGTGAGGTATGCTTCCCATCGGATTGTTGTTGTTTTTAGAGTTAGTCCCAGATGGTTTAGACCTCGGCCTCTTAAAGATCTTGGTACATACAGCCTATCAACATCTGATTTCGAATGGAGCATCCTCATTTGGGTAAGTATTTTTCTGGTCTTGGCGTTCAATCTTTTAATGTCATTGGACTTCCATTTAATTATGTTTAAGCTGTTTGTTACTACGGGTATATCTAAGGTGTAGATAACCTTCATTTTATTGGTCACATTAAGTTCGCTTTCTATGTCAAACGTAATCTTCTACAATATCTTTTTCGGATCTTTATCTTCATAATTGAATGTTGAATTACGTCTCCATTCATCTCGATTTAGTTCCTTAAACTTGTTGTTGATATCAAGGTTTGAATCTGTAACTATCGTTACTATTCCGAAATCTATCCTGTCTTCGATGAAGGTTTTGATAATGGTGAGTAGTTTTTTTTTTATTGTTTGTTTGTTTTTTGTTGTTGTTATCATCCTTAGCAAATATTTTAAAATCGTCAATAGAGAAAAGGTGATCCAGTTTGCTATTCTGAGACTTATATCCGTAGCTACTGTTGTTCAGTATTTAGCTGAGTGACGCTAATGCAAGGCAGGAGAGTAATGGTGACATTGAATCTCCTTGCAATATCCCGCTTTTAATGTTGATTGGTCTCAGTGTTAATGCCCCGTTTGTATGGTTTAGGTTTAGTGTAGTCTTCCAGTTTTTCGTGCTTTCATTTATGAATTGGACCGTTGTAGGTCATACTGGGTATAAATTTAAGCTCTTCTTTATCCATGAGGGTGGTACACGGTTGAATGCCTTTCTGTAGTCGATCCATGGTGTCGAAAAGTTTCTTTTTTTTGTTTTCAATTCTTCTAGTATTGTTTTATTGATAATTAGTTGTGCCTTGCACCCGTAACTTCCTCTTTTATATCCCTTCTGCTGGAAGTAAATTGTTTTGTTTTTTTTTTTCTCAAGGAAATTGTATGTCCTCTCGGTTATAATAGAAGTGAGGATTTTGAACATTGTTCGTGGGCAGGTGATGGTCCTTTAGATCTCCTGGTTCTGCATCTCTTCTGTTTTGGATAGTAGCTTTATTACTCCCCCCACGTGTATCATTTCGAGTATTTTATGGGTTTATGACTATATCATTGCATGCCTGTCCGAGGTCTTGGTCTTATTATTATTATTAATCTTGTTGTTGTTGTTCTTCTTCTTCTTGTTATTATTTTTATCATTATTATTATTATTATTATTATTATTATTATTATTATTATTATTATACCTTTACGTTCTTTTAGCATCTCATAGACATATCACGTTGAAACATTTTCTCGTACGATCACCGAAGTTAAGCAAATGGGTGATCGCTGTACGGGTGTTATAACGGTTAGGAGTTGGAAACAGAAGAGTATAGTACAAATTCACGTCGCTTTCATTGCATTCACTTACGCACAAATACACTCCGGAAACGCATGAATCCCCCGAGTATGGATTAATTAGTAGGACCACTATCAGTAAATCATTATTATCTCCAAAATATTCTCACAATCAAAGAATATTTTCTGGCTTTAAAAAACCTGTAAAAGTTTGATGAAACGTAAAAAAACAAGCAATCAATTAATCTTCAATATTCTTTTAACAGAAAATCCCCGAAGTGATATGAATATGCCCAATTGAAATTCCTTACCTTGGTATTAAGCTAAACTTTTAATAAGCAACGCTTGCGACACTCGGTATGATTCAAACTTATTGAAAGTGTAATTTTCTGCAAACCAATCTTGTTAATCATTGCTTCATATAAAGTCGAATTAGAAGGCAATTAATCTTAATAGTATGTGAGTTGACACTAACATGGTTGGGGGGAAATTATTTCTATACCCAAGAGGTTAAAGTGCCAAGAACTGATAAATGGTCAGGGATTGATGGCACTGAATTTCTTCTGGGAAAGAGAGGAATGGTACTCTCTTATAATTGGACATGAAATCACTGCAAATGTGCGTGGGAAGCGGGGTCCCTTGAGAGATACACGCAATCTGAAACTGTAAAGATTCTTTGTCTTTGACTTGAAGGGAACGGAATTGGTGCGTTAGTTTCTCAGTTTCAGCTGAGCACCATTATTACCAAATGTTCAAAATGTTCCCTGAATGTCTATCTCATTTATTATGATGAATTTACTAAAAGACACGCTATTCATTGAAAATATACACACACGCACACACACATACACACACGTATATATATATATATATATATATATATATATATATATATATATATATATATATATATATATATATATTATTTATTTATTCTATAATATAATATTAATATGTATTGTGATAATATATTATTATTTTATTATATATATATATATTACTGTGTGTGTGCAAAAGAGAGAGAGCGAGAGAAAATGATATATTAACTTTTATATTCCAGAAGAATGTTATGAAAATTAATAAAAAAAGTCGAAGCATTTTTCGCATGACACATTCCGTCCTGTAACCAGATAAAGTCCTAAAAGACGAAACGCATAAAACATATTTTTTCACTTCGTAATTGATTATCCAAAAACATATAAATGCACACACAAACGCACACGCACACACTTATATATATATATATATATACACACACACACACACACACACACACACACACACACACACACACACACACACACACACACACAAAATTATGTGTTTTAGGATATTAAAACACGTAAAAATTGCAACATAATGGCAATTAAGTTATGAAACTACAAATGTGTCTCCTGGGATGGTGTTAAACTACTGGCAAGTGAAAGTGTAATTTAATTCAGAAGCAGAATATTTTTTAAAGAGTATTGTGTGCTTTACCGTGATTAACCAATTGAATTTGAACTACGCTGAATTCACCGGATTTTTTTTCAAACTGGAATCGAAACTGAAACGATTTGGCTTCAGTCAGTGACTCTACCTCTAATCTATCAGCGCATGGCAGAGGAAGAGAAGATTTCAACGTATTTTATATGTGACTTATATAAACGCTACATCAGCAGTCAGAGTACTCAATTCATAAGTGAAGAGAGATGTTTTATAAGCAGGAGCAATCACTGTTTTAAAAATTGCCTTTCCCCATAGTGCTCAATCGGTGAACGAGTGTATATCTATCTATCTATCTATCTATCTATATATATATATATATATAGGTAAAAGATACCATTCTTAGGAAGATTCTCTAAAAAAAAATGTTGTACAAACTTAAATAAAAATTGGGAAAAATGCCCCATAATATTTCGATTTTTTTTTATAATATATGTATTTTTTCTGAGAAATATCAAAATTTAAACTTTGATACTTGCAAATGAATTTTCATTGTTTTCTTTTTTCCAGAAAAATAATTCTTTGTCTTACTTTTTTACTTTAACCCATTTCGTTTATCTTTTGAAAAAGTTTCTGTTTGTATTTCCACGTGTTGACGCTTTGTCTTGAACAAATGAAAAACATGAAGAAAGTCAAGCGGTGTAACTGCCTATATATGTAGCTTTTGGTAAGGAAAATTTGTTGGAATCTATTTACGCAGTTGATTAAGTATTTTAACTTATTGATGAAAAACTTTTATTAATCCACCTTTATTCAGCGTTTCTGTA
Organism: Acanthosepion lycidas; assembly: GCA_963932145.1. Lineage (NCBI taxonomy): Eukaryota > Metazoa > Mollusca > Cephalopoda > Sepiida > Sepiidae > Acanthosepion > Acanthosepion lycidas. The sequence goes on from OZ010586.1 coordinate 9,053,865, forward strand.
ATCACACTGATATATTGGGAAGTCACTAAAACTTGCCATTCCTCTATATGTTGGCTAAGGAGTACTTTCTGGTGTGTTGGTCCACATTTTGTTAGCGATGAACTGTCATCTTTTGCCGTAGTGAGTGACCGATTTGTCCAATGGTCATGTCCGTGGCAAACCTTTTCCTGTAATTATACATATTAAAGTGAGTCACAGGAGAAATCATTTTTAATTTGCATTTGTCTTTGAAATGAAATTCGTCGCCCTCTAATATGTAGCTGCATACACCGCAAAGTTGCCGGTTGCATTTTTTTCACCTGAGACTCTTTGTGTTCTGCAATTTTGCGTTCATCGGTATCTTTTTAGTGGTTGTGGTTATCGTTTACTTTTTATGATTTGGTATTTTTTGTCTTTTCATTTTTTGTCCTTTAGTAGGATTGGTAAATTTAGTTGTATGTATCTTAAGATTTATGTATTCTTTCGGTTGAAAATGAGATAAAATGGATTACCTTTTTTCTTTTACTTCCTCGGAGTGTGAGGGTATTAAATTGTTTTGCTTTTTCAATCGTATCGTTGATGATATTTTGAGGGTATTTTCTCTTGAATAGTATTATTTCCGTCTCTTCTAATCTGTGGTATCTGGTGGTTGTGTTTGAGACTATTGCACATATCCACGTGGTTGAGTTGAATAAGATGTTGGTACGAGTGTGTTTCCGATGGGAAGATGGAAGGAGATATTGTCGACGGTCAGTAGTTTAAAATATATGTCCCTTTCTTGTTTAGTTTTTGATTTTTATTAATATATCTAAAAAGGGAAGATTGTTGTTGCTGTACTCCATATTGAATTGGATCCTAGGATTTATATTATTAATAGATGTTTGGATTTTTCTTAGTTTATCAAGACTTTCATTGCACTGAATGACACAGTCATCTAGACATTTGAGTCATTTCCGTAGATTTCCGAGTTTTTAAAATAGATTTTTAATTTATAGTTTCCCATGACTAGTTTGGTATATGTTGGTGCAAACATTGTTCCCGTAGCTTTTCCTGATTTTTGTCGGTAGGGTGTTTAATTGAACATGAAATAGTTGTTTTTTTAAGATGAATTCAAAGCTTTCTATGATGAAATTTCCTTTGACCCGATTTGGTAGCTAATGAGGAGACAATTCTTGCCAGTATATAATGGCCTCTATTTCATAGTCATGTGGGTTGTTGGTATATAGGTTAATAACATCCATTAAGATTATGTAACTATTATGGTTTACCTCATTAGAAAAATCTAGATCAAAGAATATCTAGATCAAAGAATATCTAGATCAAAGAATATCTAGATCATCTCGTATGAAGCTCCGAAAATGTTTGATGTGAGGTTTCAGTAGGATGCTTAGAAAATTGCTTAGACGGTGTGTCTCTCAAAATGGCCGTCCTATTATAGGCCTTAATTTTAGGTCGGTTGGTGCAGGTATATTCACACAATCAGGTTTTGTAATACTGCATGCTTCATTGATGAGCTTAGTCTTGTGTATTTTAGGTAGTCCCTAAAAGTGGCTTTTTTTCTATATATAAAGTTTATAAGATAGACACGTTCTTTAGCAATAAGACAGCCTCTGTATGGGTGTATTAAATTGATGGGTTTTTTCATCACTTTATGCGTTTGGTATTCTCTGACTTCTTCATAGTAGCTATCGTCTTGTAGCATAGTTTGTATGATGCTTGTAGTGATTTTTCAAGCGTAGCTTAGATGTGGCACAAGGCCCAAAGTATGGGACACACAGTGAGTATCGAACTCACTACTTATTCGTAATTGTGCTAGCGAGACAAGCTTGCTAACCATTACATCGCCTCGGGGTTTGTATATTTTTCTGTATCAATAATAAAACCTGTGCCTGCTTTGTCCACTTTTTTATAACAATATTTTTGTACCATTTTAGGTCGTTTAATTTGTTCCATTATCGTCTCATGAAGTTGGACATTGTTGGTGGCATTTTCAGTTTGTCAAATGAGAAGTTAAAGATGTAATTACAGAATTCATCAAGGGCTGCATTTTTGCCTTTTGGGGCTTGATAATCTTTCTTGTTTTTTATTAGATATTATTCATTATTTTCTGCTTCAAAAACTTATTCTGTTAGCCTGAGTCATTTACAAAATTCCGAAAAAACATCTTTCATTTCTGCTACATTTGGTTTTGGGTTGTTGATGTGAAATTTACATACGATGTCTATTTGTGTGGGTGTTAATGATTTTTATGAAAGTTTGATTATTTTCAGTTTTTGTGGTTGTGGTCCATCCTGTGTCCGTGTAGTTTTGGTTTCTCTTTAAAAAATGGTTATTAAGTTGGCATTCCACGATATTTTTTCGAATGTCGGTATTTTTTATGTTTATCTATTTGTGATTATTATGTTGTTTTTTTTTTTGTATTTTCTTTTTTTTTTGTATTATATCTGTTGTTCTGTCCCTGATACTTCTTTGTTAGTTGTTGACTTTGGTTCAGTCTGAGGTTATTTCTGTAGTTCCGATTTGGGGGTCTGTTTGCTCTGAATTTGTAGTTTCTATTTGTTGCTCTCTTGTTATATACAATTTTTTTTGTTTTCCTGTGATGAGATTGATTTTGTCCAGAATTGTTTATGTACATTCAGGATTTGATTGAGTTATCTCCCGTTGTTAGTCCAGTTATTTGTTGAAATTATTGAGGGGGTCTTGGAAGATTTCTGATTTCTCAAACTCTGGAGCAATATTGAGGTAGAATGGTGTCGGAGTGTTTTTTCATGTAGTTGTTTTTTGTTTTTTTTTGTTTTTGTTTTCTTAAAGAATGGATTTTCTTCGCTGTATTCGAAACCGGCTAAAGTAAAAAAAAAAAAAAAAAATCCTTAAAACAAGTAATTATTTTCTGAAAAAAAAGGTGAAAATCCAGTTGTAAGTGAAAAAGTTTTAATTTTAATATTTCTCTGTAAAAATAATATATATTATAAATCAATATAAATATTAGTTACCTTTTTTCTAATTCTTAATTTAGTCTATATATATATAGACTAAATTGCGCGCGAGTGTATGAAATACAAATGAAATATTGACCGGCAATTTTCAGAAAATCGCAAAAGTTTATAATTTTAACGTGTTTTACTCTTATTAAACCTTCATCAGTGAATGAGATATAGAGAAATAAATACATTCTGGTATTTTCATTTTGAGGTTAATTTGATTTACATTGTTAAGCAAGATTCACGTACACTTGACTTGTTAAGCAGCGTTACTATAAGATATTCCATTTGGCCAATTCCTGCTACTTTTCTGCCTACGATTACTGCCTTAAGTTAACCCCATTATAAAGAGCGCTTGTCTGAATTCAACGATTGATCTTATAGAAGGACTCGGTAATTACCATTGCTCTTGCAGCCTAATAAAATGCAAGTATTAACTTTTTCGGATGCAGAGCAGCTTTCGGATTGGAAATGCCGAATTAAATCATTTCCAGCAAGAAACTTTTACCTCGACATTCTTGTAAAAATCGATTTTTCATAGGTCGTTGTCGTTCATTTAAAAAAAGAGTAGTTCTCTTTTCTCGTATAAGAAAGAATGGCAGATGGGAATTCATTCTGTTAATTTTTATTTCGATAAATCATGAGTCTCTCAGACGTCACAGCAATTCACGAATCCAAGAGTTTTCAAATGACTTACAATGCTTATGTGAAATGTTTGGAATGTCAACGTCATCAACCGTGTCATGTGACTTGTCACCTTTAATGGACATTTAGATTTGGTCATCAGCAACAACTGCAAGCCTGAAAGATCTTTCCCGATATCCAGGTTTTAAACTTCCGACATCTGAAACGATTTACTAACATTGATCTCCGATACGGCACCTTCGCTATAAAAGGCACACACATTCTTTGTTGCTTTCATAATCTTTTTTTTTATGTCGCCGGAAATAAAATAGCATTAAATGAAGAAACTTAATCCCATTTTAGAAGAATTTAATCTTCATAATCCATATACAAATCGTATACAAGAGATAGTTAAAATGTATCCTATCAGAATGTACATATATATCCTAAATGTCAGTCACGTATGAAATGAAATCACTTGAAATCAAACGCCATCGATGGAGACACTGTAGAGACGTGAAACAGACAGTCACCACAGTGTGTTGATACTTATATTCACATTTTATATATCAGATATTTCGGACTCTATCCTATAAATACAGAAAAATTATATATATATATAT
>OZ010586.1:9060571-9093071 GCA_963932145.1 Acanthosepion lycidas
GTATAAATGTATTATATCAAGAAGAATTTTCTTTATTTAATGCGAATATTAAATATTTTATGTTCACTTTAAATTACTCTCTCATGTATCAAAATATTTCTAATTCGCGTTGAATCATTTCTTTTATTATAACGTTTCTTTCAAATGAGTTCTACATAGTTTTTGCTGCTATCTACTAACATTTGCCTGAAGTTAAATAGGAGAGTATTGCTTTTCGTGATGTGATGATCGACATGTAAGCTATTTTTTCTAAGTTTCGAAAAGTGACATGTTTACCTATAGAAATGTAGTCAATAAAAATTCGATGACAGATTGCAGCCAATAAAACCTTTTCTACCCTACTGACAACACCCAGTTCTTAATAATGACCGAGGCAGAGAAAAGCACTTGAACAAAAAATTAAGAAAACATGTATCTTAAAGAGTTTAGATTCTGATGTATAACATTGAAAATTGGAAAATACCACAAAAATTAAACAGACCATCTTTGTGCATTGAATTTATGAAAAGTTTGTTTTTTTAATTTTTGTTTCAGAAATAATGCGTACTATATATAGAAATTGGCACTGTTCGTAGTATTCTACGATCATATGCTCTCTCCTGATAAATGGAGGAGTGGCTACTGTGTGTCCGTGTAAGTTCGAATACCTAGTCTTGTAGTTTTATATTATAACTTATAAAGAAAAACAAAGATAAAAATAAAACTAGAAATAACTGCTACTGCCAAATTTGGCACTGCCATATATAACGAGTGTTTATAACTACAGCCTATAAATTCTAAGTCTGAAGAAAAATAAATATTCAAAACCTCAGCTTAGAAATTTAAACGCTGACAGCGTCGTAAATTACTTGCTTGTCTTAGCGACCGAATGTTTTTCCAAACGAGCATAACTATTTATATCTATCTATCTATCTATCTATCTATCTATCTATCTATCTATCTCTCTCTCTATATATATAACAGTATCCAATAATTATATATATATATATATATATATATATATATATATATATATATATATATATATATATAATTATTGGATACTGTTAAAAGCACTCAGAATGTGTAGCCGTCAGTATTTACAGGAAGAGTAGAAATGCACTGAAAATACTTTTAAGCTCCTCTAATACACAAATCATTTCCAATTCAACATGAAGTAAAAGTGTTGTACACTATTTCAAAATAAAAGATTGAACCAGACTGATAAACCGAAACGAAACAAAATATTTTGTTATACCTACCAACTCTTTTACAACCGCAAATGCAAGCAATTAACATTATTAACATTCTCATTAAAGGTAATGTTTCCTTGAACTCGAATCCATGCTCGACTGCGGGAGTCATCATCTCATGAAGATTACTTTGGCGGAACTGCTGTTGCTATCAGCAGCAGTATTTTATAAGATGCGACATGAAGAGCTACTTGGAACAATTGAAAAAACTGGATTTATTGAATTAGTCCGTACAAAATACTGAAAACAAGAAGCTTACATGTGGATAGACTTACTTAAAACCCAAAAATAATGAGAGGGATGAAACAGGAATGCATTTTATCAATGCATTTATTTAACCTAAACATCGAATCGTTATTAAGAATCTAGAAAAACCAGCAGGTTTTACTATTAAAAAACATAACCTTACATCATAGTACATAAAAGAGGAGGTGTGTGAAATTATATTTATTTTTATAAGCTATAAATAGATTTTATAAGATTAACGAAGATTCTGCTGATTTATTAATTTTTTGAAAGATGAATTTCATATTTAATTGTTCATTAAATCTTCAAAAGATTTATCTTAAGCTGAACATTTAAGAGTTAAGCATTATTTTCTTGCATATGTTTAACCTTGCCCACAGTGATTCTCTTTCTTTTGTAATATTATTTAGCTAGAGATGGAGGTGTAATTTTACATTTTGTTGGTTTTAACTGTTCGCAAATTGATATGGAAATATCTCAGATGAAGAGGACAGGAGAAGTTTTACTACAGTTGTCAATGATTATCGCTATACGGTTAAAAAAAGAAGTCCCCTACCAAAATAGGAATTCTTTCATTTCATAAGATGCAGAACAGTTCAATTAAACAGAAAATAGTAAAACAAACATTTTTATCTGTCTAAATTTCTGAGATGAGGTATTATGTACATTATTTACATTATTCGGACTATTGCGCTCATCTTTGTCGTCATATTTATTACAACATTTCGGCCTTTGTCCCCTGGGCCATGGATCGAAAAAGTGTGTTCAATACCTGGTTAAGGCAGTGGAAAACTTAAGAGGGGAATTAACAGGAGATAACAGATAACTGACATCCATTAAACATGGCTCGGGGAAGTTCAACAGTCTACACCAGTGAGCGAAATAAAGCGTTCAGTTCGACATTCCAACCACCTGAAGAAGGCCGGAGCGTATAACGACCGAAACATTGTAATAAATATGGCGACAAAGATGAGGACAATAGTCCGAATAATGTAAATAGTAAAACTTTTTTATATCAGCAACTTAGGATTTTTATAAGGATGCTTATTTTTAATGCAAGAATTAATAATCAAGTTGATATTTTTTAATACTTGGCTTTGATACATAAGAAAGTAAACATTTGTAAGGAAACTAGAGGAACTATTTAAATTCTTGAAGACAATATTAAACAGCATTTTACTTAATTTTATTTCTTTTTTTTTCTTTATTTTTGGTTTTTCTATTTTAAGTTTCTTCAATCACATTGATAGTGGAGTGATTGCAATTATTTTGAACTGTTGCAATTATGTTGAACTGTTGCAACTATTGCTTACAACCAAGATGCTTCTTAAAGACACGCGTCCACCTAAACATTCGACAAAGCATAAGAAATAGACATAGGAAAATTCTTTTTTTTTTTTCGAAATTATCTCGCTGCTGTTCTTGCCAAACAGTTTTTTCTCTGCATTTATCGATTAAAAGCAATCGCGACGATACATTGATCTCAAACGACGAACGGAAACGGCTTACACAATTGTTTGAACACCATGAATCTCTAATGTAAATTAGTGGAATCGCCTAATATTTAGCGGGTTGCATTGTAAATCGAAGTGCTGAGTTTGAATTCTAGTTGTGTTCATTACATTCATTTACGTGCTAATACCCATGGGAAAGGTATGAATCCATCTCTTATATCCCCAACTATGTGTAAAATAGCAGGACAGACTGTGCCCACTTGACCTGTTTCCGTTCGGATGTGTGCAGTTTCATTTGATGGAACCGGCTGAACCGACCGAATGCGGCAATAGGTAAACGTATCGGGGTTAGAATAGGGCGATTACATATACATTGAATGGTAATCTAATTTATACAGAAATACAGGAAGAAAGAGAATGTCAGTGGTAGATAATGAGTTGGAGAATTACAGAATTTGTCAGACAAATAGTAATATAGCTCAAAAGACCGGTCAGCAGCTGTGATACAAAAAGTATACGTCTCATGGGTGAAACCAAATCGATCTTCCTTTTCTTTGGTAGTTTTATAAAAGAATATATATATATATATATATATATATATATATATATATATATATATATATATACGTATATGATTTGAAAGTTGAATATATATATATATATATATATATATATATATATATATATATATATATATATTAAAAATCTAGACTAAATTTAGTAAAATGATTAAATAAATAGCAAGGAGAGAAACATTTACGAAATTTGCACGCGTCAATATCTGATTTCTGTTGCACGAAGATAAAATAAATTAACAGAACATCAAAATCATAAAGGTTTTACTACGTGTTCTTTATTTCGTCATATATATACACACACACACACACACACACATATATGTATTTGTGTGTGTCTATGTGTGTGTGTGTTAAAATAAGAAGAAAGAACAGTAAGATTTATAATCCGGTGTTCTTAGCAATTACTTTTATTAAAAAAAAACAGTGCTCGATACAAACAGTAGAGCATAAAATTATTGTCTAAATGCAGAGAAATATTTTATTTGTTTATTAAAACGACTAAGGGAAGTAATCAAAGATAAATTTAGTAAACCTCCTTAAAGATGGGACAGGAAGTATATAAATACATAGTGATAATATTTTTAATGGTTCAATGATAATGACTCATTTGCTGAATCCACTGCGAAAAAAATCAGCTCATTATGGCGTCATTTTTCAGACCAGAATCTATCTTATGTGATGGTTAGTTTACTGTTAATCGTGCATCGAATATGCCTAACATATCTGAACTGATTATTCTCCTATATATCTAAAGATTCTTGAGCAAGTTCAGAGAAGAATCTGAAATGTTATGCGTCTTGACATGGTGTCTCGTCTTCAGGGACTTTCCCACCGCCGTAACGCAATTCTCCTGTGCCTTTTCTATAAATATTTTCATGGTAATTTTTTTTAATGATCTTTCCTCTTTGGTGCCTCGGCTTCATGAATTTAAGCTCAGTACTAGATTGGCAGTTAGGTCCCGTCATTTTACATTTGCTTTTGCTGTAAGTTGTTATTTTTACCAATATTCATGCAATAAAAGAAAGAAGAATTGTTAGGATTGTAGAGCTGAAGCAGACTTTAGAAGTAACCGGAAACCCAATCCTAAACAGGAAACAAGTTATAAACCTCTACTCCTGTTCAAAAAAACGGGGAGGGTTTTGAACTGATACAAATAATTTATTTTCACGCACTTCTCACTTGTGGGACTCTCTGTCGGCTTCTTGATATCCTGGGAACTACGATTTTCAAATCTTTAAATGCAATGTCAATAGTTTACATTTGCCTCTTTTAATAATTTCCTCTCAGTAATCCCCTGTATCTTTGAGTTTTTTATCCCCCAAAAGTATATATTTCAAGCTCAAACACATGCATATATATATTTATAAAGTTAATCTCCGCTTAGGATGAATCTTTCAAATATTTGTCACTCAATGCGGATGGAACAGACGACAAAAGAGCTGCTTTTACAGTTTATTTCACGGTGGGGCGACCAGATTTATATATGTATCTCCAGCTTTCATTGGTAATGGAATAAATATTATATTATTTGTAGTAAGCAAAAAATTGATTTTGGAAACAACGTAATAATAATAGATTTTAAAAAGCCGCGCTGATTTTTTTTTTTTTTAGTCTAAAAAGTACAATAACACAAACATATCGCTTATACATCTGTATAAGAAAACTTCTTCGTCTAATCAAATAATTGTAAAAGAATTTTTATTTTATTCCACTCTTCTTGAAAATTAGTTTTAGCGATTTTCCTTGAAAAAAATTGCAACGAAAAACGAGATATGTAACACCTTATCACCGTTATTTTTATTATGTTGTCGTCTGCTTCATGCATGTGCTAGACAGTTATTCAAGATATTGTCTACATAAATATTTTTTTTATTTTTATTGTTTTTTTTTTTGTTAACAATACTAATTTTTTAGCCGTTCTATACTTCAGTTTTTCTCAGGTAAATGATATACCCTAGTTTTTTAGAGTTCATAGACGAGTGGATATCATTTGATTCTCAACTTTTAGGTTTTCAAGCCAAATATATCGATCTAAGTGAATCGAAATGTATCGTTTTCGAGGTCACTATGGAAGTTACTTGCACCATTCCACGTTAGTTTTCATATTTTTAAATTTAAACGCTCCTGAACCACGCACCAATTGACCCTGAAAAGAACTAACGGAATATATTAATTAATAGTTGCATGATTTATAAGACTGGTACTAATTAAAACTTCGCTCACCATATAGAACATGGTGAGCGAAGATTTGAACACAATGGAAATGAAGTAATAGAGTCTAAAGCTGAAACCGATTAGTCACTATTTTTCACTAATTTTTTTCACTGACACGAGACGATTGGAAGCTTTTTTTTTATCCCCAAATCCGTACCGGTTTATTTACTAATTTCTTATGAGACAGAATTTTATTCAAGAAAATAACCACATTCGAAGTCAGATAAGACCTCCTATTTCAGCAAGTAAGACTAAGAAAAAAATGTATTTAGAGATAAGCATATAATGTTTTATTTAATATGCCACTCTAACAGAGTAAGTCAAGAGAAATAAATGTGACAAAATACACGTCAATCAAATAATAATAATAATAATAGGGCTTTATTTATGTAATTTCTTTTCTTTTTCTTTTTTTTTTTTTTGTCAGTGGAAAGTGTCACGCTGCCATTTCTAACCTTAGGTCCCTGGGCGGGACCCGGAAACAAATGTGTAAACGCCAGAAATCAAAGAAAATAATAATAATAATAATAATAAAAAAATAATAATAATAATAATAATAATAATAATAATAATAATAATTATTATTATTATTATTATTATTATTATTATTGTTATTATTATTATTATTATTATTATTATTATTATTATTATTATTATTATTATTATTACATATAATTGAAGCTTAGTACATACTTCAGTCCCCGTTTCTGGGCATTGAAAATATTCTGTCAAAAGTGCTGTTTTGGGATCGTACGACTTGAGAAAGAATACATGTGAGACAAGATCTCAAATTAAAAAAAAAAAAAAACATAAGAAATACTATTATTCCTATTGCTACTATTAATAATAATGATAAAAAAATGATTGACCATAACTCTTGAAATATTTTGCTACAAATAAAGAGAGCGATTTAAGAAAAGAAAAAGAAAATGAACAGTGTTTAACAATATTTCGATAGTATGTGTTCTGCAACTAATTACCTACAAGTGTAAAAAATGTAAAACGAAAATGCAAGTCTTTGTACAAACGTCGCTTGTCTTGAGTTAAACGGCTGTAGTGGTAATCAACGCGACATAGTTTCAGTTGTATTCCATTCACACTGGCTGCTTTTCATTCGTTTTATCACTTTGATTTCCGCTACCAACGTTTTTTCTCAATCAAACGACATTTGTAATAATACTTTTTTATCTTTATACTTGTATTAAGTTTTTAAAAACAATTTGAAGAAGACAGTCTAAGTGTTGAAATATCGTTAAACACTGAGAAACAATGTCTTTTCATTTCTTTTCCTTTTCTTAAATCGCGATATTCTCTAAAAATTGTAATTCTACTACTACTAAAGCTAGCCCTATTATTACTGCTACTACTACTAATAATAAAAACTGACACCATTACTACTACTACTACTACTAATAATAATAATAATAATAACTGAAATTATAATAATAGAAAGATGTTAAGTGAAGCGATGTAAAAGTAGAAACATGTCAATGAATACACAAGCGGGACTACAATAGGAGATATTATAATGCTGAAAGAATGATAGATTGGTAATTATGCGATAAAAAGTGGCATGGACAAACACCAAATGACATATACAATGCCAACTACAAGTTTTCGAGGTATATCTTGATCCAATGTGGATATAAAATATTGCAGAGAAAACCCGACATTGTAGTGATAGATAAAAAAGAAACAACTTGCATCATCATAGACAGTGCATGTCCCGGAGACGATAGATTTGTCGACAAAAGAAAAAAACTATGATAGTTTTAATCGGGAACTGTACAAATTATGATCAATAAGGAGACAGAAAGACATCACTATTAAAGTTCTCCTCTCTGGAAAGGATGGGTACTGAACGTCCGAAGTGGCTGCAGAAAACAGGGGTTGGTATCAAGATTGAATTCTTGCAGAAGATTGCACTCATTGATACGGCACGTATACTACAAAAAATTTGCGAATCCAGATGGAAATACGCCATCTCAGTCCACTGATCGCTGAAAAATGGTACTTTGTTACCATAAAAATTTGATGTTTTTGCAACAACAAAATTTTTTTAATAATAATAGTAACAATAATAAATAAATAATTGATAAACATAATAAGAAAATTCCAGGAAGTCCATTTTCTTCTGTAATATGAAGATTAGAGTTATCTTCCTTTTTCTATAGGAAACTTCAGAAAAAAAAAAAACACACATTCAGGAAAAATACTTTTTAGGAAAACTCATTCAGTCAAACATGCTCAAAAAACTTATAAGAGAGGCTTTAATTATCGCTAAAGTTGAGATCAAATATTAAACACCAGACAGATTTAAATAACCAAATAAATCAATTATTATTATTATCATCATCATCATCATCATCATCATTATTATTATTATTATTACTATTATTATTATTATTATTATTATTATTATTATTATTATTATTTCACTGGATTTAGGCTGTATATGCATTTCATCCTGGTCCTAATCTGAGGTCAAAAATACCTACATGATATTTATCACTGATACTTAAAAAACAAAAGAAAAAAAAATTACGAAAAACGAAGACATATGTGTAAAATATTTCGTATTTCTTTAAAACATAAACTACCAGGAACCCCTTCAATGATTTTACCGGAAGCTTTTTCAATCAATCCGAGGTCTCAAACTAAAAATAGAATTTATAGAAGTCTTCATGTGCCATATTTTTGAGAATTCGATTTCAAGATCCTTGTATTTGATAGTTTTTGAAGACATTCAAATAGGCATAACAATCTGTTGTTGCGGTCTTTGGTCACGATGATTAGCTTTCATTATTGTGTCTGCGCATATTGAAAAGTCTTATAAAATTGTTACATCTCTTACGAGTCTCGGTGATGTTGTTATACCAGTTTTTTTTTGTTTTTTTTTACAGTATCCCACCCGTAAAAGTTGCATATTTTCCAGTGCAGATATTGACCCATTCTATCATATTTTATATTCAGTGGGAGCTAACACCATGCAATCTGACACACGATGTTCAATTGTTTCTAAATATTTATCACAGAATCTTCATTTCGGGTTAATTCAGTTTTAGATATTTTATTCAGTATATGTTTGATAGATAATTCCCGTGCACCAACAATAAAAGTTCAGTTCCACCTTTAATTTATTAATCAATAATAATAATAATAATAATAATAATAATGTGTTAGCCCAAAATGCAGGTTCTGTGATAATTACCCAGAAACAATTGATCATCTTGTATCAGGTTGCACGATATTGGTACCCACTGAATATAATTATTTTCCCGCTGCCCTATGCAGCAAATTGTGGCACAAAGCCGAGTTTAAAGTGGGGTATCCGAGCCCGTAGGCTCGGTCAAAAATTCTCTATAGACCACGTAAAAACGGAGTCAGTTTCCCGAGACGAGACTCTGTCCTTCGTAAGATCCTCGTCTGGGGGATACCCTCTGACATAAGCCAGGTAAGCACCCACTAAATATAAAACACATTATGACAGAGTTGGTCAATATCTGCACTGGAAAATAAGCAACTTCTACGGGAAGGAAACTGAAAGAAACTGGTATGAACACCACCCAGACCCGGTAACGGAGATAGGACCTGTTACAATACTATGGAACTACACAATACATACTGACAGAACAATCAAAGCCAAACGCCTAGATATTGTTATTTGAGAACTTAAACAAAAAAAAGAGACTCCTTATTAATAGGCAGTCCCTGCGGAGAGAAATGTATCTTTGAAAATCTTCAAAAAGCTATAAAAATACAAGGACCTTGAAATTGAAAGCTCAAAAATGTGGCACATGGGATCATCAACTATCCCTACTGTAGTTGGAGCGCTCAAATTGTTTGGAAAAACTTCTAGTAAACTAATTAAAGGGATTCCTGGAAGCCCATGCATTAAAGAAATACAAAAAAAATATTCTCACGAATACAGCCCACAACTTACGAAGGTTTTTTTTATTTTTTTTTTTTTTGTCAATGGAAAATATCATGATGCCATTTCTAAACTTAGATCTCTGAGCGGGACCCGGAAAGAAATGTATACACACCAGAAATCAAAGGAAATAGAATAATAATAAAATCACTTATTCTACATAGATGACGTCAAGAGTTTCGATAAAGAGGAAAATTAGTTGAAATGTTTCCTCACTATGTAAAGTGTTTATTGACGGAATAAATATAGACTTCGGATTAGATAAAAGTGCAAAAGTAACATTAAAGAAAGGAAGAATTATTGGAACACACTCAAGAGATTTCGATTTCGTCACAAACGTTTAGGAGACTAGAGAAAAAAGAATTGTATAAATACTTAGGATTCATCGAAGGTAATGGTTTTATATGAAGAAGAAAGTAATGAATAATGCTACATGTGTGTGCGTCTCGTGTTAAACGCGGAGTTGAATCCATAAAACAGAATATCAGTCATATACACTTTGGCTGTCCCTGTGGTGTAATACACTTTGTACTGCATCATAGCTGACATTAAGCGAATAGAAGTCAAAACTAGAAAACTTCACACTTGACACCAGAGGCATTATCATAACGCTGGTGTTGTTGTGTGTATCCAGAACCGAATAAGGCAGACGATTAGTTCAACTAAAATGACAGATAAAATAACAATATTCGGTCTTCAAATATACCTTCAAACTACAGAGGACCAGATGATGATCTTTGTCAAAAAACATGAAAAAAGTAGTGAATTTATTCAGATATAAGGAAATCCAACTGAGCGCGTAAGAATCTAAGCCAGCGGAAAGGAACTAAAAAGGAGGTAAAAGTTAAGGCAAGAAAAATTAGTCCACAGTCAATACTCTGCATGTACCCAACAAGCTTATATAGACAAACCTCGTAGTGCAGGATTATAAACTAAAACCGAAGGTTTTACTTTAAGTGCATAAGAGAACTGCTTGCTAAAGAGAAATTGGCAAGCAAACGTACTGAAAAATTGTGTTTTACTCTAAATGCAATTCTTATGATGAATATCCACAAAGAGATGGCCATCTTGTATCAGGTTGCATGTTAATAGTATCCGCCCAATATAAAAGGAGGCCGAAGAACTAAACTTAATAATTTGCATCATTTACGGGAAGGGAAGGGGAAAAAATTGGTATGAACACCACGCAGACACGGTTACAGGTATGGGATCTCTATCAATTTGATGCAACTTTACAAAACACACAGACAGAGCAATCAAAGCTAATTGTCCAGGCATCGTGATCAAATATCCCCCAAAACATAAGGTGCTTTCTCGTAGACTGTAATGCATCGTATAAGATCTTAAAAAACTGTTAAGGATCTTGAAAATAGCTAACAGGGATACTGAATTGGAAATCTAAAAGAAAATGTAGCACTTGAAAAAAAATCAATAATTCTAGTTGTGGCGCTGGGTTTGACTGGAAACGTTTCAAATTGAAAGAATATTTGGCATGTCTTAAAAAAAATACAAATATAATCACAAGCACAGTTCACATCTTACGTAGGGTCTTTATATGTGTTAAATGTATGGCTTCTTAGTTTTATTGTAATTTTTTAAAAAGATATTCAGTGGAAAATGTCTTGACATTTTTGACCTTAGGTCTCTTGTAAAACATTGGAAAGAGATGATTATACAATAGCAACCAAAGTAAATACTACTACTACTACTATTATTATTATTATTATTATTATTATTAATAATAATAATAATAATAATAATACATGTGTAACTGTGGAATGCGACCATTTTGACGAACAAGCGCTTGGAGAAAACACATATTGTGAATGAACCCGATATTCGTTGTGGAACCTTGGCATGAGAAATAAAAACATTGTTAAAGCAGAATAAACGAAAGTACAGAGGTACCAAGAGCTGGCGGGCATATAGGAGAAATATACCAAACAGTAGCTTAAATTGTCACATTTGTAATTGGTGCACTAATGCTAATTTCCTGGAATCTTTCTGCTTCGCAAGTCGCATTACTGATACCTTAATTCATGTGATTTAACAGATGGCAGCCTGTACCGAGGGAAATGGTGTGCTTAAGTTGTTGGTAGGAGCTGTGAGACGAAGATTATCATGTGGCCGAAAACACTGTGGAATCAGAAAGGACCTAATAATAATAATAATTAAGTTAATAATATTAGAATATGATGAAGCGAGCCAAGGTAGAAATACCAGTAGTCGACGGCATCTGGATAAACATTAACCTACCAGATACCTCAGGAAATAAAATAAGGGATATATTTCCGAAACCTTTTGTGGGGGGGAAATATATATTTTGCCATCAAATACGATAATTTTGCGAAAGGGAAGAATTAAAAATATGTTAGCATAGTCATGGTGAAGGAATCATTGAAGAGTAAATGTCATTTTTTTAGGACTTCTTAGTGAAGCTGAGAACTTACTAAGCAACATAGAGAATAAGGTATGCCCATTTATACTTTATCGATTTTTATGACGGACTGCATTTTATATAGGATCGAGTATCAGTCACCACTTTTTAACACACACATCTGAATAATCACTAAACAGTCACCTTTGAAAATATATTGTTGAGGTTCAACATATTCACCCTTGTGCAAATTAATGGAAACAAAACGAATAATTCTGTGATTATTTATTTTTTTTTGTATTTTCCAATGAAGTATGATCCTGAGCTCATGTTGGAAATTCGTCTGTCCATTGCACGAAGTCTTTCGTTGCAGATTGATCAAAGATTTTCGATTGGATTTAAATCAGAAGAGTTTTGGGGTCAGCCTATAGGACTTTTATTTGCTAAATGATAGGGCTTGCTATTGTCTCCATGCAGAGTTACAATTTTTGTACGCTTCCTTGGAGTAACGTACATCGCAGACAATGGATGTAGGGCAACTAATCGACAGTCAGTAGTGTCTGAGAGTGTTAAAAATCTGCTGCAATAACCTATGACGCAATATTTTTCAAGGCCAAACAAATTTCATCATACACACGAAAATAGATTCATGCAAATGCACACCATTGTAAATAATCTAATCTGAGGAAAAAATAGAAATCGTTTACATCTTGTCACTCCAGTGGGTCTAAAACTGATCGTATGGTTTAAAGAAAGGAAACTAATGTGGTTATTTCAATTAATTTGCACAAGGGTGTACAATTCGAAGTCATTTTAAGCAAAACTATTTGAAACAATCAAAGTGAAGTTCGAAAGTTTTCTAGTGATTATTAAGAAATTATACTACCTAAGGCAATTTCCCATTTTACATCGAATTTACCCCAAGCAAGGCAGTAAAGCACTATGGCACAAGGGGTTACTTATTGTGAAATAATTAGAAAACATGGAAACAAAGAGCGATAACAATAGAAGAGTAATCAGGAAGGGAATAGTGTTTGGTACCCACACCCGAGCATCGGGATAATTTCGTCTCTCCTTACTCTCTTTCTCTCCCCTAGACAGTAAATAAGGATTGACATTCATTGAAATTTTTGAAGCTCAAATTTGACCGGAAAGCATGAGAAGTTCTAGACGCAAGAAGTGCGAGAAAAGAAAGTACTTTTCAAATCAACCCTTGAAACAACACTTAGCTACAAACCATTCCATTTTTCAAAACTGTCTGCTATATACTCTTAGGGGTCACTATCAGCAGCACTGTCACGTCCTCCTTAATCTCGTATACAATATTCCGAACATAGTTTTGGGTGACCTGGCTAACACGATAAACTACATCCGCGTCCTGGGTATGACGATAAAGTACGTCCAACAACAAGGGCTCTGATCAGGAGGTTTTTAGGAGCGTGTAACCACCTCTTAATTATTGGTGTTCCCAAGTCCAACCTGACCCAAGGTGGAAGCACCTGTTAGGGTCCCAAATATGGGCAAATAGTTAACCCCTAATATATGGTCAATATACTATGAAAGTGTAAAAATAAGCTTTAATACCAGCAAAAATATTTTTGAAGGAAAAATTATAACCAGCAATAAATTTCCAAAGAAAATAGATATTATCAGTAATACATTTTCGTGAAAAATATTGCCCGCAATATATTTTTGGAGGAAAGAATTTTACCAGCAGTATATTTTGGAGGAAAAAGTATTACCAGAAATATAATTTTGAATAAAAAATATTGTCAGCAATACATTTTTGAGGAAAAAAATATTACCAGCAATACATTTTTGAGGAAAAACATATTACCAGCAATACATTTTTGAGGGAAAAAAATATTACCAGCAATACATTTTTGAAAAACATATTACCAGCTATACATTTTTGAGGAAAAAAAAATATTACCAGCAATACATTTTTGAAAAACATATTACCAGCAATACATTTTTGAAAAACATATTACCAGCAATACATTTTTGAGGAAAAAAAATATTACCAGCAATACATTTTTGAAAAACATATTACCAGCAATACATTTTTCAGGAAAAAAATATCACCAGCAATAAAAGACTTGTCGGCATTAAATCATCCATTAAAGTTGATATGTCGTAAAAGAAAAACAAATCAAACCAAACGAAATCATAATCTTGGAAAAACATCAGACTTCACAGGAAGCCAAATCTAAACTGTAGGAGCTGGGTGATGCTTAAAACGTGAAGCTATGCAGTTGTTGGGTCGTTTGAATGGTAACAATTACAGATGACACAAAATCTCTAAATGCCATCTGATTACCGACTCAATAATCTGTGCAAAGAATTTCTGTGAATGCATGTGCAAAGCAAAAAAAAAAAAAATACCAGATCGGTTGCTATGTTACTTGATCTTTTCATCTGTGACTGATTCATGAAATATACAAAATGTTTTTTTCGCTTTTTCGGATAAATCACAGATTCTATGTTATCGGTTTCACATTTCGGAACAACGAATAAGTACCATTTGTAAAAGAATCAGCCTTTAAAACGTTTCCTTGAAATCTTCATCAATTCAATCCTGGCTGGATATTTACTTCAATTTATAATTAAATGGAAATTTGCGACTCTTTCTGCTGTAGAAGAAATGTCAACACCTGTCATTTCTCTTCGATTGAAAGTCAGCATGTCTTCATAGGAGGCACAGTAGTGTAATGGACTGAGGAATCGGAGAACAGAGTTTGAATTCCAGTCGTGTTCATTACATTCACTTATGTGCTAATAACATTGGGAAAGGTATAAATCCAACGCATTTCCCTCTCCCCAGCTATGGGTAAATAGTAAGATTTACTGTGCTCTATATCCTTAGCTGGCAACCGGTCCAGAAGAAGGAAAATGGAAATCAAAACTGTATGTCGATCTAGAGAAGCACATACGAGGCAGTTAAGGAAAGTATCGTTCACATTAACTCGATGACCTCGAATATGATTGATTCTTTTATCATGTATGTTGACGGGAGTCATTATGCAGTGTATCAATTTTAATTCTAAGAGGGTTGCAGAGAGTAAAAGAAAACAGGAGTTACGGTTCAAGTAACAACATTTTGTTCATTATTTACGTTATTCGGACTATTGTCCTCATTTTTGTTGCCATATTTATTACAACATTTCGGCCTTTCAGTATCTGTCTATATTTCTGAGATGAGGTATTATGTACACTATTTACATAATACCTCATCTCAGAAATATAGACAGATACTGGAAATGCCGAAACGGTGTAATAAATATGGCGACAAAGATGAGGACAATAGTTCGAATAATGTAAATAATGTACATAATACCTCATCTCAGAAATATAGACAGAAACATTTTTTGTTACGGTATCAATTTCCCCCGAGAAAGAATTAGTATCAATTCCATCCCGAGTACAGTTCATTAGAGCCTTTATTCAGTTTATGAAATCGGCAACTAAATGGATTGTTGGTTACATATCATCATCATCATCATCATCATCATCATCATCATCATCATCATCATCGTCGTCGTCGTCGTCGTCATCGCCTTTTGTGATCGTAGTGGGGATTCGAATGCAGAAGAAACACTAACTTTTTTTCCATAACGGTCTACCAACGACATCCATCAGCAATTCTGGTACAGTCATACCCGTGCATTGTTTGACATTGTCCAACCAGTTTCTGCTTTGGCCTCCTCCCCTACATCGTCCATCTTCAACGTTTGCATTGCATGATGGTCTTGCACAGGTCTTCTTGACTTTTAAATGGTTACATATATTATTAAAAAAAATGAAAAAAAACTATTCGCAAGAAAATTTGGAATTTAGATATTGAACTCATATCGACTCGTCTACTTTCCTAAGTCATTAATCTTTTAGTCAATATCGAACAATCGATGATACGTAAAACCTACAAAATCTCACTATAAATTTATAATGTTAATAGTACCCTTTCTGTTCATGTTTCTTCTTCTTTTTCTTATTTAGCCGGCATCTTTTATTTCTACTATGCAAATATAGTTTTCTTATCTTAGATAGTGACATTCCACACTACAGTAAGCAAAAGGTTAGGTCGGAAACTCCAATCAGTACATCAATAAGAGTTTGTGAACTTGGGAAATTTAATTTCTTGAGAAACCTGTTTTAAAATAAATATATGGAAAATTTCAACCGACAGTAACGGTAAATATTTGGTCAATGAATGTCGAATATTTTCTTATATAGGAAAGGTTATTCTCGCCAGTCGTATTAGCCCATTGGATCTATTTCAGAGTATGTAGTATTTATTCTTTAGCAAATCTAAACATATCTAGGGAACAGTTTTCAAATTAATGTTTGATGGAAATGACTTTCTCTCAAATTCTTCAGAAGGAGTAGGTTTTTGTTCTCCTCATTTTCGAAAATTAAATCTCGTTATTATTGAAATCAGTTCACCCCAAGCAAGGCGATAATGCCACTAAGACGCAAGGGGACTATTGGGTGGGAAAGAGAAGACTTTAGTAGCAGTCAAAAACTCAATCCAAAACAGAAAACAAAGGGTAAACCTCTACGCCTGATCAAAAGACAAGGGAGGTGCATAAAGGATGCTGCGCGGACCTATCTCCTGTTGATGCGAAAATATATAGTAAATGATATTTCAGAGTTTAGGCGGAGATTTTAGAAGTATAGCTTTGAAGCAGACTTTAGAAGAAACCGGAAACCCATTTCTAAATAGAAAACAATGGATAAAATTTAACTTCTGTTCAAAAGACCGGTGAGGCTTATGGACTGGACGATAAGCGAACCTATCTACTCGTATTGAAGGGAAATCATAAAAAAAAATTAAATAGTAAATAAAATTTTGAAATTTAAGCAGAGACAATGGAAGTATCGATTTGAAGTACATTTTAGAAGGAACGGTAAAACCAATCCTAAACAGGAAACAAGTGCTAAACGTCTACTCCCGTTCAAAACACCAGGGAGGTGTGTAAACTGAGCG
The DNA here is from genome assembly GCA_963932145.1 of Acanthosepion lycidas. Lineage (NCBI taxonomy): Eukaryota > Metazoa > Mollusca > Cephalopoda > Sepiida > Sepiidae > Acanthosepion > Acanthosepion lycidas. Next base: position 9,077,591 of record OZ010586.1, read on the forward strand.
ATAGATAAACCTCTCGACTCCTATTTATATGCAATTTTTTTAAAAAAATTTTTACTTCAGCTTAGTTGTCATTATTCTTCGCTTTAGCCTTATCAGTAAGGTAGCTGACATGTCACAAAAAGTTTCAGAACAAAAAGGAATAAAAACTTATTCATTATATCTAACGCATGCTGCTTGCTAACGACCATTAAATAACGAAATGAGAAACAGTAAGTAAAAACGACTAAAATAAAAATGAAAGAACTGCCAGTTGAAAAATTAATAATAATTGACAATAATTGGCAATTCCATATATGTGAGTTTATTTATGAATAAAGCATCAGTTGAAACAGCGATAATATCATTTAAATGATATGCATTATCAATTATGTTTCACTGGAGATCGGTGTATATTAACAATGGATAATTTCAAATTTGTCCAACAGTACGAGCATTATTCATTCTTAATTCGAGTTTAAATGAGTTTAAATTAGCCAATCTAGGATTCCAGAGCAAACATCATTTCCTTGAGAAATGCCTGCAAATCAGCCTGGAATTACAAGCTGAAAACAATGCTGAGTCTGGATACATACTTCTCGGAGAATGTTTTCTATCGCATTTCACGCGTGTGGAACTTTCTTCGAGCTTGCTTTCCTCTAAAATCTTCAAAAAGTTAAATACGACGTCGTCATTTTCTTCTTCTGTTCATCTTATTGCCTCTTCTCCTCAGCAACTTTTCCTCAGTTTCATTTAATCTCGGTAAGCTTTTCCGTGTTAGTGGCTTTATTACCTTCCTTGGGTGAAATATATTTTTTAAAAAAACAGAGTTGAAGAGGGCGATAAATCCATTGCGCATGGAATGCGTTAAAGCGTGTAATATTATTGAAAATAATAAATTTTGGAAGCTAACATTTCTCTGATGTCTGTATTTTTATAGAGGATGTCCATAAAGTTCGTGTGCACTTTAAAAAATTTATAACTTTATTTGTATTTGCGATAGAAATAATCTGTAAAAAATGTTATAAAGTTTAATGTACCTAGTTTTAAGTATAGCTAAAACAACTAATGTGATTTCAGGCATTACTGTAAATCAGTTGGCAAATGTTTTTCGTGAACTGCAAAATCGTATAACCATTTGTATTGCTAATGATGCAGGACATGTGGATCTTAAATAAAATTTCAATAAAACTTTAAAAATATATATTTACTTCTTTCTAATCCTTTTTACAAATTATTTCTATCGCAAATACAAATAAAGTTATAAATCTTTTAAGTGCACTCGAACTTTATGGACATCCTGTACTTTAAAAACTTTAGCCGATAAGTTTTAAATATATATATATATTTTTAATTAAAGAGAAAATAAGCATAAAAAACCTGTTTAAAAAACGATTCTTTTCGTTTTTAAACTGTTTACTGTACACGCCCATGTGACCTTTTCCTGCCGTTTAAGGATTAAAGCAGTCTGCATATTTTATGACAATCACACACTCAATGAATACATGTGTACGTGTGCGTCTAAGGTTATCATAGCTTCCTATTGACTACATTACCTATCCTTCCTTAGCGTCTTCTCTTGCATTTCATCATCTGTAATCACAGTATTGAGGAGCGTGAGGTCTGCACTAGTTGACGCACTTCGTAAAGAGATCCCACATTGTTCGCGCGGAAGGTTTCCAATAGAACTTTTTCAGTACTCTCTTTTTATAATTGATCTGCTCCGAACAACATTGTTCGAATTAATTGTTTGACAGATCGATTCGTATTGGCCAACACGGAAAGAAGAAAGTGATGCGAAGAAGCGTCTGAGTAGCTCTGATCCCACCCGCCCCAACTGCGTACCACACACAGAGTGTCTTGAAGGCATTCCTATTCCAAAGAACTATATCCTACCAAGACAAACGCTTCTTTTCATCGTCACGTTTTCCCTCTTTTCTGCTTGCTTTCTTTCAACGAGCGTTAGCAGTCAAAGACCGCGATGGCGTGTGAATGGTTTCTACATTTTATCGTGTGGCATTGTATAATGTTCTCTGCGAAAAGACATTCTCCTGTCCGTAAATAAATTTTGAAAATACTCGATTCTCGTATAAGAAACCACTGTGTAACAATGTGAGAACGTCCGCGGCTTTCTTGAGAAAGATATCTTATATGTCGTATCCATTCAGTGTTGCTCTCCACTCCCTGTTATAAAAGTTGAGAAACTCGTTGTCCATATTTTCACTTGTGCCTTCAATATATCCTGTGAATGTCAAAATTTCCAAGCCTTCTTTCCTCATTATGTGTCCTAGAAATGCTAACTATTCCCTTTCTGATTCTGTAAATAGGCGTCATTTTCGTTTCAGTTTACCTTAAAACGTCTCCGTATGCCCACGGGCTCAGTCATGATATGGTAAGCATCTGTGGAAGCACATCTCTGTTGCATCAAGTTTCCTATTCATCTGTCAGAAAATTGTCCATCTAACAGGATTGATATTACAGAGCCGTTCGGCAATCTTTCCTTTGTTTCTATCGAAGCTTTCGGGTTTCTTAATATTGCTCGATCGTAGGTATGACGATAAACTACATCAGGCAGCAAGGTCGCTGATCGGAAGATTGGAGTTTATGAGGAGCGTGTATCTACTTCTTAATTGCTGTTATTTCCGGGTTCACCCTTACCCAAGGTGGTAGCACCTGTTAGAGCTCCAACTCTGGGCAAATAATGACACTACAAACAAAAACAAAAAAAAAATTATGAAAGTAGATGAATACATATTTATAGTAAAATAACCAATAATATACAGGTTGTCCATAAAGTTCGTGTGCACGTTAAAAAATTATAACTTTATTTGTATTTGCGATAGAAATAATCTGTAAAAAATGTTATAATACAGTGTTTCAACAAGATGGAGCTTCTGGTCATTTTGCTCTGCGCGTTACAGAGTTTCTAAATCAGGAATTTCCTAACAGATGGATCGGAAGGGGTGGACCATTTTATTGGAATCCACGTTCACCAGATTTGACCCCATTAGATTTTTTATGGGGAAAAGTGAAAACAATTGTGTATGCAACCAAACCTAGTTCATTAGAAGATTTGAAAGCTAAAATAACTCATGTAATTTCAGGCATTACTGTAAATCAGTTGGCAAATGTTTTCCATGAACTGCAAAATCGTATTACCCTTTGTATTGCTAATGATGGAGGACACGTGGAAAATTAAATAAAATTTCAATAAAACCTTAAAAAATATAGATTTACTTCTTTCTAATCCTTTTTACAAATTATTTCTATCGCAAATACAAATAAAGTTTTAATTTTTTTAAGTGCACACGGAATTTATGGACACCCTGTATTTTATATAAAAACGACTAACAATGCATTTTATTAGGTTGGTGCAAAAATAATGTCGGTTTTTGACGTTATACGTCAAAAACCGAAATTATTTTTGCAGCAACCTAATAACTGCAGCTGAAGGCATACTATTGCGTTCAAAATATATTTAGTTGAAGCCATAAAATTGTTCAAAATATTTAGATTTCGGCAATAAATCACGCATAAAGGTTGGTAATTGGTTAAAAATGAAACAACCAGACAACCAAAATGAAAGAACACTTTCGGAATATTAATCTATATAATAAACTACAATTTCTTCAAAATATCAAACTCCATTAAAAAAATATAACTTCAACAAAATTATAATATAAAACACACACATCACTGCCTCTAGTAACCATGTGACCTAAAGATGTGTAAGCACAAAAGCTGAGCATCATCTACCATGTATTCTATTGTGAAAGCTGAATGACATGTATTTTTATTACTTCAAATCTCCCAAGAAAATGAGATTTCCCCATTAAATGACACATGAGGAGTCGATATGCCGTTAAAGAACAAATTATTCAATTTCACCCCATGTTTCACTCAATACAAGGCCCACGCGTATCTGAAGGCAGAAATTTACTAATATGTTTATTTCATGAACGTAAAAATTGTAGGTTTTGAGAATATCTAGATTAGATAACAGTTAACCCTAGCCTTCAAAAGGTTATGATTGTAGAGGTCGGGGAGCCATCTTTTTCAAAAGTTTGTTCCAAAAACTAGCAAAGAAGGTGTCTGAATGAATCTTCCTCCTTACCAATGGAATACGAAGCAAGGATGATACACAACTGCGTATCTGCGGAGCTGTGAATGTTTGAAATGGAACTAGGGAATGTAGCTTGTCGGAAGATTTTTAATGGAAATAACGATAGGGTACCATGAAAGTAGCAGGTTGTAGGGGGTAATAATTCATGGCCTAAAAGGCAACATAAAAGATTACAAAATCTATCCAAGCTGGAAACGATTGAGCAACACCAGCGTTGTATTAGTTCATTTTGGTTTTGTTAAAATAGAACGTATATATGCTTTCTGGGGCGGTATACAAAGCCCACCATTTTTCCGTTGGCTTTAGCGATAGATCGGATATATATGTTCCATACATGAGGTCTGTGGTCAACTTGAATCCAGAAAATGACTCAAAGCAATGATCCTCTTTGAGAATGCAGCCATTCATTGTGATTGTTGAATATTCAGATTAAATTCCGTGTTATGAAAATGATATCAACCTCATTTTGTGTCATTAAAAAATCCTACCGCCAATTCGATCAGGCACTAGTTATCTAGATGTACGCCCATATATGTGATATAATCTGCATAGATATTTACTTACATTCCGAGAATGTCCTTAGGCAGCAACTTAATATAAAGAAGTAAGAACGTAGGTCCGAGTAAAAGGTCTTGTCAAAGGTTTTTTATATATATAAGGGGATTGCTCGCGTGATTAATTTATTATCCAGTCCCTAAATCTGTGGGGAATAATACATCAGCAATTAACCAAGTGGTGTGAACTCAATACTACTTGTCGCTCAGAAGGTTGTTTTTGTTTAGGTAATCAATAAACCTCTCGTTCATAGCATCAAAGATATTTTCACATCCACTTTTTTTACATGTGGAATTATGAGAGAAAAATCAAATATTATAAGGCGAAATTAACACATGGACTATAAAGCAACCACTTCACTAGCTTGTTGTTGCTACTGCCGTTGCAGTAGTGGGTTTTATGTGGTGGACTGGTAGACCATGCGTTACCAGTCGGTGAGTTCAAGAGCGCAGCGACTTGTGAATGGTTTCTGTATTCGTGGAACATTATATTCCACTAGAATGACCTAGAGCTTCCCTCTCCGAACATCTAGAGATGACGCCAGTCTTACAATGCCCAACATTAAATTTTACTAATTCAGATGAGAAGCTGTATAATATCCTTGTGATGGGTGACGCTGAAGCACACCCTGTAAAACCCGTGTACTTCGCAGGCTGAATTAATTGATGAGTTGTGGATGACACCAGCGCGGAATTGCGATAAAAGTTAAGATATAAGATAACAACTTTCCTTAGCAATTTTCGCTTGTGTAACTCTATTCCGATCTCTTGTTTTACAGTCCTCATTTCTGTTCTTTTATGGTTCTCTCTCTTTAATAATAATGTTGTTATTTTCCTCATATTCCTTCGATGATTAAAAGTTATGTATATATATATATATATATATATATATATATATATATATATATATATAAATTCATGAATCATTCATACAAAAAACAAATATAGATGTTAATGATTTAAATGGCGAGAATACATCATCGCAAACAGTAAATAAGATACATCAAACCCGAACCTGTATATGAATGATATGATCCCTGTTTATAAATTCCAGTTGCATAAGGTCTTTTTAATTTTTTACAAGCTTTCGTCTGTTCCTACAGACATCATCAGGTATAGAAGTAGATTTTGTTCTTGTTTTTACTTCTCGGTAATAAGAGGACAACGAAAATAGAGATGTAATCCGAAAAAATGCTATGAGAAATGTGTTATTGTTTTGGAACGTGCGGTCGCAACGCTCAGTTTGAATTTAAATTTTAAGGTCGTGCGTTTTTGTACAAATATAGCAATAAGAGAATTCTTTTTACTCGTAGATTTTCCGTCAATATGGCATGAACTACATTGTTCAATAATTACAGTAATGTCACACTTATTATTTGTTTTTTGTATGAATGATTCATGAATTTATAAATTATAATTGCACCTTTTAATTGAAATTAAAATAACTGATCCAACGTGCAACTTTCGGATAATAAGCTTCGTATAGGGCCTTTAGTTTCAGGAGAAAATAAAGAAAAAACTGTTCAACATCTGGATATTTGTTTTATTATGCTGTTTATCGATCTAAGCTTCCGGCTCACTTGATTCTGTTATTGTCGTATAACAAACTTCTATGTCAATATAAAAGGATGTCATTTTTTATGGCGAACATCTCTGTTGTAATGTCCATATAACCACTGTGATGATGGTTCGTTTGAGAAGAAAGCCTAGATCAATGAACAGCATAAAAAAAATCAGTGTGTTGATTATTTTCTGTTTTTATTTTCTTTCGAAACTAAAACCCCTATACGAAGCATAGAACGGCTCATGATCAAACATATTAGACATACGTTGTCTGTTATATTTACAATATATGTTTGAATAGATACATATATGTATTCAAACATATATTGTTACATATAACAGACAACGAATATGCCTCATATATATATATATATATATATATATATATATATATATATATATATATATATATATATATATATATATATATATATATATATATATATATATATATATATATATAATTTCAGGTAAACATGTCCGTGACGGGAGGACTCGATTCGTCTTTAAAGTGTTTAGCACTTACAATAGTCACTGTTTACAAATGCACTTTTCTCCGCGAAATAATTTTTTTTCAGGAGACATCCACAGATAGACTGTTTCGCTATGTCACAAGTCATCAGTGTGCCTAAACATCCGATTGCCTCAAGCCGGTCTCGAAACACGCCTGATTTAGTGTCAGTCGGAGAGTTTACCACGGCAGGAATGAAGGTGAATTTAGACCTATTTATTTTTTAGACTAACATAGATACCAGATCAGTCGGGTTTCGATCCCGGCTTGAGGCAATCCGATGTCTAGTATTGATGAGTTTTAAAATAGCCAAAAAGTCTGTCTGTCTGCCGCTGACAATATATATATATATATATATATATATATATATATATATATATATATATAATGTGTGTTTTAGGCAGCTTTTTTTAATTGATGCATATTTCATTAAATAATATAGACAAGTGTTGTCTCTTTAATTTATGAAAATTCTTTTCATATCGCCTGATAAGCTTAATAATAATATCATTAAACAAAGAAAGTAAATCACAATATTGACATATTTTTTAATCCTATCTAAGCTTCCCGCTTACAGAAGCCATTATCAAAGATGACAATTACATTACAATATATGAAGCAATACACGGACATGCAAGCCAAAAGCTTAGATCTTACATAAAATAAATAGTCAACACTTGTCTATATTATGTAATGAAACATGCATTAATATATATATATATATATATATATATATATATATATATATATATATATATATATATTAAACGAGATAATCAATACATCGTTAAAGAGTTCGGTAATCATTTATTTCAGACAGACAAATGCCGGAGGTGTTGAAACAAAATGGCTATTTTTGTAGTGATTTTATAACATATTTATGTTATAATTTTAAAATAAATAATTATATCTACTCTGTATTGAGCACTCTTTTAAGAATAGTAATTGTTGGTTATTGGAATTTATTTCGCATACACGAATCTTATACTCGTATGTATGTATGTATGTATGTATATATATATATATATATATATATATATATATATATATATATATGTATATGTGTGCGTGTGTGTCTGTGTCTGTGTCTGTGTGTGTATGTGTGTGTAGTTGACTATATATATATATATATATATATATATATATATATATATATATATATATATAAAGAGAAAAACGGAAATTGCAATAATTTTGTACTTACCGTATAGTTGCATAAGGCTACATAAGTTGACAAACAATTCATTATATATGGAACTGGTAAGCGTAACCAAAACGTCTGGGTCCATTTATTATTGAACATTTTCAGCCATTCTATAAACTATACAGATTACACATATTATTATTTTTACTTAACCTCCTCCTCTAATTCTCTCTCTCTCTCTCCCTTATCGTATGTAATTCGATGTCCGTCTCTCTGACATACATACATATATATATATGTGTGTGTGTGTGTGTGTGTGTGTTCCGTATACGATGTCATATGAAGACATTGCTAAAGCACGCACCACCAGTGTGCGGCCCGTCCAACCAGCGAACCAGCACGCATGTTATTCACAATTTTCAAAATCCTCCATCTTCCCGCGCTTGGTACATGTGCGAGACATGAAATCCATTTCCTGTCCAATTTAATCAAAGCTTGGCCTCGGTGTCTTGACGCCATATCTCTTCTCCATATTCTTCCCGTTTTCTCGTGAGATCTCGTTCCAGCAACGTCCCCAAGCCACGAAGGACGTGACTATGCTATCATTCATCCGGGAAAATCACAGACTCAGGCAGAACTTTGATTATAACTCTAACTGAAATAAACACAACTTGACCTTTAAAATTTTCATCGCCAACCGATTTCAGCATTCGGTTGCCTTTCATATATTGGTTCCTTCATTATTTACTAGTTCATTCTTTCTCTTTCGTTTTAATGCCCGCCAACTCTTTCCTTCATTCTTTCATTCTTTTCTTGCTTTCATTTTCCGTTTCATTCTTTTTATCACATTTCGGCATTTACTCTTTTTTGACTTTCTCATGGATTTTTTTACTGTTGTCTTCTTTCTTTCTTTCTTTCTTTCTTTCATTATTATTTTTTTTTTTTTTTAAGTTTACTTATTTTATTACATTTCGACACCCTCTTTTTTGACTTTCTCATGGATTTTCTTCTTTCTTTCTTTTTTCTTTCTTTCGGTCACGTTATGCCACTCGCTCTCGCTGTTGCTTCTTTCTTTTATTTGAGAAATTTTCATTTTCTTATTTTCAAACATTTACTCTTTTTTTCTTTCTTTCATATGGATTTTCCTTTTAACTGCCGTTTTCTCTCTTTCTTCCTTCTTTACGTTCTTTCTTTCTTTCTATTCTCTCTTTCTTTCTCTTTCTCTCTCTCTCTCTCTCTCTTTGTCTTTCTTTCTCCCATTTTTCTTTCTTTCATTTTCATTACGTCGCTTTCATTAGCTTTTCTCTTTAGTTCACATTTCCTCTTTAAATGTCGTCTTTTCTCTTTCTTTATCTCTTTCTTTCTCTCTCTTTCTTTCACTCTTTCTTTATTTCTCTTTTATCTTTCTTTTTTTCAGTTATATTAAGTCGCTCTATTTAGCTTTTGTTTCTTTTTCTTTTCGGCATTTTTCTTTTTTCATTCTTTCACCTGAATTTTCTCTACAACGGTCGTCCTTCTACTCTTTTTCATTTTTTATCTCTCAGTCTTTCTTTCTTTCTTTTTTTCTTTCTTTCTTGCTTTCTTCCAGTCACGATACTTCGCTCTCTTTACTTTTTCTTTCTTTTTCTTGATTCCTTTTTACGTTTCCTACGTTAGTTTTATTTTGTCACTTTCTCTTATTTTTCTTTTTTTTTCCCGCACATTTCTCTCTTTCTTTCTTTCTTTCTTTCTTTCTTTCTTTCTTTCTTTCTTATTTCGTCACACACTCTTTTTTCTTTCTGTCTTTTTATCTCTAACATTTTCTCTCTGTCTTCCTTTCTTCTTTCTTTCACATTTCACCCCCTACTATGTAAGCTTATTTCTTTCTTCTTTCTTTACAAATTTATTGATGGATTTATTTATTTTGTATATATATATTATAAGACATTATAATAAAATCATTTATTTTTTTTATAATAAAAATAATGTTTTATAATAAACTCTTATAATAATAATAATAATAATAATAATAATAATAATAATAATAATAATAATAATAATATTTTGCTCTACATTGTATTATGAACCTTTTTGAAAGTAAATGCTACGAATTGTGGATTTGTACTACATTTGTTCTTTCGCCCACTCGTGTATATATATATATATATATATATATATATATATATATATATATATATATAAACACACACACACACACACACACATATATATATATATATATATATATATATATATATATATATATATAAATATATGTATGTATGTATATATATATATATATATATATATATATATATGTATATATAAGTGATCTGTGTATTAGGTTGGTGCAAAAATAATATCGTTTTTTGGCTTATTTTTTAACGTCAAAAAACGATATTATTTTTGCACCAACCTAATAAAATAAGGTTTCGAATGATTTGTTTTGTTTTACCGCATATAAACCTCTCTTTTATTGCTGGTATTTTTTTTTTCAAAATGTATTACTGGTAATATTTTTTTTGCAAAAATGTATTATTGGTATTAAAACCAATTTTTACACTTTCATTGTGTTTTGAACCCCAGTTTAGGTGTTAACTATTTGCTCATAGCTGGAACCCTAACAGGTGCTATCACATCGGCTCAGGGTGGTCTTGGCAACACCGGCAATTAAGAGCTTGTTACACGTTTCTCAAAACCATCTGACCAGAGGCCCTGCTGTTGGATATTGTTTAACGTCTTACCCAGAATGCGTTAAAATAAGTACATCAATACTAGAAGTTTGGAGTAAATGAATTGAAAAAACAAAAACAACTATAGACTGGCTCCGCAACCCAAACAACAAATACAATTGTCTAGATATAAAGTATTTTAAACTTTCTATAACAGAAGCTATGCTGGATAAGACCATCCTCAGCTCAAAAACAAATCATAATAAACACAAACGAAAAAATATCATTAAACATGAAAATCACAATTATTCGATAAGGAAGATTCCTGGAAACAGAAACACGGAACCTTTGACGTTATATGGGAAGTTTTGATGGTGCTTACACATGTAAGCAAATAATCGATAAAAATGATATAGGCCTCTACAAAATCGACGTTCTAATAAGAAAATGTAAAAAACAAAACACAAATAAAACCAGAAAAAAAAATGTAACAATTTTCAAAAATATGGGATTCAACATAGACATAAAACTAACCTAAAAGAAGAGAGATTCTTAGATTTCTTAGATGCTGCATTCAACCAAAGAAAAGGTTTATATGAACTATACAGAAAATCTAATGATAAACTACTCGGTATACAAAGATCTTCACCATCAATAACCAAGCAGATCCCACAATCAATTAACTGCAGACTATCTGAAATTTTTTTCCAGTGAAACCATCTTCAAGGAAACCAAGAAAAATTATGAGTCATAAAAGATAGTGAATTTTTGGCAACCCTCTTAACCAATCAGCACAAAAAATAACATGAAAAGAAACATCATATGGTTCTCCCCACCGTACAAAAAACGTAAAAACAAACGTAGGAGAATATTCATTAAACTCATATACAAACTTTCCTATAATAAAGCACTCTCTACAAGTTATTCCACAAAAATACTGTAAAAATCAGCTACAGTTGTAGCAAGAACATGAGACAAAAAATAAAAAGTCACAACAGAAAAACAAGCAACACATTACACGAACAAATCAAACACACATGTAGCTGCAGATCAAGAACGAATACCACTTAAAAGGAAAATGCTCACAGAACAATGTAATATATCAAGCGACAGTAAAATCAGCATATAACGAATAAAAATATACTTTGGAGTCTTCTAATATTATATCTCGCTTAGGCTACTTACCGTGGCGTCATCAATTCTTTCTGCTCGACTGACTACAATGGATTTCTCCTGACTCACTTTGAGTTATGTATTTAAAGCCGTTTGCCTAGTCGATTTTTGTTATTTACTCCAAAACATCCCAAATTTTGAGATTTTTTTTTCTAGTTAATATTTGATCTTATTTCTTTGCATTCCCTCTCCAATCCTCTTTTTGGCTCGTTCGCTACGTATTGGACATTGAATTTCTTTTTGTTTGGGGTCAACCCTTAGTTTGTCCATACGTTCCCTTTTTCTGGTAATCATATTTATCCGTTAAAACTAATTCTTGGGATGATGGTGCGTCAAAAATATCATAGAGTAAATGCATATGGTTTTACTGTCGTGTGGACCTTTCTTCAGTAAACTTTTTCTTTAAATGATTCCGGTGCCTTTTGTGTTCCCTTTTTTTTCCTTTTACCTTTTTACATATCATTTTTCCAAATTTATCACCTTATTAAGCCGTCTCCTCACATTTCTTTTCCATTTTTATATATTATAGTTTTTTGTTTTGTTTTTTGTTTTTGTTTTTTGGACTTGTTGTACACCGATTTCATTTTTCTTACGAATATCAATTCTGCCGGTGACATGTCTGTCGGTATTTTGGGATTCGGTGTTATCCCATTTAATCTCAAGAATTTTTGTACTGCTTATTCGCTCACTTTTTCATTACTTTCTTTTTTCAAAGCTCTTTTAAAAGTACACACAAATCTTTTAGCTTCTCTGTTTGACCTTGGATGACACGACGCAGTAGTAATATATTCTCTCGAGAACATTTTACAAAATTCTTTAAATTCGTAAGCGATGAATTGTGTAACATTATCCGAGACTATCGCATGCGGAATGCCATATCTTCCACACAGTGCTTGTAGAAAATTCTCTGTGACCGTGACAGTTTTTTTTCTTTATTTTTCTGCAATTACAAATTACACGCCGCTTAGTAAAACTATCCATTAAACTTTTAAAAACTTTTTTAATTTTCTTTTTTACAACTGATAGGTTGTCAGTTCAATTTTCGTAATAATTTTTTATGGGTAAGACACAAATAATTCGATCCATCCGGTACCGAATAATTTTTTAGCATTTTTAACACATAATATTTAGCCTTTACGTACATATTACAAAATGGAACGTTACAAGTCATTTCCCTAATGAAAATTAATTTCTTACCCGATTCGTCACGTGCGATTTTCAATGTTCTTTTTAATATAGGTTTTCCGTTTGCTTTCCATGTGGCTTCGTTGATTATTGTGATATCACCACCAGTGCGCAGGTGCACTTTTACACGCACATTATTAATTTTCACATAGACAAATTTTCTTTGGTTTTCCGTAATTATTTTTTTCGTCGCAACACTGTGTCCGAAATCTTTCCGTTAGAACTTTTCCTTGTTTTAGCTTTGCTGTGTGACATTTTATGGCCTACTTTTCCACACTTGTAGCACTTTGGATTCTTAAAGGCACAGGCGTCTCTGAAATAGAATCTTCTACATTTAAAATATGGATTAATTTCCACATTTTTCTTTAGCTTGTATGTGTGAGTAATTCTCTTCAATTTCTTCCGCATCGCGACTCAGATTTTGTAGTCTCTGTCATTAATCTGATATTTCTTGTGTTAGTTTTTGATTCTGTTCGAATCTCGTTAAAGTTCTAGCACACATTTCTGCAGCTTTTTTCGCCGCTAACTCTTGAACGAAAATTAACCCTCAATCATATCCGGTGTCAATTCATTTAATTTGAATTTTTCTCGCTCCTTTTTAACGATTCCAGCATATGTAACAAAATATTTTTCTTTTACATCAGATTCATGCACTTTCAACTAGTATTAAACAACGAGCTTTTATCGCTAAACATTTTAATCAGTATATTTACTGTTTCTTCAAAGCAAATTTCTCCTTTTATTTTTTTTTTCATTACTACAAAATTACACTATTTTTTCATGTTCTGTTTTTTTCTCATCTTCACAGTCCCTGCATTCCTCTCTGAAAAATTGCTTGTATCTTCTAAAATATGTAAAAAGGGTAATTCCATCATCTGAATTGTATGAGAATTCAGTTATGGCATTTGCCACCGCATCGGGAGTGAAAGAACTTGAGGAATTTTCCGTTTTCTTCGGTCATATTTCAATTAAATTTTGTTATTTCTGGAACTCCAACAAGTGCTATTGCTGTTGCTGTATTTTTAACACTCGGGTTAATAATTCTTCCATATTCAAAGGATATCATTTTTTTCTTTCTATTTTTTACACAGACCAAAGAAAAAAAAAGAAACCAACATGGTTCTAATTTCCCGTTTTCACTGTTATCATGTGTGCCAAAGTAAGTTTTCCTACTCCATATGATTTTCGATACTGCCACGCCACTGTTATAACTCACTCCTAGCGATGATAATAGTATATCTCGTTTAGGCTACTCGCAGGGATGTCATCAATTCTTTCTCCTCGAATAACTTCAAATGAGTTCTATTAACTCACTTTGAATTCTTTATTTAAGGCGCCTTGCCTAGTTCAATTGCTTTGCCGGGGTTGTCTTATTTATTGCACAAAATTAACTGAACGTCTCTAGAAACCAAAACTCTACGCGCACAAAGGATCCTTTATGAAAAAAAAATTAAAAATAGAATACAAGTTGAACAGTCAAAATAACACTAAATACAAAAACACTCGTGAAAATAGCTATAGACGTGAGCGAAAGGGCTTGGGACAATGAAAATTATGGAAATTTTGGGGGCTTCCTTTATCTTCCAAACGAGAAAAAAAACCTAAGTATGCAGGAAAAACTAAATAAAAAAAATAATTAGATATTCCTTGCGTGTGATATTTAATGAAAGATGTTTAAATGAAAGGTTTGTTCCCAAATACCTATTAATGTATATATATATATATATATATATATATATATATATATATATATATATATATATATATATGTGTGTGTGTGTGTGTGTGTGTGTGTGAATGTAATGAGAACGAAAATAATAAATAGACGTTCATAGTATTAATTCAAAAGAGGACACAATAGCGATAGTAGAGCAATTATTATTTATTATAATTTTTTTGATATAGACAAAAACAATTTACTCACTACAAAGATGCAACTTCGTTTCGGTGCATTTAGTTGCACCTCGACTGGTGAGAACGAAAATCATTGTTCTCACCAGTCAATGTGCAATTAAATACACCGAAACGAAGTTTGTAGTGAATAAATTGTTTTTTGTCTATATGAAAAAATTATAATAAATAATATATATATACACACACATATACACACACACATACACACACACGCACACATATATATATATATATAGGTGTGTCTGTGCGTGTGTGTATGTGTGTATGAGTGTGTATGTATTCACAATTTTATACACGTTATGCTCTCCGCGTATTACTATGTTGAGCAAAGGAATAATTTAGAGCGTATCCTTTTGAATAAAGAGTATGAAATTGCTGATATTATACACGATATTGAAGAGTAACATCCTGCGTGTCGCGGATTGCTAATAAGTAATCCTCTCAATATGTTGAAATATTTATCTCGGTTTATTTACGTTTGCGTTCATCATTTTCTTTTATAAAGGAGGACCCTCTCTTTCCTGAAGAAATATCTGGAATTATTTTAAAAAACAAAGCAATATATCGATATATATTGTTAATAGAAAAGGGCGTCGCATAACTTCTTTGAATTAATTACGTTTTGTGTTGATACTCGTTGAAGAACAGTGTGTTATTGACACAAAATATTTGTTGATCGTAACAATA
>OZ010586.1:9098071-9173071 GCA_963932145.1 Acanthosepion lycidas
GCCGGGGACAAGCAGGTACCGAAATTTAAATATCTGGGAAGTATTCTGACAGAAGATGGAAAGTCCGAGCCCGATATCCGAAGATGTATTGGAATGGCCAAAAATGCATTAAAAAAGCTAAGCAGAGAATTAAGTGACAGGAAAATTTCGTTGGAAAAGAAAAGATTACTGGACTGTTACATGATATCTGTCCTTCTGCATGCCAATGAATACCGGACAATCTCCCCAAAGATGAAGAAATTACTCAAAGCAAGACAGATGTGGTTCTACAGAAGGATGCTAAGGATGCCATGGACTGAGCATGTGAGCAAAGACGAGGTTGCGGAGAGAATGGAAACAAAGAAGAATCTCATACTTAACATCAGGAAGAGGTGGCTGAAAATTCTGAGACACGTAAATGAGGAAGGAGGGCTTGATAAATCCGATACTTACAGGACGGATAGAGAAAGAGGGACAGTGGGTGGCATACTTAATGCGTTTGAGTAAATGGATGACAAAATAGGGTCTGGGAGAAATTAAAGAAAAGATAAAACATATTAAGAGCTACAAGTGACAGGAAGAGGTGAGGGGCCATGATCGCCTACGTCATTAAGGGACACAGCTCATAAAAGAAAAACTGTGGTACAAGAGGACATTCGTTGTTCTCTCATTTATCTTAACAATGACTCAACAATTTATTTTTGATTAACTGACAAAAAAGAAAATTCCCATCAATATGTTTCTTGTAATCATTTCGCCCAAAGCAAGGCAACGAAGCCACTAAGATGCAAGCGGTTACTGTGCATTAAAAAATAAGAGAAAAACACGAAGGGGAGGGAACGATGAAAGAACAAAAATTAACAAGACAGAAGATAACGATTGATACTGCGTTTAAACTTTGGAAGATCAAATTTGGCTGGGAAGCAAGAATCCGGAAAAGTATTACACAAATTAAAAGTGCGAAAGAAGAAACTTTTAGCTTAGAACTTACGGTTACATCTAGCCATTTAAATCGAAAAATGTTGAGACCTTGCCCCAAATATAGTACTGCGCTTAAATTCATAAAGTCTACGTACTATAGAAGAAATGTAATCGGAAAAATTATCATGTAAGTATTTATAGAAAAAGCACAGAGAAGCTAGAATACGGCGGTGGGAAAATGAATAAAACCGAGATGCCAGTCAAGGATCCATAAAATTGCAAATGCTTTTTTGGAATGTATATATAATCTCTAAATATATAGTAGGAGCACCAGATCAGATGTGGCGCCAATATTCAAAGCAAGAACGAATTGTAAACTTATAATTATGTAAGTGTTATGGAGTGGTTTCACAGTGGAGGCTTGTATTTGTACTAAGTCGGTCCTCAAATAGGTTTCGACGTACAAAACGTTAGGAACTTGATATAATAAGTAATGACGCAGAGAAATCTAGTTGTGGTCGCTGATACTTTAATATCCGGCTAACGGTCGTCCGGCATCGACTGACTGGCCGACCCACTGAGCGACTGACTGACCGACCCACTGAGCGACTGACACGTTACTCTTACTACTCCTACTTATTATAGGTGGGAGAGTCTATTAACTATAGAATAGGTGTGTTCCAGTATAACAGTAAGATAGATTCTGGCGAGAAAAATTGTCTAGCTCGAAACAGTAAAGAATCTTTCTTAGATGCAGATATAGCAATTGATTCAATATAAAGTTTCCACCTCAAATCAGCTGAAAACGTTAATCTGAAAACGTGCAATAAATCATTTTCTGCATATATATATATATATATATATATGTGTGTGTGTGTGTGTGTGTGTGTGTGTGTGTACAAGCATTAACGTATTAAAGAGGTACACGTATATTTAAAAAATGTTTAGAAAACTCCAGATAATTCTAGATTATTCAGGCAAATTAGCCTAAATATAAGTCATCTCTAACACTGGATATAATGTTTTTAAAAAAAAATGGCAGGTGGCTATAAAAAATAAAAAAATATCAGAGGCACAAAAACAGAATTTAAGATATATATATATATATATATATATATATATATATATAGAGAGAGAGAGAGAGAGAGAGAGAGAGAAAGCAATAACCTTTCATTTTCTTTATATTTTATGAAGAATATCTAAATATATAGCAAGAGCACCAGACAAGATGTCGCGCCAGTATTCAAACCAAGGACGAATGGTAAACTTAAAAAATATGTAAAATGATTCTGGCGAGAAAAACTGCCTAGACCGACACAGTAAGCCAATATTCCTATCTGCAGACTTAGCAATTGATTCCATATAATGTTTCCACTTCATGTCCAAGAAGGGGTAATGAGTCAATCTCCTGGAGATTAGCATCTGCCATACTGATGCGAGTAGAATATAAAAGGGTTATTTCAGACGATTAAAAGAGAATAGTTTCGTTTTGAGGACGTTCATGCCACTCCTAGCCCCATTTAACAACTCTTGGCTGTTTTTTGTTTTTTTGTTTTTTTAAGGAGCTGCCAATTTGGTTTTATCGAAACGATCAGGCATACTAATAACACTAAAAGTAAATAGTTTAGTCATCAGTGTAGGTAACGAGCTGAGAGCTGATGATATCGTGAAGGTCAGTTATGAAGATTTGGAACAACATAATTCCAAGGATAGAGCCCTTGGGAACACCAGAAAAGAGATCTAGAAGAGTGGCCATTCAAGATAACTTCAATTTCGCGATTTGATAAGAAAGACTGGATCAATTCAAAAATTCTTCCAGAAATAGTATACATTTTTAACGCGTGAAGAAAATCAATATGTCAAAACCTGTCAAATGTCTTCAAGATGTCCAAAACAATAGCCCAAGCATCATCATTCTTATCTAAAGTTTGCTGGACTCTTTCAGCAATAATCTTTAACGCATCAGCAGTTGACCTAGAGAAGTGAAATACATATTACTTATCTAAAAAAAAAAAAAAAAAAAAAAAACCGCTGTGAAGTAAGATGCTCAACCAATTCAGTGTTAATTAGAGGTTCTGATACATTGCACAAAAAATGTTGAAGCCTAATAGGCTAATAGTTAGAAGGCTGAGTTCTTAAAGATTGGAATTACGAAAGGGGTTTTTCAACAAACTGGAAAGCTAGAAGCAGCAAGGCATTTATTGTAGAATTTGCAAAGAACGAAATCATTTTCAGGAGTACATTTCATAACGACTATTGCATGTGTACCATCAAGCCCATATGCTTTGTGCCGTACTGGGTATGACGATAAACTACATCTGCTTTCCGGGTAAGACGATAAACTACATCCAACAGCAAGGCTTCTGATCAGGAAGTTTTGAGTAGCGTGGAACCACATCTTAATTGCTGATGCTCCCAGGTCTACCCTGAACCAAGATAGTAGCACCTTTTAGGGTTCCAGCTATGGGCAATAGTTAACCCCCAAACTGGAATCAGAACACTATAAAAGTGTAAAAATAGGTCTTAATACCAGAAATACTTTGTAAAAAGAATTATCAGTAATACTTTTTGAAAAAAAATATCAGAAATAGACTTTTTTAAGGAAAAATATTACTAGCAATACATGTTTGAAAAAAAATATTACAAGCAATGAAAATTTTATCCATTGAGGTTGATATGCCGTAAACCAAACCAAACCAAAACATATGATTTGTGAGGACCCAGTTTAAAGACCATAGCAGAAAACATGATATGATATGTGTAAAAATTACTGTAAATTTAAATAGTTATTTTAAGGCGAGGAAAGTTTGTGATGGAGTTTATCACTTACTTCTGACTCCAGATAAATTATCTTCCACCAAGAACAAATAACAAGCATGTGAAAATTAAATTCAACCAATATGTGAACCAAAGAATCTGAAAAAAAAGATTGTTTGTCTGGAATAATTATCTTTTAACAAATGATACAAAATATGCAAATCTGAAGACGGTATGAAGTCAAACAGAAATGAATTACACAAGAATTACACAAGATTTCATTTTGAACATGAAATTAGAGTCATTGGCTGGATAAAGAGCTGCATACGAACGCTGGGTTTGGTTTGGTTTGGTTTGGTTTGGTTTATTTTGCTTTGCAGCATATCAACCTCAATGCCGACAAGATTTTTACGACATGTTCGTATGGATAGAATATGCTTTCTTTGTAAGAAATCAGTTTGTAAATCAGGTTTCATTGATGTATTTTTGTAAAGAGGGTTTTGTGTCATGGTAATAATTTTTTTTCTTTTTTAAAAATGTATTTCTGGTATCTTTACTATAAAAATCTCTTTTATAGTTTCATAAGACTTTGACCCCAGTTAACTGGTTAAATATTTACCCATTGAAGGTACCCTAACAGGGCTACCACCCTGGGTCAGAGTGTGCCAGGGAACATCAACAATTAAGAGGTGCTTCTGCTCATATCAAAACGTCTCAAGTAGAGGCCTTGTTGCCGGAAGTAGTTTATCGTCATAACCAGGACATGCGAAAGCTAGGAGTGCATATATTTTCGGTTGGGTTAGTTACAAAGGGAATAGTTGATTCTCTGAATGAGTGACCTGGATTTTCGTGAAAGGGAATATATATATATATATATATATATATATATATATATATATATATATATATATATATATATGGATTTTCGTGAAAGGGAATATATATATATATATATATATATATATATATATATATATATATATATACCCTTTCACGAAAATCCAGGTCACTCACGTCAGGCCACGACGATTGCATATAGCATGAAACAGGTTGTCGCTCCTAAGTGTTGACTTCTATGTTCACTTTATATATATATATATATATATATATATATATATATATATATATATATATATATATATATATATATATATATATAGGAATAACTATATATATATATACATAATTATTTATTCGAAAATTATAATTGAAATATGTTATAAAATCACTACAAAAATAGCCATTTTCTTTGAATACTTCTGGTGTCTTATCAAGTGATGGTGTTGAATGTAGAATAAAGGGTTTTGCTTTATATATATATATGACCGTTTATTCTATATTAAACAACATCTCTTGATAAGACACCAGAAATGTTAAAACAAAATGGCTATTTTTGTAGTGATTTTATAACATATTTATTTTTAAATATTCGAATAAATAATTATATTTCCTCTACTCTGTATTGAGCACTCTTTTAAGAATAGTATTTTTGGTTATTGGAATTTATTCCATATACACCAATCCTATACTTGGTGTGTATATATATATATATATATATATATATATATATATATATATATATATATATATATATATATATATATATAACATGGAAATATAATATATATAGATAGATAGATAGATAGATAGATAGGTAGGTAATGAAATGTTTGTTAATTCGTATGGATAATCCCAATGGGGATGTAATCTAGAGAGCTCAATGTAAAAACAGACCGAATATTAGTTAAATTAAAATCCAGATAACCTTAATGGTACATAGATTATATTTTATTTCCTGGGGAAATAAAATATAATCTATGGACCCTTGAAAATGTCTTTTTTTTAATTTAACTATATAAATTATAGTTAATATATAAATAAATAATATATAGTTAATATATAAATAAATAAATATATATAATACATTTATTTATAGATGCACTGTTATAATAAATACATTGAACTTGCTTTGTGTATCAGTTGTAATATATTATATCATTAGGAATCATATATATATATATATATATATATATATATATATATATATATATATATATATATATATATATATATATACAGTACTGGCCATAATATAAGGAACGGAAACAACAAAGTCATAAATATATGTATTACTTAAAAAGTAATGCATGATTAGCAATTAATTTTTTACCGAATAAAGATTAGGGTGTAATGCATAAATATTATACAAAGTTACAAAAATTTACATAATAGTTTTTTTTTTTAAATAAAGATTAAATGGAGCAAAGGAAATAACCTTCTGGACAAAAGTTAAGGAACGATCTTGTTAATACTTGATTGTGAACAAAATATCAACAAAATTTAATATTTGGTAAACATCCCCTTATTTTCAATGACTTCTCTGCACTGTCGACCACATGATCTAATTAATTGCTTGCAAAAATCAGCAGTAATTCCCTCCCATTCGTCTTTCAATAACTCCCATAGGTGATCCTGGTTTTTCGGGTTTCTTTTCTGAGCCCTTTTATCCAATTATCTTCCATACATTTTTTATTGGATTCAGGTCGGGGCTCTGGGCTGGCCACTTCATTAGGGCGATTCCTTCTTCTTCAAATAAAGCCATAACCTTCTGAATCGTTTGGCAAGGTGCATTGTCCTGCATGAAAATAGGAGATTCATAAAGATTATGGTGTAATCTTCGTACCACATGCTGCTGAAGAAGCCCTTTGTAAATCTCAGTATTGATATTGCCATGCACGCAGATGATAGGGCCAACTCCTGCAGATGAAATCATTCCCCACACCATCACACTGCCGCCACCAAACTTAACGGTTTTCTTAACAAAATTAGAAGACAGTCTTTCACCTGTTCTACGGCGTTGATATATTTTTCCCTCAGAACCAAACTGGACTCGTCACTAAAATGAACATTATCGCATTGTGCGTCACTCCAAACAACATGTTCTCTCGCATACTCCAGGCGTGCCTTTTGGTTTCGCTTTGAAATGAGAGGCTTCGAAGCTTGAATACGGGCATGCAATCCTGCATTTTTTAACCTGTGAGCAACTGTTTTCCTTGGGATCTTATAATGTATCTTCATTAAATTTACGGGCAATTGATGTAGCAGTTTCAAAACGGTTTTTGTAGATATTCTAAAAATTATTCGATCTTCTCTTTGCGATGTTTTTGGAGGTCTGCCGGTTTTTGGTTTTGCATCTAACGTTTTATCGGTTTTGTACCTGCTAATTACACGATGAACGACACTTTTAGACCTATGAACAATATAAGAAATATCTGGATTTGACTTTTTTTTTCTTGATAGCTATAATGAGTTGTTTTTCTTCAAAAGAGTGCGTTTTGCGTGTAGAATTTTCCATATTGCTGAAAAATAAAGTCCTAATGATAAATGGACTTTTACTTATTGTTGAAAAGCTCCATCGAGTTTTTTAACAATGCAACTTAAGTTTATGCAAATTATTAACATCGTTCCTTAACTTTTGTTCCGTAGCTTATTTCCTTTGTTCCATTTAATCTTTATTTAAAAAAAAAAAAAACTATTATGCAAATTTTTGTAACTTTGTATAATATGTATGCATTACACCCTAATCTTTATTCGGTAAAAAATTCATTGCTAATCAGGCATTGCTTTTTAAGTAATACACATATTTATGTCTTTGTTGTTTCTGTTCCTTATATTATGGCCGCTACTGTATATATATATATATATATATATATATATATATATATATATATGCCGGCTCAGGCGTATACTAATTCACGACACTGAGAGATAAATAAACAACCTCAATCAGTTTGTTACTTATATCAAGGTCAGTTGGATCAGATGAAATGCCCTTTATTTTTGTTTTTTTTGTTTTTTTTTGTTGTTTTTTTTTTTTTGGTGGGGACGTACCAACATTCTGATTGCTTCATAAATCGAGGAAAGGCGTTACTTTCCAAACAAAAGCAACTTAATCGAACGGATATTAACGGCTGAATCCTTTGACATTCAAATTAGAAGCTTTTATTCCAAAACGAGCTCTGTTCATTATAATATAAAGTTTTCTCAAATTTGTATGAAGCTTGTATTATGTAATTACCCGTTCATGCTTGAACTATGCAGGGTCAATATGTGTCTCACGTTAGATTCAAAGGACATTCCATCTGATCCTCAGGATTGATACTGAACCCATTCTCCAGCTAGCCTTTTCTACTACATTGATTCGACCGACCATTTCTTTAGGCTTCTTCAGTTGTGTCCCATGAGGAAAAAGAAGTTTTTCTCTTTCCAGAAAAAAATGAGTTAACACTTTGTAAACGGAGGGAAAGCACAGAAACAATTGAAAAAAACATTTTGTGTGCCTATATGTATATATTTTTAAATATGCATTAACAATCACAATCACATATATATATATATATATATATATATATATATATACCCTTGGGAAAAGTGTGAATCCTCTTCTCCCTCCAGCTATGGGTAAATAGCATGACAGACTGGGTTCTATAATCTTGGATGGCAACTGGTCTAGGAGAAGGACAACTCTGAATTCAAAACCTGCGGATGGTCGTTTGGGGACATTTTAGCACGTATTGCATCAGGTCTCTGTAATCGGTCCTTCAAAAAGTGTGGATGATCCTACACAAAAACCTTCACCACTATAATCAAATCTCATGTGCTATACATGCGGGTTGGGGACCGCTTGTGAATTCCAAATTTCCATGAAACTCCAATATTGGAGCCGGCTCAACCCACCTCGGGTGAATGCCGTTACAAGAACAAGAAGAACATATATATATGTATAAGAGAGTCAATAAAAAAGTTCTAAGCCCCACCCAGAATGAAGAGCCATAGCGGAACATTTTTTTCTTGTGACAACACAATGGCACGTCTTATAAAACTAAAAAAAATCAGATTTCTGTCATAATTTCTGTGCTGGTGAGGATCATACAAATGTGCGAAAAATCTAAAAATAAAGAAAGCATAGGACCGAGCAGTCATAAAGCATCTGTTAAAGATATGATAGCAACAGAAATACATGAGAACATGGTAGAGGCACTTGCTTAGGGCTCTGAAGAAGTGGGCTACGGAATTCAATCCGGTCGAGGATAGCGGAGAATTTAACATTCGTTCAGGTCGTACAAGACCTCAACCACTGATGAACAAGATGATGCCATTCCTCTTAAAGTTGTGATTAGCAGACATTTTACTGTTCAGTAGATAGGTATGTCCATAGGCATTAGTTCTGCTTCGGTCCATACTGTTTTAATGGAAATCTTGGGGATGAAACAGCTGTTTGCAAAATGGGTCCAAAGAAGCAGCTGAAAAGGGTTGACATTTCCAGGACACTTTTGATTCGCTTTCAGGCTGATCCTGGAAATGTCCACCGCGAATTATTAACTCAAGATAAAACTTCGGTTCCTCACTTCAAAACAGTCTGATTTCCTACTC
Source organism: Acanthosepion lycidas (assembly GCA_963932145.1). Classification (NCBI taxonomy): domain Eukaryota; kingdom Metazoa; phylum Mollusca; class Cephalopoda; order Sepiida; family Sepiidae; genus Acanthosepion; species Acanthosepion lycidas. The sequence goes on from OZ010586.1 coordinate 9,107,162, forward strand.
CCGAAGAAGTTCAAACAGGTAGCATCGTTTGGAAATGTGATGGCTTCTGTTTTTTTTTTATTCTGAAGAAGTAATCAAGATAGACGACCTGGAAAATAGGAAAGAATTATTAATGGGGAGAACTATACATCAGAATTAAGACAAGAGAAGGAAGCAATCAAGTCAAAACGTAAAGGGATGCTAAAGGAAGGTGTGTACTTTCTCCAGGATAAAGCATTTGTTCACACTGATCAGGTTCAAATAGATGAAGAAATCAACTGTGGATTTGAATTTCTGCCCCATCCCATTTACTCACTACAGTTCTTCCTGTTTCTTAAGCTCAAATCCAAGCGTGGTCGCCATATTGGAAAAAATGATGAGATCATATCTATTGTGGAGGGGTTTTGGGATGAGCAGGACGACCCCTGCTTTCGTGATGGGTTACAATGATTATGCAAGTGCATTGAATTCAAGGGGGAGAATATATTGAAAAATTGTCTCGTTTTACCAAATCTGTCTGGGTGATGCTTAGAACTTATTGGACGAGCCTCTCTCTCTCTCTCTCTCTCTCTCTCTCTATATATATATATATATATATATATATATATATAAAGACATTTTTATGTTGATACATTTTTTTATAGATATTTAAGTAAATGCTGTTTTATAATAAACAGTATTAATAACATTTACCGGCCTGAATGTCCGAGAAATTTTCATAGAAAATATTTGTTTTTCGAGAGGAATCAAACATGTATCCTATATGGAACCGTCATTTAGCCTGAAGTGCCTTAACCAATGGAGCCACGGAGAATCGTTCGATTAGCAAGGTCGATTTTCCTGTTTTTAAACTACAATCTTCTATGATTCTCTTACGTACATTCATATATGCTCAAAGCGTATCCAAATGTAGACAAATGACATCACACATTATGAAATGGACAAAGACTCACAATTATTTTAATACATTTTTATGTTTATACATATTTTTTTTATAGATACAAATATTTAAGTCAATGCTCTGTTTTATAATAAACAGTATTAATAACATTTACCGGCCTGAATGTCCGAGAATTTAAATACAATGTATGTGGGTGTGAGGTGCGTTTGTGTGTGTCACCAAGCATCTCCTGCACTCACACTGGTCCGCTTTCAATGATTTATAGCTCATTCAAAAGCCCTAGAAAAGTTAGGCACGGGAAAAAATTTCGTTGAGCTCAGATTCAGGGTTGCCAGATTATGCAAGGTTAAAAAAAGACATTAATATATTATGCTAGCCATTATCGTCGTTATTATGTTGTGAATAACTATTGTTCTCTTATTGTATGGAAAACCTGTATTATCGTATATAATATATTAATATACATTTTTAATGTCGCATAATCTTGCAACTCTGAATCTGAGCTCAACGAAAACATAATATAGGTTTTAGCTATTATGTTTCTCTAACCCTTCAAATATTGAATATGTAACTAATTCTAATTTCTATTTTCCCATTTTTACATTATATTAATTTTATCATATGAATTATCTCCTTTTCTGTCATCCATGAAATAAGAATAATTGTTTTTACGGAAAATAAGGATCAACGTACCTCAAATCATCTTTAAATTAAGTCGCAACAGATTAATTATCGTTGAACTTTTAAAAGGTAAGCTTAAACATTAAACACGAATTTTTTTTATTTAACATAAAATTTTATAATCAATACATTTTAACAAGAATTTTATAATCGATACAGTATTTGGATACAGTGGCATAATGACCATGACAAAATTGTCTAATTGTTTATTGCAGCATTATGTAATGGTGTCGAATTATTGTATGCATTTTAAGTTATAACTAAAATAATTTATGGGGTACGAGTATTTATTTCCTCCGTCTGTGTATATATATATATATATATATATATATATATATATATATATATATATATATATATATATATATATATTATAATTATTTTTTTTAAATATGATTCTTTCGCTACATAAGAGTTCTCATATTTCAAAAACAAGAGCCGAAACCCTCAATATAATTATTAAAATTAAATTGAATTAAGGTATGAAGCCCTGTTTCATATTCAAGCGAAAATTTAGGAATAACCAATCTTGAAATTTACGCATTTTTATAAGCATGTTCGCTCGCAAAATTAATTACTATGGAAACGGCTGGGGCGAGCACTGTTATAAGGGGTCTGACAGTTAATTTTTATCTACATATCAGTCACCTTCGGAATGAGGTCAAGCCGGGGTAGGACAGGGTATTCATTTCAAAGAGGATGATGGCATTCATGTACGCACGTCGTCTGGTCAGTTACAGCGAATGATAGCTTTTGGCACCATGCTATGTCGTTAAGTGTCTAGAGAATTTTGTTTTACTTTATTTTATCTATTTATTTATTTATTATCCAGATGGCTGTTTCATATATAAACGCGTCGCATTGAACTACTATTTTTGACAACTTCATAAAAGGTTTTTTTTTTCTATTTAAGCCTTTTATTAAACTATGATTTTTTTTTTTTTATTCTAATTATTTAATACGAAAATTTGTTGATGTCGGCAAAAAACCGTTAATTCATGTCTATGGTTTAATAAATTTTATTATTTAGAAATTCAATAATGTGTATTTTTTCATGTAGGTATAAAGGGCATGCGTCATCCCAGATTTTACAAGTTCTTGTTCTATTTATTATTTTCCATTTTACTTTTAGAGTTTTATTCATTTCTTTTAAACGCCAAAAATATTGTCTGATTTCTATTTCTAATATTATTGAAGGAGCTTTTGTGTTGTCTCCATCTAATTTTAAATTCATTCTTCGTTGAACCAATGTATATCCTATCAGTGTTAGGACTCTCAATGGATGAGATAGTGCATTGGTATACCATAGATTTGATGAGGCATTTATTTTCCAACGAGCAGTCTTCAGGGTTTCTCCAATCGCATAATTTTTCATTATTTTTGCCTAATTTTAGTTTAGGATTTTTATTAATACTGTTTTGGCATGCGTGTTTTTCCAGGATTTTATTATTATGTTTTTTTATGATTTTTTCTAGATTTTCAGTGGAACTGTAACTTAATTTTAAGGTGCTTTTATTAAAGATCTTGCTAAGTCTGCAATTAGTAGGAAAGTGTTTTTCAATTAAAGCTAGGAACTTATGTTCTAGCTTAGTACTAACCATTTGGTTGAATGGAGGGGTATAACAGATGATTTTTCTTTTCCTGTTTTTCTTCATGCTAGCGTTTTTGTATCCGTTATTTTTTTAGGATTGTGTTATAAAAATTACTGTGTTATCGGAATATTTCCTTATTAGTGGAGTTTATGCTGATTTTTTTCTCTGTTGATGTGGGTATATGCTTAATTATAGATGGAGGGTGGTTTGACTTAGGGTACAAGGGATTAGTGTTAGGTTTTCTGTAATGTAGTTATATGTTGTTCATTAAGTCTCGAGTTACGTCGAGGAATTTTACCCTTTTTAATTTAGTGTTGACTATAGTTTTTAAATTTAGTTTTCTGAAATCACTATATATTATCTTTCTAAGTTTAGCTATTTTAAAATTTGTGGAGCTCCTCACTACCATGAGCCCCTCATCCCTGTATAGCCCGATGTCCTTAATGTCTAATTCACGGTGCGCGGTTAGATTGTATCGTATAAATAGACCGACAAGGTCAGAAGACTCGGCAGAGTCTAAAGATCCCATGGTGTTGTCAAAATTGCCATTAGTGTTTTTAATCCATTGGTCCTCATTATGGATGAGGACAGATTTTTTTGCACTAAGAATTATGTTAATTTCTTCCTTAGTTAAGTCAGAATATACTGTAGCAAACTTAAGGGAAGTCGTGAAGGGATCTCTTGATATTGATTGGCAATAATCCACAATATCGAACTGCATTAGGGTGCAGTCAGGCTCATTGTCGATGTTGGTAAACCAATTGATGACTTCTTTGGTATTAATGCAGAGTGTTAATCCAAGGCATTTTTTTGATTTGCCAAGTGATCCTTTCTAGGATTCTTTTGCTTATCTTTGCTATGTCGGGTCTGGTTGGGCTTATCATTCTGGTAGTGGGGTCCTTCTCCAAATCTTCTTTGTGGTCCTTAAGAGTGATAAAGCATTCCTTTTCAGCCAGTTTGCCTACCCTATCACTTATTTTTAATTTTTCAGTAATAATTTTACTAGTTGTGTTGATACGGTCTACGATATTCATATTGTTATTATGAGCTTTTTTATAAGTCTTAGTTAAATCTTTTTTAATTAATTTGTTGTAGTCGTCTGCCGTCAATTTGTAGAAGGTTCCCGTTTTGTCGGACTTAACATGTATTTTATCGCTGTCGGTGATGCTTTTGACTATTTGGTCGAGATGTTTTTGGTAGTCGCTTTTCTTTTTTTTGAAAGGAGATGTTATTGATTATATTAAGTAGGTCCTTTTCAAATTCCTGTAGTTTTTTGTTAAATGGTGCAACTTTTTACTTTTAAAGATGTAAACCTCATGTTCTTTTTTTGTTAATTTATTCCCAACTAGGAAGAAGAATGCTTTCCATCTCATTCTTCTTATTAATTCCTCTGTTTTTTACAAAAGATTGGTGAAATAATTCCGTTTGTTTGTGTGTGGAATGTTCTTCAGAGAAATGCCGAAATTCACTTTTTCCATATTTCTAAAGTTCTTATTTTAAAAATAAAGGTTCAGAATTCTCGACCTTAATTTGAGAGCCGATATATACGTATATGCAGGTATGTAGAAAAATAGGAAAGAACACATTAGGTAAAAAATCCGGAGTTCTTTAGTATTCTTTTGAAAATCAGTGCTCCATACAGAAGTAGAGCTCAAATTATAATTATTTAAAAAAAAATATGATTCCTTCGCTACATAAGAGTTCTCATGTATCAAAATCAAGAGCCAAAAACCTCAATATAATTATTAAAATTAAACTGAATTAACCCCAGCCGTTTCCATAGTAATTAATTCTGCGAACCAACATGCTTATAAAGATGCGTAAATTTCAAGTTTGGTTATTCCTAAATTTTCACTTGGGGATGAAATAAGGCTTGATACTTTAATTCAATTTAATTTTAATAATTATATTCAGGGTTTCGGCTCTCGTTTTTGAAACATGAGAACTCTTATGTAGCGGATAATTTTTTTTTTTTAATAATTATAATTTAAGCTCTACTTCTGTATGAAGCACTGTTTTTTAAAAATAAAAACAAAAATACTAAAGAACTCCGGATTATTTACCTAACGTGTTCTTTCCTATTTTTCTGCACATACACACACACACACACACACACACACACATATATATATATATATATATATGAGAAGGTTTTCAGTTTTAAATATTATTGAAAAACTGTGCAAGAACGAAAATTGTCATCTAATTCTGGATTCTAATTCAAGATTTGGTCGAATGCCTTTCATGCGAAACTATTGTGATTCTGCATTCTATCCCGATAGAATCGGACATTTCACGTTTGATTTCCTCTCATGTATGTTAAAATAAGATTCAGCACAATCAGCGAGATTTCGTTTCTGTTCTCTCGTGTAGAGATCCACAATTACTAAGAATATCAAATAGCTTGCTTTGTAAATGATCTATCTCTATCTATCTATCTATCTATCTATCTATATATATATATATATATATATATATATATATATATATATAGAGAGAGAGAGAGAGAGAGAGAGAGAGATAATAATAAGATTTAGATAATGAACAGAATCGGATAAATATATACATAGATAATAAACAGTAGGTGGTAGATAATAAGCAGAATGTTAAAGATAGATAGATAGATAGATAGATAGATAGATAATGGACAGCATTATTTAGGCAGATAATGAACAAGAAGATAGGTAGATTGATAGATAATACACAGAATGAGATAGATATATAATAAATAGTTAAATACATACATACACAGAGACGTAGATAAGTAGATTTAGATAGTGAACAGAATCAGATATATATATATATACATAGATAAACATGGATGATAAGCAGAATGTGATGGATATTAAGCAGAATATTATAGATAGAGAGATAGTAAGATATCTAGATGGATAATAAACTATGTTATAAATAGATATGATAATGACATAGATAGATATTTTTCCTTTGTTTTGACTGTTACTTTCTCTCTGTCTGTCTCATCACACACACACACACACACACACACACACACACATATATATATATATATATATATATATATATATATATATATATATATACAGAAAGAGATAGATAAATAGAGAAAGATAGATAGATAGATAGATAGATAGATAGATAGATAGATAGATAGATAGATAGAAAGAGGACGTTAGAGATTTAGAGAGACAAATTCATACATACAGATCCAAGCAGATTATAGAAATATAAATGTTTACAAACAGATTTATAAAAGATAGATACAAAAATGATAGATATATGGAGAGGGAAAGTGAGAGAATGGACACACACACACACACACACACACACACATATATATATATATATATATATATATATATATATATATATACAAAATATCATAGTGATGTAATGACTAATATAGTCCTTTATATATATATATATATATATATATATATATATATATATATATATATATATATATATATATATAACTAACCTGCTGTCTAGCATGATACAAATGAGTCTAAAATTTATCGATAGAGAGTAGGAGATAGTTACAAAAAGGGATGAAAGGGGCATTTAAAAGTCACGAGTATCTTCTTTCCACTCGACTGAGAATAGAAACGTGACAGATTTTCGACAAGCAGCACTCATCTTGACGAAGCAATCACTTTCGTGCGGATGACAGAAAAGTGTTGTTCAAAATGGCGGAGATGGTTGGCAGTGTTGTGCAGGAAAGATGACAGAAAAATGATTGGCGGCTGGCGAGGTGATGGTGGAAGGTACGGCTGTGGTGCACGTCTTCCGATTGTTTAACGCGTCGTTCGTTTTGTTAATGCATCGATCACAGATCGATCGATAGCGAATTCTGATTGGTGCGTTAGAAAGAAATGTACATGACATCACTGTAGGTCGCAGCAATGACGTCATCGGTCATTGTCGTTTGATTTGAGAAATTTTTTCATGTTTTTTTTTTTATTTTTTTTACCCAAATTCAGTGTGCAACGCATGACTCTTTCTGTTCACATCTCAAAAATACATAAATTTATGCACTTGTTATAAAATTTATATCTGTTATAAAGAAACCTTCCATCGTCCGATCATCTAGTGTTGCTTAAGTTACGCTTTTCTTCACTCCACGAGCATCCGGCTGGGAACAAAGTGTAGTATCTGTTCTCCTCATCTGTATTGGTAATGGTAACATTAGTTGTTTCTTTATAAGGTAATATTCAGTTTTCAATTTATCCAATCGCTGGAAATTTATAAAAAAAACTTTCTATTAAAACAATTTCTAAGGAAAATAAATTTCTTAAGTTATCTCTCTCTTATAACCCTTTCCAGTACTGAGGCTTCCTTCTTAACGTTTTGTTTGAAGTGTTTAGTGACCATGTTATTATTTTCTCTTGGTGATACACTTGTTATCCCATTTAGATGTTACTGTTGTTGAAAGTCCTCAAATAATGCAGTTTCTGGAATTTTGTACCATTGTTTATATGTGATTGTGTGGCGTCAGTGCACAGAGTTCGAACTCAAATAGGCCCCTGTCTAAGAAGTATTCTCTAAGTCAATTTTCATTCGCTGGAAGCTGTTTCTAAACATTGATCTTAAAAAGAAGAGCTATGTAGCAGACAGTTTAGATATTTCAGAACGAGTTCAGCGCCATCCATGACACCCGTATGAAAGCTTTGATCCGACGAAATTATTCAAGAACAGAAAACGAGTCTTTATGTCATTGGATAACTTTTGCTGAACAGCTTTTTTTTACACAAGTTAGCCCTCCAAAATGTGCATTTATATACATTTTGTACACTGTGAAACTAAAGCTACAGGAAACACATATTCCTTTACATGTTGCTTTTTATAATACCCGAACTGGCTTACAGCGATCTCAATTCAGGAGGAGTATCCGTATTCTACTTTGTTTATGTCAATTTACAAACCATAGCTAAGATATGGAATATGGTCGAAAGTATGGATATGGTGATGACGGAATTCATTATTTAGTCGTAATTGATCTACATAGACATGCTTGTTAACCATTACACCACGTCGAATATTTTTTTCGTGTCGTGTTCTTCAGTACTTGGATAATAATCCTCGCCACAATTTTCTATCCTTATTAGATCAAATCGATGATTGGCCCTTTAATATCTCTCTTAATCTTGATGAAAATCAAAACTGGTAGGAAGAATTTTCTTTCGGCAGATTTCAGCAAAATTTGGTTGCGAGCCTGATACGAGGGAATTTGACGAATTTTAATTTCGTTCTTTAAGTCTCCTAATGTCGCCACGAGTCGGCATTGAGGTCGACCCCCAGCGGCAAGAATCACGCTTAAACGCAATTTTCCGGTCATATGTGTTGTGTTTTCGCTCGACTATTTATATATACTGGTCAATGGTGCATTATGGGTAGGTCTATTATATTATTCTAATGGTTATTTTGGTGGGCGGTAACGGTTATGTTTCGAATTATTCTACGGGTTATTGAGTGGAAATAATTGTGGATCAGAATAAAGTTTTCTGGTTATTTTATAATATTGATAGTCAAATTTTTTAATCATTATTTACTCTTGATTGATGCTTCCGTATATGATTTAACAAATTTCTGCTCGTTTAACTTTTTTTAAAACAATATATTAAATGAATATAAATACGTAAAAATATTACTATTTTATTTCCATAATTTTAATAATTTCTCGCTGTTAATTTTAATAAGTATTAGCCTCCCTTAACTGATATCGTTTGAATTGATTTTGCCAAGGATGTGACTGTTTATAGATATTTCTGCAGTCTTCAGTCAGACGTGTGGCTCTCTTCACCATTCTTCGTTGCAGAATCATTTGAATTCGGTCAGATTCGGTAGTTTCCGTGACTGAAGAGTACATTTCATCCTCCTTCTCAAATGATTTATTACACGTAAAATGACATCAATAAAACCAGAGGACGAAACACGTTACTCAGTTTTTTTCTACTTTGTCATTGAATTTACGAATATTTAAAGAATTTATTTTGAATCTGATATTTTTATTACTTCAAAGGTTACTAGTGTAGATACTTCATATTTGAAATAAAAAAACTATTTTTTTTAAACTGCGTGCATTACGTCTATCGGTTTGCGAATTTACGAATATTTCTCAAATGTACAGAACGATAAAACTCATACACACAGTTTAATAAATAAAAACAGGGCGTTTATTTAAAATTATTGTAACCACTATCATAACGTTTGAAATAACAAAAAAAAAAAAAGATGTATGAAGATTTTGATTGTAGCGGAATTAATTAACGTTCCCACTACTTGTATGAGATCGACTCCGAGTTTCGTGATTAAAAGGAATTCTTAACCCTTTGAGTGTGGTAGAGAAAAATGAGTTAATGCCCAACCACCGATTAAACAATAGTAGAGAAAAGTGACTTAATGCCCAGCTAGCGGCTGAACAGTGGGTAAACACTAGTGTGAAATATTACACACCAATTATTTGCGAATTTTGACTCATGAGCGCAGGCAGGGTTAGGGTTAAAATTGTTCAGGAAAGCAGGGATCAAATGATTCAAGAAGAAGCATTTTTATCTCTACGCACATTAATATAGATCCACACTTTATCCGTACATACACAAATACAATGGCGCCTTTATATCGAGTGAGCAGCGTATGTAGAAAGTGGTGTGGGTGAGAGACATCTGGCATATTTGTGATTTAAACTTTAAAAGAGTTAATTAATTAAAAAACGACTCAAACGACATCAGTTAGTTGTCTTCCCAAAGAAGTTTCAGATATCGGGCTTCTTGAAAACACAGTTATCTCCCTTATCTTATGAATGTGAATCACGACAATTGATCAGTCATTTGTTTCTTTCGACCTTGAATCCATTTTACAATGTTTTTTGTCATTACGCCGCTTTTATAAAGTTTCAACTAGTTTCTCTTCCTTTTAGCAAATATTTATTGTATAAAAGTAATTCCATAACAAAGCAAAATGCTTCGTTTCATTACTTGTATACACACACACAAATACATAGAAAAAAAAAATATATATATACCTCACTGCCTCCCATTAGAATGGCTGATACCCAACTCCACGAGGGCGCCTCTCTGCGCCTAGTTCGTCTCCCGCTTTCCACTGACCTGAGGTGTAACAACTACATTGAGTCAATAGCTTCATCTACCGCAAAGAAAGTTGGTCCTCTGCGCAACGCCAGGAGGTTTTTCTCCCCTGAGTCCATCCTTCAAATCTACAAATCAACCATTCGTCCTTGCATTGAATACAGTTGCCATATATGGTCTGGTGCCCCCGTTTTTCATCTCGAGGTCCTCAACAAAATCCAGAAATGCAATGTGATAGGTCTGGCATCTCATCTACAGTCACTCTCTCACAGATGTGATTTGGCTTCTCTCTGTCTTTTCTACAAGTATTTTCATGACAAACTTGTCTGATGTTCGCAGAGAGCGTGAAACCCAGGGTCACAGACTCACATCAATCCAACTAAATATTAGGTCGGTGCAAAAATAATGACGGTTTTGGGATTATTTTTAACGTCAAAAACCGTCATTATTTTTGCACCAATCTAATATGTTAGGTCTATCAGTGATATTGAACGCTTTCCAATAAGTACCACGCATTCATAATATATATATATATATATATATATATATATATATATATATATATATATATATATATAAGACATGTCTCATTAACTACTTTAGATGAGTTGTGTCAACTTATTTTTAATAAGATCCTCTCGTAATTACGGACAAGTTTCTTAGTATCCTAAGAAAGAAAATAACGGTGTTAATGCATATTCATTTTATTCAGAGTACTTTCGACATTAGCATAATGTCGTCATCAGGGTCTTGTTTTTTTTTTCTAAGACAAAAAAATTGAATTTTTATATATCAGAACAATTTTAGGAAAATCTAAAAAGTTTTCGCATAACACTTTTCACGCTTCTCTCCTTCGTGTGTTTGTGCTTGTGAGTGAGTAATATCGAATATTGTTGTGTGCATGCAGAAAAATTATTTAGAGAAATTAGCATTTGAGCTAACCTTGCACGAAATGGGATCTGAGAATATAGTTATTATAGATATATGTATTGCCCGTTTGTTTACTTTGGAAGACTGATCTTTAAAATCCGCATTAAAAATATCCAATTTCACTAGAAGCTCGATCATTCTGCTCTTTGCCACAAATTTACAAATCACCCTCAACTAACACTCTCAGCAATATCGCTGAAAATCAATATACACATGATTGTGCATGACCTTAAAGATATATATAAATATATATATATATATATATATATATATATATATATATATATATGCGCGTGTGTGTGTGTCTGTGTGTGTATTGATTCACTCACTGAAATCTGAATACGAAAATAGCCTCAACGCACTTGAAATAGCCAATTAAGTTTCTAAATGCTTCAATTTATTATTTGCTCTAAAGCTTATCCATCGAACTATGTGCAAAGCGCTCGGAATCTATTCCCACTTAACCGCAATTTTATCCTAGCGACTTGCGCTCTTTTTCCTGACATTTTCAAATTCAATATCCTTGGATATACAATCTTTTCAAACCGAAGGCTCAATTCCTTGGGATTCTTCAATCTGTAGATATTTGTATGCTTATAGAAATCGATAACTCCTGCTGGACGTGAAAAACCAATATGTACATTTTAAATAGAGAATATATATATATATATATATATATATATATATATATATATATATATATATATATATATATATATATATGTATATATATATATATTTGCTAGATTTTTTTATAGCTTATTTTAATATGTAATAAGTGTTTGTCGGCTGTTACGCATCCCCGTTGACAAGTAATTTTAAATAGTATTAATATATATTTTTCAGTTTTTATCTATTATCACATTCAGCGCTTTCGTTGAAGGTATTTTTAGAATTTATTAAGTCCATCAGCAATAAAAAAAAATGACAGTAAAACTTGTTACACATATCCACCTCGTTATCTGCAGATTTTTGTAAACTTCTAGAATTATTTGAAATAACCGTTACTGCCTACCCAATAAAAGTTAGAATAATACAATAGATCTGACTACCCATAATACACCATTGACCAACATATAGTCAAGCCATAACACGAACTGAACAGACATGGCCTGAAGATTTCGCCTCTTGGTGTTAACTTGTGCCCACTATATATATATATATATATATATATATATATATATATATATATATATATATATATATATATATATATATATATATTGATTTTGTATATCAATTTAATTGTTCTTTAGGAGATTGTATCTCTGATAACAATATCAATACATAAGTTGGCTTTACTACAATGGTGCTAACAAAAATAAAACATACATTTCATTTGGCTGAACATAGTTCAATACATCAGCACTTAAATTAACACTCATGCCCACATTCACGGATTTGACGGATATTAGTTTAACATACATATATATTACAGAAAATCAATAACAAGAAAAAACTAAAAATCCTTGAAGCCCTTTATATAAGAGAGGTACAAGCCCCGAATATAAAAAAATGTCAACTATGAGTATGCCAGCAAATCCCTTAAATGCATATGAAAAAAATGTCATATACGTATGAGCAAAAACAAAAAAAATACTCCCCTTGCACTGGATAAAAAATCCCAAAAGAATATGTGAACTTTGAACTTTGGAATGTAGAACGCTGCATAAGCAGTAAAAAAATGAACATTTGAAATGTTATAAATTCACAGAAACACATACATACTCAAGGACAACTTAACTCCTGTAAAAGTTCTCAGATGAGATTGAAAGTACTTGGGATAATAAAAACTATTCAAAAGAAAATCTTGGTATTTTTCTTACTCAGTTTTCTAAATCTACTAAAAAGTTAATCCGTGGACTTGAAAGGATCACACCGAAAACTAATCAACATTATATGTTTAAATTATTTAACCAAACCTGATTGAATGAAAATATGCTACCTAAATATAGACAGTAGATATATGTTGGGACCTCCTCTAGATTTCAGAACTAAACAGACAGACTACCTAACTCCAAACATACTATTTTATTATGGCCGAATGTAATCAGACATCGCAGAATCTATATTTAATTTTTCGGAGAAAAAATACTTCAGAACACCTTATAATTCATATATATATATTAGTGTGTGTCGCGGGGTGCTTATGCGTAGGTGTTTGTGTGTGTGTGCTTGTGTGTGTGTGTAGTCTAGCACCACAAATACTTTGTGGCTTTTCTGATGACTTCAAATAAGTCAGTGATTACGGGAAAAGAAATTAGCGAATTCCTTCCGAGCATGTTAAGTTTGAAGTGTTGTCTGGAAAGCGGTCAGCGATTTAACATTACTAAATTCTTTTATTTCTTGGACAATGATGCGTTGGTCCATTTGAAAGTGTTCCTCTTCAGGCCTCACCAAATTATCCAAGCACATTTTCTGTATCACAAAACCTGTCTACAAAAATTTCCCTCGAGTTCGCTAACAGCTGCTTTAAACAATTCGACTGATTCTTTTATACCAGATCTTGTAGGTTATTTCAAATATGGGAATAGGCTTTTTGAAAATAATTTCACCTCAAGCAAGGTAACATAGCCACTAAGACGCAAGGGGTTACTGGGTGTAAAAAAATCTGATAAAAAATCATCAGCGTGAGAAGACAATAAAACAACAGGGATTAATGAGACAGAAAATGACGATCAAAGTTTATTGGAAAGCAAGAAGCCTGGAAAGAATTTCATATAAAGTGCCAGGGAAGAAACTGTTAGCACATAACTTCCGGTTACATCAAGTAATTTCAACTGTAAAATGATGAGATCTAGCTGTCAATCTAGTACTACGATTACATTTGTAAAGTCTAGGTAACTAAAAAGAAAGTTTATCCGAACAATTACCATAAAATATTTATAGAAAATGCGCAGGGAAGTTACATTAAGGCAGTGACTGAAGCCGAGGTGCCAGTTCAAGACTGTCACTGCTGCAGATTCTTATTTGGATTTTATTGAGAGTCTCTACTTGGCAGAAAACTCATATCAGATATGCATGGAAAAATGTTAGACTTACAATTTTTTAAGTAAAATACTGACGAGAAAATCTGTTTAGGAATGCTTATATAGAGAGAAAACGTCATCTGGTTTCTTCTCTCCCCAATCCCACTTAAGGCATTAGTGTATAACTGTCATAGCTTAGTACAACAAAATGAATAAATAGAATATCACAAAAAAATTAATTATATTAGATATATATAACACTAGCATATACAGATATATCATACAATATTTTAAACACAAACATACAAATTACACAGAGAGAGAGAGAGAGACACACACACACACACACACACACACATATATATATATATATATATATATATATATATATATATATATATATGTAAAGAAATAAAAGATTTTATTTTTTAATCTAACATATTTACCGTTATTTTTTTTAATACCCGTATTTGAGTAAATGATCTGTTTTATTTTAAGCAGTCTTTATATCGTCGATGGTCCAGCTCAGTTGAGCAAACATATTAAAGAAAGTGTTCCCTCCGACAGGATTCGAACATGCAGCCTTTGCAAGAGAATTTATTTAGGTAGATGAAATAAATACTATTTAAAATAAAACGCCGCGTTACTTAAATGCGGTATTCTCTAAAAATAACGTTTGAAGTAATGTATAGTATCAAAAAATAAAATCCATTAATTTTTTAGAAATTACTTCGATTACGTTTCGTGTCTCATGAGAAAATCTAAATGAGTAAGTGTGTTTTTGTTAAGGGGTCCAGCCCTTTTTTATACAAGTGGACTCGCCCATTGTGTACTTGTACTGCTCCCGTGAATACCCAAGGATTGACAGTGACAGTGCCAGAGTGAGAGTGTGAGGTAACCGCTTTGTAAGAGTCACAGTTGCGAGCACGTAGACTCAGCAGGAAGTCATACTTCGATACTGAATTTCCCAGGCTGTATATATATTATTATTTCTACTAACCGCATTTCTGGATCTACTAACCGTATTACCAATTGTATTATTATGTCAATACATTTATTTGCTATATTTCATCCCTGCGTTTGTCATTCATTTGAGACCGGATTTCATCCCGGAATCCACAACAAATTGCCCACGAGCGATTCGAACTCAAACGGGAAGAAAAAACAACAAAAATTTTCCCTCGCCGTCCACAGCAAATTGGCGACGAGCGATTCGAATCACACGGGAAGAAAAGACAACAAAAAATTTGTCTCGTCGTCCACAACAAATTGACGACGAGCGATTCGAACTCACACGAGAAGAAGAAAAATCCTCCCTTCGTCCACAACAAATTCACGACAAAAAGTTACGAGGAGTAAAAATACGTAAAATTGAGTTATCATGGAAGATTTTAAAAATATTTTGGTAGAATTGATAAAATATCAAAATGATCAACAATTACAACTACAAGAAAGAATGGAAGAAAAATGGCAAAAGCAATTATTACAAACGCAGAAGGAAAATCAAGAAAGACAAATGGAGCTCCAAGAACTAATATTGAAAGTAGCGGGTAACAAGCAATTAGATATTGAAAAAGAGGCAAATTTTTCGAAAGTCGCAGTGTTGAATACCAGAGATTTTCAAATATTCTCTAGATGAGGATAAAAACTTCGGATATTACTTCAGAAGACATGAAACATCTTTAACATCGACTGTCAAAACTGGACAGAAGCAAAAAAAAAAAACTACGTCTCATGCTTAGAAAATTAGGAACTGAAGAATATACAAAGTACGTGGATTATATCTTGCCAAAAAAGACGAAAGAATTAACATTTGGCAAGCAGTGACATGTCTTAAAGAACTCTTCAGCCCCAAAGAATCACTCTTCCATAGGAGGTGAAAATGCCTTAACCTGGTAAAGGGCGATAATGAGGCTTATTCCACGTTTGCTGCAATCGTAAATAAACACTGCGACGAATTAACCCTGGACAATTTCAAGTGTCTCATCTTTGTTCAAGGGTTAGTTTCAACAAAAGATTGCCAGGGATGCCTAAGTATAAAGAAAGACGCGAAGGACATTGAGGATTCAGCTGTATCTCATATACGTCAGTTAAACAAAACTCTACGGAAAGCAAACAAAAATTCTATAATAATGAAAAAAGATTCTCATCCTCTCAGTACAACATACAGGGCAAATTATGGCGAAAATCGAAATAAATATAAGCCACACCTCCATCAGCATGTTATCGATGTGGGGGACTACATTGGAACAAGGATTGCCGTTTTAGATATAAAAACTGTCTTGAGTGTGGAAAAATGGGCCACAAGTCATCCCGGTGTAGGAATAGAAAAGATACTAGTAGAATAAGAACTACAAGGATGCATAACGAAGACAACACCAACATAAGGAAATATGTAGAACTTGAAATTTTAAATAAAAAGATAAAATTGCAACTGGATTCGGTTTCCGACCTCGCGATAATCAACCTACAGACATGGAGAAAACTTAACAGACCAACCATGTTACATACACAAAAAATTGCCAAGTCGGTTACAGGCAAGCGAATAAAATTCGAAGGAGAAATAATCGTGAATTTTAAATTTCAGGGGAAAACTAAAAAACTTAAGATATACGTCATGAATGATACTGAAAATCTAGTAGGTATCGACTGGATGCAGAAGTTCAACGTTAAAGGAAGAATTATATAACCAATTTCCTGAGGTATTTTCGAGTGGGTTGGGACGATGCAACATATTTAAGGCCAGAATCGAATTAAAAGAAAACGTCCAACCAGTTTTTTAAAAAGAAGTCAAACCTACCGTTCGCTACTATAGAAAAATCGACAAATAATTGGAGAAACTTGAACAAACTGGGATTCTTGCAAAAATAAAGTTTCGTGAATGGGCAGCACCGGTAGTTTATGTCAAAAAGAAATCCGGAGAAATCCGCGTATACGCAGATTTTTCGACAAGGCTATAAAAGACCATCATTACCCACTACCGATCCCAGAGGAAATTTTTACAAAGCTCAACGGCGGTAAGATATTTTCAAAAATAGACTAAGTGAGGCTTATCTACAAATCCCAGTACAAGACGAGAGTACGAAAATCCTTTGCATTAATACACACAAAGGGTTGTACAAATTCAACAGACTACCATTCGGAGTAAAAGTTGCACCAGCAATATATCAGCAGACGATGGACACAATGCTCACGGGCCAGAATTGCGCGACCGCTTATCTGGATGACATTCTAATTAAGAGCGACAATGCTGAAGAGCACACATCACACATAAAGGAAGTTTTCAGAAGACTTCAGGGCTTTACGTTCAAAGTAAAAGGAGAAAAGTGTGATTTTTCCTAATTGAAATTAAATACTTAGGTCAGATAATAAATGAAAATGGCAGGAAACCGGACTCAGAGAGAGCATCGGCAATTAAAAATATGCCTGAACCAAAAAATGTTGCAGAACTACAAAGTTTCCTGGGACTAGCTAACTACTATGGCGAATTTATTGATAATATGCATAAACTGAGGGCTCCACTAAATGAGTTACTAAAAAAGGAGAATAACTGGAATTGGACAGAGGACTGTAAAAAATCATTTAAGGAAATAATACAAAAATTAACTTCGATCCCGAACTCGAAATCAATATTGCAGGTGACGCGAGCTCACATGGGGCAGGTGTGTGTATTCTACACAAGATTCGGAACGGTACAAACAAACCCGGTGCATACGCATCTAGATCATTATTACCAGCGTAGAGAAACTATTCACGGATCGAAAAGGAGGCATTTGTCATAATTTTTGCAGTAACTCGTTTTCACAGATATATTTATGGGAGAGAGTTCCCGCTCCAAACGGACCACAAACCACTTCTTACAATTTTCGGTTCAAAAAAAGGTCTACCAGTCTATACAGCGAACAGATTTTTAAGATGGGGAACTGTGTTACTAAACTAAAATTTTAAACTGGAATTCTTACCATCAAAGAAAATAGGACACGCTGATGGGAATAATACGGGAATAATACCTGCGAAAAGCGAACCGTTAGAAGATTCGGTAATTGCAGCATTACAAGCTGAAGATGAAATCAGTAAGGTACTATGCAATATAATAAAGGAACTACCTGTAACGCTGCTAGAGATAAGACGAGAAGCAGAAAGACACGAATTTATTCAGAATATCAAGAAAAAAATAGAAGAGAAAGTGAGGAATTTAGCAGACAGTTTCTCAATCTTTGACAACATATTATTGTATAATGAGAGAGTAGTAATACCGAAGTCGCTACGAAGACGGATCTTGAGAGATTTTTACTTAGGAGATCCCGGAAAAACCGGATGAAATCACTTATGAGAAGTCCATGTTCGGTCTACTGGCCGAACATGGACGATGATATTACGCAAATGGTGGAAAGTTGCAAAGATTGTGCTGCTGCGGCGAAAGCATCACCCTCTGTACAAAAGCCATGGCCTAAAGTCGACAGACTGTGGTCCAGAATCCACGTGGATTACGCAGGACCCATTGAGGGTTACTACTATTTAATAACAGTAGATAGTTTCAGTAAATGGATAGAGGTTGCCAGATTTAAACACCCGACGACAGAAAATTACTATAAACTATTTACACGAACTCTTCGCGAGATTTGGCGTCGCGGATTGTTTGGTAAGCGATAACGCCACACAATTTACCTCCAGTGACTTCAAAGAATTTTGTGAGACATATCAAGTAAAGCATATCAAGATATCTACGTACCACCCGAGGTCGAACGGACAAGCTGAAAGTTTCGTTGACACACTAAAAAGAGCGTTAAAAAAACAACAATCTCAGAAGAAATGTTTCTATCTTTTCTTTCCGTTGAAATCTTATCTTCAATCCATTTTTAAAGTCTGCACCATCTTTCCTGCTTTCTTGATTACAAATGGCACAATGGGGTTTTATATGCTTTGAAGCCAGTTTTGTTCAACCATTGACATAGTTTCTCATCTAGGACGTTGTCAGATACTTGAGTCTTCAGAATTTCATTTCTTCAAAATATACCTAACGCTTGCTTTCACGAGCAAACTTCTGGCCAGTCTGAATACATATCTACCAGCATTAGTAGTAATCCCACCCCATTAATATAGGCACGATTCATATGTAGTCTTTCCTAAGTTTCGAACTCTTCAAGCCATATATATGTTTTTGTGTGTCGAAACTTTCTTTTCTTCTATGCACATTTTACATCTTTTACGTAATCTTCTACATCTTTAGAATAGCCTAGCCCCCATGTCTCTAGCCTTAATCTCTTTTGCATAGACTTTATTCCGCAAGGAAAATTGTCATGTGTGCTTTTTATAATTTTGCTACTTTGAGTTGCTGGCAGAACGACTACATTACAAATTACACCCTTTTCTACGATTGTGTCTAATCGCTTTAAAGCGACTTTCTGCCCGTGAGCAATTATGCCATATTATTTTTCATCCTGAACACTATACTGTTCAATATGGGATCTCGCTTCGTATCCTCAGCTAATTTGTCTATCGACAAAATATCAGTTCGACCCAGTGTAAGAAAGTATCTTCGATTTTTTCTCCTCTTTCACAAGTAATAAACCTCAATCTGGACAAAACGTCTACATGCGGAATGGTATTGCATTTCATGTACACAATATGAAAGTCAAACGCCATTAACATTAAGGCCAATCTTAGAATTCTGGAAAACGTTACCTCAGAAAGTTCCTTCCTGGAATTAAATATAAATTATAATGGTCTATGTTCGGACCATAATAGGAATTTCTTTCCAATCAGAAACGGATGGGTTCTATTTGTCGTGCATATTATGGCCAAAGCGTCGTTCAATATACGAGTAGTTCGATTCGATTTTTGACAATTTTCTCGAAAGATACATAAGATGACCATTCCGAAATATAGTGTTCACTTGCGTCAGTTGTTGCTATTAATTCTCTTCTAGGGTCGAATATTTTTTACTACTGGCTTCTTTGCCAGAAGAGCTTTTAAATTTTCTAATGCCACTTATTCTTTTGTCCAGATAAATTTCACATACTTTTTTTCATGAAGCAGCAAAAGGTTCTGTCAATTCGGAATAGCGCTCTACACATTGTAGAAATTAACAAGTCCTAAGAAAGATTTCAACTCTTTTTTTTTTTTTTTTGCGTAATTCAACTTTTAATATTTTGCTAATTAACGATTAGTCTGGTGATATGCCTTCATTAGATATGGAATATCCCCAAGATATTTTTTTAGCGTTGTGCACACATTACTCCCGTTAATTGTTAATCCAGCATTTTTTAACTTATTCAAAACCATACTGGTTTTCTATTTTACTTCTCCGTCGTTAATAGCAACAACATAAATTTCCTCCTGGTAGCATATTGTATTTTTTACTAATAACTAATAATAACTTTGCTCTATAACACTTTGAAAAATCAAACTTGTGGTTTTGACAACATACGGCATTCTTTTCCATCTTAATAAGTGTATTAAGATTTTATCGTTGTGTTTTCTTTAAAGAATTTTGTCAATAGGTATTTGATGGTATACCGACCTTAGATCTATTTTAGAGAATGTTTTCATACCCATAATGTAGTTCAAAGCCCATTTTACATTGAGGATGGGATATTAGTCTGCCCACATTTATGGTCTACACCTATTTCGCAGTCCCCACAAATACACAGGTTCACTTTCTATCTTAAAATTACTAACAGACAGGGTCATTTGCTCCCCTCCTGGCGGAATTCATTCAAGCAGATCTTGTTCCAGTATTTTAGTATTTCCACAATTACTACTAGTAGATAGATTCGTACTTTGCCTGCTTGAAATGAGGTGGGGGGGATATTTTTCCTTTAGTCTTAACTTTGATTCATAATCTTTAATATTCCAGTTTTTTTTTTTTCTGCTTTGACTTTGTTTACTAATTTTGTCGAATTTATGTTCAATACGTCATTTCTTATTAGACCGTGATTCTTTTCACAGTTTGCCACGATAATTGGTAATACGCCATTCTTAATTTTTTCAATTCCACGTCGGTTTCAAAATAGGCTAACTTTTTTTTTTATTACTGATCCGTTGAACTGATTCAATTGGACAAGGCTTTTTCGTTATTCTTGGTTTTCCTAATTTCTTAGTCCATTTTCTCTACCAGATCAGTAACATTTGTTTTATAGAATTTTCGAATTAATTCTTGTTGCTGAACATATTCAACACGCTGTTCTAACGGCAACTTTCCCAATTGAGTTATTTATTTATTATTATTATGAAGGCCGTTTGGCAATTTCATTTGGATCAGATCCTTTTCAATTGACTGGTTTTCCGCTCCTACTTTCTCAAATTCAAAATATTTAGCGGTCTTTTTCAAGCAAAGAAGATATTAAATAACTAATTCATTCCCTTTATGAGAAATTTTCATGAAGTTATCTCTCTCTGTATTCACTAGCTTTTTCTTAGGTGCTATATTTCTCAGTATTAGTTGATTTACATTGTCAAACTTCATTTCCTCCAAGTGGATTGGGTGTGCAATTAATGATGCGTTATAATAGACCCATAAACCGTTTACCAACAAGAGATCTCTTATCTGGTTTTCTCCTCCAAACTGATTTCAAATCCTTCAGCTTTTTTTTCTAGCTTTAACCGCTAGAAACCTAAGCCACGCTAGTGCGTACTCATAATTACCCAATGATAATTGTTCGCCCGGTTCTTTAGATGTTGGCCACTGTAGTGGTTACACAGGAAGTAGTATGCACTAAACTGCCCATGGGTAATAGCCGTAGGTATTTATAGTCTGTGTGACTTCCTCACCTCAGTACTGTTCAAAGTTGTTTCTGATTGTTGAACTCCAGATTCATAGCGGTGAAATATACAATTACTTTGTGGGGGAACCAATTCTATCCGCAGTTTTCTACCATTAAATAGTGGTTCTGCCTTAGTTGTTTGGTTCATAATACATGATGTTGAAATACCTAATTACAGGCGAGATTATTCGCCTATTTTTATTCGTCTGGGAAAAAAAAAATTTTTTTAAAAATGAAAAGTTTGCTTCCAAGCAAATGTCATTTTGTGTAAGGTATGGATTTTTTTTTTTCTTTCAGACATTTTTTTTCTCTTGAAAATTTAACTTTTCGTAAATTCTAGTTGAGCATATTTTTGCTTAAGTCTTATTTCTAAGGTTTACGAACGACGTCCTACAGCGAAGTGATTCTACAAGACCCAGATTTACGCCAAAAATTGCGCTGGTTAAATGACAACGACATGCCACAGATTTTCCTGACGCTGAGAACAAGCATGATTCTGGGATAATTTTACTCATATTTCATCTAAGAAATATGCGTAACTATTTTCCAAACAACCAAATGTATTTGAACAGCGTAATATGGAACATAGGTTAGCAACTTGGTTGTTATATGAAAACTAAGGAAATTCTTCTTTCCTGATCTTTCCATGCTTTTTTCTTTTCTCTTGTTTTCTTTTTTTCTCTTGTTTTCTTTTTTTCTCTTCTTTTTTTTATTTTCACCATTTTCTTTCTATTTATTATTTTTCGTTTTGCTCTTTTCTATCTCCTTTTACATTCTCTTTTCTGATTTTGTTATCTTTTAAAAATGTCGTTTCTATTCATTTTTTCTTCATTATACGTTATTATATTCATCCCTTTATTTTCTTCTTTCCTTCCTTCCTTCCTACTCTCCATTCCTCTACATTTCTTTCTTTCTTAATTACTTTTTTTTTAATTTTTTTTCTCTTTATTTATTTATTTCCCACATTTTCTTTCCTTAAAGAAAGAAAGAGAAAAAGAGAAAATTTCCGCTTCCAGTTTTCTTTTCTTTATTTCTTTTCATTCTATCTTTTTCCATATTTTTTTCTTTCTTTCGTTCCATCTTCTTCCATTTTTCTTATTTTGTTTTCCTCTTTGTAATGCTATCTCTTCCTGTCTGCCTATATCTCTCTTTCGCTGTCTTTATTAATAGCGTTCCTTCGCCTTCTTTACACACTAATTCTTTGCGAATTTCCATTCCTCTGAAAGATAGTGGAATAGTTCCCTTCTTTTCCGATCCAGTTTCTCCTACTGGTGAACCTTTGTAATTACTTGCCAGGTCATTTTTCGTAAACATATACTTACCAATATTTTTTAATGGGAAACTTGTTTCTTCAAGTTACTAATGTTTTAATTCGTAATTCGCACTTTGTTATTTTCAGTTTAAGAAATGTAACCCTCATATATATATATATATATATATATATATATATATATATATATATATATATATATATATATATATATATATACCAAGGTGATTTCTGCTCGTTGATTTTATATCGTTTATGGTGACCCTTATTTCATGACGTCATTGCTTTGATTCCTTGTAAGTCACTAAAAAGTTGGTGGTGGGTCTATTCTACCAATGCTAAAGTCTTTGGATTGCGCAGATATCCTGTACGGCGGAGAATACAAATCAACATAAGTTTAGTTCTACATTCAGATCTTAAGAATACCATGGAATGAACACGTGAACAACGATGATGAAAATGATGAGGAAAGAGGAGCAAGAAAACTTAATACTCATAGGACGTATTAAGAGAAGAGGTGGTGGGAAAAGAGAAGAATAAAAGAAGGTTGGCTGAAAATAGCGCTCAACTTACATAAATACATATGCATTTTGTTCTCTCATTCTGATAATGAAGCTGATAAAAATCCAAGACAATTCTTCGATAGTGAAGAAATCAATAGAAGCAATGCTTGACTTATGCCATATCGCATGACATTCAGTTCTCATCGTCCAAATAATGGCATTGTTTTGTTTTGTTTTGTTTTGTTTTACGGCATATCAACCTCAATAGAATATTTAATACCGATCTTATGGCTGGTAATATTTTTTCCAAAAATGTATTGTTGATAATATTTTTTTCCAAAAATGTATTGTTGATAATATTTTTTCCAAATTGTATTGTTGATAATATGTTTTCCAAATTGTATTATTGATAATATTTTTTTCAAAAATGTATTGTTGATAATATTTTTTCCAAAAATGTATTGTTGATAATATTTTTTCCAAAAATATATTGCTGATAATATATTTTCAAAAATGTATTGTTGATATTTTTTTCCCCTCAAAAAAGCATTGCTGATAATATTTTTCCTTCAAATATGTATTGCTGCTGATACTTTTTCATTCAAAAAAGTATTGCTGGTATCAGTTTCTTTTCCTTCAAAAACGTATTGCTGGTAATTTTTCTAAAAAAAAAAATTATTGCTCGTATCAAAACCTATTTTTAAACTTTAATAGTGTTTTGACCCCTTTTAAAAGGTTAACTATTTTCTCATAGCTAGGACCCTGACAAATGCTACCACCTCAAGTCAAGGTGAACCTGGGAACA
Source organism: Acanthosepion lycidas (assembly GCA_963932145.1). Taxonomy (NCBI): domain Eukaryota; kingdom Metazoa; phylum Mollusca; class Cephalopoda; order Sepiida; family Sepiidae; genus Acanthosepion; species Acanthosepion lycidas. The sequence continues at coordinate 9,131,625 of OZ010586.1, forward strand.
CCAGCAATTCCGTGCTCCTCAAAACCGTGGTGTCGGATGTAATTTATCGACATAACCAGGACGCGGATTTAGTTTATCGTCTTACCCAGGACGGAATAATGTCATTAAGTACAGTGATTGATTGATTTTTTGCTTAACGGCATATTAACTTTTTATAGGTCATTTAATACCAAAAATTTTATTTTCTTGGGTGCTTTGAAGTAATAAAAATAGTATTAATGTTATTCTGCTTTCACAATTGGTGGATTATTAGTAAATTGGTTGGTTGAGTTAGTTTAGTCGCCCATCAACGTCTATTTAATGCTGGAATCTAAATATTTTGAACACAATTTTATGGTTTCCACTAAATATATTTTGAAAGCAATTGTATGCCTTCAACTACAGATAAATTCATTATTAGTCATTTTGCTCTAAAATTTATTGTTGGTAATTTTTACAATAAATAGGTATTGTTTTTATTTTTTATATAAAATGTATTCCTGGCATTTTAAACTATAAGAATATATTTTTATACTTTCATAGATTTATTTTTGTTTAGGGGTTCACTATTTACGCATAGCTGGAAGCCTTAACAGGTGCTACTAACCAGGATTAGAGCGAACCTGGGGACAACAGCAATTAAGAGGTGGTTCTACAGTCCGATAAGAGGCCTTTCTGCCGGATTTAGTTTCTCATCGTATCCAGAAAACCACCATAAGTACTGGAATGAGCAATAACAGCCACTGAACGTTAGAAAGCTATTTGTCTAAAAATAATATTTTTTAATAGAAAATGTTTTAAAATGAAAGTGACGATGGCGCTGGCTGCTTGGAGAATGAATAAGGGAAAGACTATTAGTACACTTACTATATCCACATTAGTTCAATTAATTTGACTAACTTTAAGGTTTTTCATTTTCTAACACTGATTTTACACATTGTAATCTGCGTATCTCTGGAGAATTTTCCGTTAAAAGGACTTTACTTACCAGCGTCTTTTCCTGCAATTTCGGCGCTAAGCCGGAAAAGTGGCGAAATCATTTCCTTTTCTTTCAATTAAAGACATTGCCTCCTGCTTCCTGCCTTCCGCCTGATTACCATTCTTCATCTAATCAACACTTCGTAATCACCAATAACCGCAGAAGATTCAGCAATCTTTGCAATCCATTTGCCTTGGATTAGTTCTTCGATTTCAACACTTCACGTGAAGATTTGAATTTAATGAAACATATATATATATATATATATGTGTGTGTATATATATATATGTATGTGTGTGTGTGCAAATATGTAGACAATAATAACTCGTTAGGTAAATAATCCGAAGTCCTTTAGTATTTTTTTTAAAGCAATGCTTGATACAAAAGTAGTGCCTAAATTATAATTATTTTTTAAAACTATGATTCCTTCGTTACATAAGCGTTCTCATGTTGCAAAAACAAGACCTGAAAACTATATATATATATATATATATATATATATATATATATATATATATATATATATGAAATATATATATATATATATATATATATATGAAATATATATATGAAAAATATATATATATATATATATATATATATATATATATATATATATATATATATATATATATACATATATATTTCCAGCTCTAGTTTTTGAAACATAAGACACCTCTTATGTAGCAACGGCAGCATATTTTTAAAAAATAATTATATATATATATATATATATATATATATATATATATATATATATATATATATATAGTTATTTATTTAAAAAATTTATAACATAAATATGTTATAAAATCACTACAAAAATAGCCATTTTGTTTCAACACCCTCGGTGTCTTATCAAGTGATGACGTTGAATGTAAAATAAATGGTTTTAAAAGTTTCAAATTAATTAACAATCCTTCGCAAGGGGAAAACGTTGTTAGAAAGCCTAGATGGACCAATCAAAACACAAGTATAGGAAAATTCAAAAAGCTTGATAACGAAGCCATGTTATAATATCTATTCAGATGTTTAAAATATGGGTAGTATTAAAAAAGAATTTATTCCAACCAATAATTACTAAATTTTTGATAAAATTTAATTTTAAAATTTAAAACTGCTAATTACAAAATCAAAATTTAAAATTTATTCTCTATTAAGGTTACAACTATAAAATTACTGAGGAGAAAAGAAGAAATATATATGTTATTCAATTTATTTCTTCATTGAAGTTACTTTAGCTATATTTAATATCCGGTCCTTTTATAATGTATACATTTTAATCCTAATAGTGTGTGAATGGGGTCCTAAACTCACGCGTAAAACAAACGCAATCAGATTCTAATATATAAGCACCAAGACATATTTATATATATATATATATATATATATATATATATATATATATATATATATATATATATTCACACAAAAAGAGACAAGACAGAGAACATCTTCACGGTCTGTCATGAAAAAAAGGGGGGAGTGGGGGAAGGGAAACCAACACATACGTACATACATACACAATTAAAAGTGAATGAACTTTCCATACACATAGTTACCTATAAATACATGCACACAGCAATACACAAATATAAACATATATACACACATATAGTAACCCATGTGGCCGTAATGACATACCCAAGTTTCCCTACCTACACGTATACATAAACAATTTCATATACAGTAGGTGTCAACATACATATATACAAGTGCAAACCTACATAAGTAAACACACACACACATATACATATATATATATATATATATATATATATATATATATATATATATATACACATACATACATACATATATATATATATATATATATATATATATATACATGCATACACACATACAAAAATATATATACACATAAATATATACAGGAAAATACCTATCTATAATAACAAATACACATATATACGTACATACACATAAATACAACGACATTTAACCAAAAACATATATAAACATACATACATACACATACATAGGCATAGACATACACCAATATACATGCAAACACAAAAATACACGTATCCTAACATACATATATAAAAACACATTCATACCAACATAAATATACGTAAATAAATTTAGGTACACAATATAACAATACACATACAAACATATATACATATATATATACATACACATACACATACATATACTCACACATATATATATATATATACATATATATATATATATATACATATACACACATACATACATGCATATATATACAACTACATAAACATGCAGACACTTACATAAATACACACATAAAAATACATATATACATACCTATACGGATACATTCCCACATATATACACACACACACATACCCACATCTACAAATACACATACATACACATATACACCAATATTTTTAACCTCTTTTCTTCTTCTCCTCCTTTTTACATTCTTACTTTATATATATATATATATATATATATATATATATATGCACACACACATATATACATACATATACATACATACACGCACATACACAAATATATCTATATACACACAAACAAATACACACACGTACATAGATGCATATATATATACAAAACATAGCAACATATTAATACATTAATATACAAACATACACATTCCGCAGTACAAACACACATAACTACACACAAATACATATATATATATACATACACATTCAGAAAAATGAATAACATTATGTACTTATACCATACACATTCATATCGTCAGATTGACCATCACGCACGAAAAGTTATAATCTATTAAACTTACAGCTACATATCATTATCATTTAAAGTATACGACCCCTATAATAAGTTAAATTTATAACGGTGTTTACAATTAACCGTTAGTTCATATCTTTGATTTAAGAGATCAGCCTTGTTTTTAAATCTAATAATTTCAAATTTTTCGTTAAGACACAGGTAACATGGGGAATATAGGGAGTTACATGTCCGGGCTTTTTAAATCAATCCATTTAACCGTAGGTATTTTGTTCTTTTCTTTTAGATTCCAAAAGTACTTGGACAATGAAGTCATGTCCCTATATTCACTGTTATTAAAAGATTGCATATGCCCCCACCAGCGTTCTTTGAATGTATTCATTGTGCTACCAATGTAAAACTTCTTTATATTTGGATTCTCAATAGTTGAGATTGTACTAAGATAGACTACAGAACTAATTCCACAGTTATTTTGTAGTGGACAATTATTAGGATACCTACAATTACATAAATTATTATTTGTGTTATTATATTTAGCATTACTGTTAGTAACCTTTTGAGTAATCAAGCTTTTTGAATCCCTATACTTGTTAAAGACTATGTTGTTATGTTTTTTTAATTATTTTCTCTAGGTTATCTGCACAACTATAGCTTAATTTAAGAGTATTAGGATTAAATATTTTACTAAGTGGGTTAGTTTCAGGGTTAGGGAAATGTTTCTTGATGAGGTTTAGAAACATACGTCCTAATTTAGATTTAATCATTATATTGAAATAAGAATTTAAGAATAGTAATTGTTGGTTATTGGAATTCATTCCATATACACCAATCATATACTTGTATATATATATATATATATATATATATATATATATATATATATATATATATATATATATATGTAAGTATGTGTGTGTGTGCATAGATGGAGCGATAGATAAATTGTATTTTAAATTACGTAAAAGTTAAAATAAAATTGACATCTTATTTTAACAGATATATTTAACAAAATTGCCCCAAAATCTCTCGAAATACTAAAGAGTAAATTTATTCCACAACATCGCCTTTGCCTTCAACTACGGTATCCAGTCGACTTCAGAATCTCCTGCAACTCTTCTGGGCGATCTCTATATTTAAGTTAGTAAATTCTGCCATAATTCTTACCTTCAGTTCATCTTTAGTATTGCACGGAGTTTTGTTGATCACTCGCTCACCTGCGCCCTACACGTAATAATCAAATGGGTTGCAGTCTGTGGAGTTTGGTAACCAGATATTAGGGGTCATGTGGTTGCAGAAATTGTATGATAGACATGACTGTGTTCTCCTCCTTGTGTGGTATAGTGCAGAGTCCTGTTGCCAGACATATGGTCTTCCAACAGCAACCCTCTTAACCCAGGGCAGCACTACCTCTTCAAGGCACTTGATGTAGGGCTCCGCACGTAGTCTGGATCCCTGTGGGAATATGAATGAAGGTATAACGGCCCCATCACTTGTAATCGCTACAAACAGCTTCGTAATCACCATTTTTCTCCACCAATTCTTTCCGAATTCTCTGGACTGTTCTCAGACTGTCTCCCAAACACTCTGAAATGTACATATTGGTGCGAATGCCAAGCAGTGCAGCTTGGCATTTCCAAATTGCTGGCGAAGTAATTTATTTTCTTTTTCTCCCAGATGGTGGTCATCTGACCCTACTATACGCAAATCAAAAGCACACAACGGGCATGCGCGAAATTAAAAAATTAAAATGGCGACAATTTAACCATCGCTCACAGGATATGTATATATGATAAGAACAAATAGGAAATATATATCAGTATATGTTTTACTTTTATAAAAGCTTCATCAGAAAATGAGATGTGAAGAAGAAGAAGAAGAAATAATTTATTTTCATCTTGGAGTTACCTGAAATGGAAAAAATATTAAAGCCTAATGTTAAAAATGTAATGATTTTTTAAAGTTCTAGCAGCACAGCAAAATCAAAAATCCATCTTACAATTTTAAACATGATGATCGCGTCATTGAATGAATGGTTAATAAGTTAACGCTTTATTAAATTTGTTAGCGAAGAGATTTCTCCATTAATCAGATTCCTGATTAATTCTTTGTATGAATACCTCTTTATATTATATATATATATATATATATATATATATATATATATATATATATATATATATATATATATATATTGTTTCTCCTTTATTCTTTGTCTGTATAATCTGGTTCTTTAAACTGAATTAGCTGTTTATTGTCCTCTATTTTTATTTCTTTAGGAAATAAAAATGTCGAAAAATAAACATAGCTGTAACATTTTTTCTTTTACTTTCTTTTTCCATTTCACTTTTTTTCACCTTCTTTACGTTATATTTTATTTTTGTTTCCTTTTCTTTTTTTAACTTATTTCTTTTTCAATTCATTCTTAATTTTTAAATCATCCAGTTTTCCTTCTTCGTCTTTTTTCCTTTCTTGTCTCTCTTTCTGTTTTGCTTCTCTTAATTTTCTCTTAAACTTTTCTATTTTTTCATCTGGCAATCTTTACTTTCTGCTTTTTTTTTTCATTTCTTCTTTTTTTTTCTTTTCATCAAATCTGTTTTTATATTTAATCCTATTTTCTTTCTTTCTTCCTTTTCTTTTTCTCTATACGTCTTTCCCTTTTTCTTTCTTTCTTTCTTTCTTTCTTTCTTTCTTTTACCTGTTAGCTTTCTTTAATTTTTTCTATAAAATACTTTTTTCTTCAAGTATAATTTTCAAAAATTCAATTTTTTGTTTATAAATTTTGTTCTTAGTCATTGCATACACACACACACACAATCACACACACAATCACACGCATACTATCACACAAAATTACACACACACGATCACACACACAATCACACGCACACAATCACGCGCAATCACACACGCACAATCGCGCGCACACAAGCACACACACAAGCACAATCACCCGCATGAAATACACACATATGCATACGAACACATATACAACTAACATTTCCAAACGCACATACACACACACATACATACATGGTCTATATATTTTGCTGGCGACAAATCATTCTGTTTTCTTACATTTAATTGTTAGTGCTTTCATTTCCCGTAATTTAATATCTTGAGTGGGGGACTTCTCGTGGTTCCTTTGCAAGTCTACTTCAATTCTATACTTCTAAAATCTCCGCCAAAACTGTGAAATTTTATTTACAATCTCTTTCTTTATTTTTTTCATTTTCTTCCTTAATAGTGAGTAGATAAGTTCGCCTATCATCCGGTTCACTCTCCTCTCCGGTCATTTTAACAAGTGTAGATTCGTGTCCGTTGTTTCTTGTTTAGGATCTTGTTTCTTGTTCCTTCTAAAGTCCACTTCAATTCTATACTTGTAAAATCTCCGCCAAAACTCTAAAATTTTATTTACAATCTCTTTCTTTATTTTTTCTTCCCCAATAGTGAGTAGATTTTTGTAGATATTTATCCTATCATCCATTTCACACTTCTCTCCGGTCATTTCAACAGGAGTAGAGGTTTTGCACCTACATTCTTTCGTAACTCACACCTTGGCCTTTATCTTTTACTGGCCACAAATCATTCCGTTTTCTTATATTTAATTGTTTGTGCTTTCATTTCCTATTATTTAATATCTTCTGTAAGAATTTTCTCGTCGTGTCTGAGATTAACGTATAACAATTATGTTATTTCATTTCATAGGAATTTTAACTGACTTTTTCTTTAGAATTTCCTTCATTAAACAAACTCCATTATATTTTAAATTAGTAAAATGTTCAGTTTAATGTGATATCGTCGTTTCCATGTTTATCTTTACTCAACACGTTCTCGAACATTTTTAAAATCTTTACCCGGCCTAATATTGAAATTTCTGTTGCTTATCTCAAGTGACGTTACTGTTTCGCGTATCTCCTTCTTATTCTAGACATCTTCTTTGATTCGCATTGTCAATTTATTCAAACAGTTTTTATTTTTATTTTTCTTCATGATTATTAATCACTTTAATTCATTTCGATAGAAAATTTCATTATTTAAAAGGGTATCGATTTTTTTATTCTAAGATCGTGAATTATATTTCGGGAAATATCTTGATTGAAAAAGGAAAAAGAGAAATGAACAAAAAGTAAAAATTAAAAGTGAGAAATATATTTTTAGGGCCAAAAAGAAACTAAAAACGAATATATATATATATATATATATATATATATATATATATATATATATATATATATACAGAGACACACACACATATATATATATATATATATATATATATATATATATATATATATATATATATACATAATATATATATATACATAATATATATATATATATATATATATATATATATATATATATATATATACAAATATTTATATATGTTTGTGTGTGTGTGTGTGTGTGCGCGTGAAGTGAACAAACAAGAATTGACGTAATAGGGATGATTGTATTTTTTACAAGATTTATGTTAAAAAGTGAATATACATGCTTGTGTGATTGTGTGTTAGTGTTCTGTGCGTTCGTGTTGAGATTACCGATTATCTTTTTCTGGTTTTGATAGGTATTTGCCAGTCTCTCTCATAAACGAAGACACGCATACATACATACATATATATATATATATATATATATATATATATGTGTGTGTGTGTGTGTGTGTGTGTGTGTGTGTGTGTGTGTGTGTGTATGTCTGTGTGTGTGTGGTTCAAAATTTGTAAACATACCCAACAAACAGTAATTCTGTACAAACGAAAATAATATAGCAAACAACTCTATGGTCGATCCAAATAAAAAACAGAAAAAAAAATATCTACACACAGGTGAGTCAGGTGTAGGGCTTGAAATGAAGAAATAATCAGTGTTTGTGTGTCGTGCTTTCGGAATGTGTTCAGAACACTCTTATCTCTCCCAGTTTCTCTCACGCCCGAATATGCACACACAGAAATATATATATATATATATATATATATATATATATATATATATATATATATATATACATATATATATATGCATTACTGTTCATATTCATGCGTGAGAGAAACTGGGATATATATATATATATATATATATATATATATATATATATATATATATATATATATATATATATGCATTACTGTGTGTGCATTTTCATGCGTGAGAGAAACTAGGATATGTATATATACATATATATATATAATAAAAAGGCTTAAACATTCCATGGTCATAAATTATTCATCGGAATCGTAAATAAGATCCATATATATATATATATATATATATATATATATATATATATATATATATATATATATATATATATATGCAAATCGGTACCTGAGGAAAAAATGAGGAATAAAAAAAGAATGATCCAAGAACAAGGCGAATCGTCCATTGTTTAAGCTCCAAGTCCAAAGGAAAAAAAAACAAAACCAGTAAAAAGACAGCTACGTAACGTGCTCAATACACTAAGCAGTGCAAAATCTACGATAACCCTAAGGAGCCAGGGAAACCTACCTAGGTTTCACCTAAGTGAACCTTCAGGCCTGATTCATTAGGATTATCTCATATATATATATATATATATATATATATATATATATATATATATATATATATATATATATATATATATGTATGTATGTATGTATATATAGGTAGAGAGAGAGAGAGAGATTTAAAAGTGCATGAAAGAATTTTTCTTTTTTCAAGGATCTCTTTCGACCAACACAAAACCAAAAGAAACCGTTTTAAGTATTAATTAACCAAGAAAAAGGAACAATTCCTACTGCAAGAAAATATCAAAAGTCGAAAAAAAGAACAACGACTTAATTAAAAAATAACATATTAATAAAAACGAGTTGAAATAGTAATATACGAGGAAAAATGTAACGTAAATGGTTCCAATTGACTATAAAATTGCAAACCTCACTCACATAGCCCCTAAAAAGACAGAGAGAGCGAACAAAATGCTCTGCCGGTATGCACAGAGACGAATGATGTAATTTAGTAAGAACTGCTTTTAATAAGCGAAGCTCTTCACAAAACAGTGAACGAATCATTCGTGTTCTTGCCGAACACTCTGGATTTTATAATATGTGTCGACCAATGGCCGATTTATCAAAAGATTGCGATTAAAAGTATCCTTTCTTAGATCCGTAGGAACAAGTTGTCCAATCTGGATTACAAATAATTTCCTTAAAAGGCCAAAAATTCCCGCTTTTCTTTATGCATGTTTGCAATTTTAATAACTTTTCTGAATGCTTAATATTTATTATTATTCTTTTTCTTTCACATTACTCTGTACATTTAACTTAATTCATTTTTGTTTCTCTTTTGTTTTTGGCCGTTTCGTTATTTTAAACTTTCTGTTAATATTTGGCACATGAAATGATATAGTTTTAAGGTCTGCTATATTTATGAGCTAAAGTGCTCAATATCAGAGCTAGAGCGCATGTAAATATAAATATAAAAGTGAGAATTGAATTCAACACTCAGAGGCGACAGGCTGTTTCATCCTGGACGCAATCGTCAGGCCACCCGACGATTGCGTCCATCATGAAACAGCCTGTCGCCTCTGAGTGTTGAATTCATTGTTCACTTATATATATATATATATATATATATTATATATATATATATATATATATATATATATATATGCTAACGTGTGACTACATTACTGCAGATTAATTTATTAATTGTCTTGACCCATATATTTAATGGAAGTTTTTTTTATCATGGGTTACTAACGTTAGACTCTATCCCCTTTCCCACAAAAGTAAATACTAGGGCTTATACTAAGTTAAAACTTGAAAACTTTATAACTGTTTCACTCTCCTCTGTGCAACTAGAGATGGTGTAATGGCTACCAAGCTTGTCTCCCTAGAATTATTACTGAGTTAGATTCTCACTGAGTGCTCCATATTTTCGGACGTGTGCCACATCTTAATAACTGTTTCACACTCCTCGTCCATAAACTACTATCCTATCCATAATGGTTCTCCTTTGTCATCCTGAATTGTTTTCTTTTTTTTTTTGTTTTACTCTTGAATAGATAACTTGCCCTTTGAAAAGTCGCCCGCTCTTGTAACCATCGACTCTACTAATTTAAATGGAGGGTAATATATGCAGACCCATCCACGTGAAAGCCTCGTTACCACCCCCTCGTTTATCTTATTGGGTCTGTTCGTCCTGAAGTACATAAACGAGCTTGTCTCGGTGACTTTAGTCCTTGGACCAAAAGGGATCCGAATTTTCGTGGAACTCCAAAGGAGACTATTCTCTCAACAGATGTTTAGAAACAGGGGGGCTCTTGACGACAAACACATATCGAGGATATCTCAAAGGCCTTTGAAAAAGTGTGGCATAAATGTTAACTACACTAGATTTTCGGTTCTATAAACACCGGAAGTGTCTTCTCGATCATAAAATCCTTCCAACAGGCAGGTCCATGAAGGTAGTTATTAATGGCTAGTCCTCCACAGCTTTAGATGTCAACGCAGACGTCCCCAGAGGTCACTCTTCAGACCAACTCTTTTTTGATCTACATAAATGACCCGCTTAAGAATATACTCTGATCATTTGTAAACATCTATGCCGATGATACGATTATATACTATTGTAATGCTAGTACTACTTCTAATTCGCCATATATAACTAAAGAATGTAATTGTAGGAATCTTGACCAATATCCTGTATTTAACAAGTGCTTAACGGAATCCCTTGTGGATATTTGTTATATTTAATCAATTGAAAATCCTAGGATTGTTAAAATATATATTGGAAACACAAAGAATACCTTTAAAAATACGTTTGTATAATCATCTCTCATCCTTTACTAAGGCTAACAAACGAAATATAATTCTCTTTCTAATTATTTTTGTTTGAAATTGAAATTGAAAAATAAAACATCTATAGTTCAATGGAAAACTCTCAAACAAGCTAATATCTGTAGATCCTTGACGGGAGCGTGTTTTCTTTGTGTACAGGAGACAATGCAGATAATTATTAAATCTGAAATTTGAATGTATTTGTGTCTTTTATTTACGTACTGTATTTAATTTTCTTGAATATGTGATTACATGCAAAATGCCATAAAGTTTCAAAGGCTACAATGTATCTAAAATATTTTCTAACGTGTCGCATTATACTTCCGTTTAATTCTGAATTCGCCATTGGCTAAACTGATATCAACAATTCCTCATGTCTTATTTCATTTTCCTCATATCTCTTTCATTTTCCTGAAAATGAAAAGAAATTCGTGGAATGTAATTTATTAGGGTCTGTAGCTTCTTCCTTTAATGTCGGTTTTCACCCCTTACCCAACGATATCTAGAGACAAGACGCGTTAGACTTAAGCAACGTCTAGCCGACACACAATGGGGTTAAGAATAAGGAATTGAAATGGTAAACCTAACCCACCCATTTCTTATCTTCTCTCCCACCTTACTTCTTCACTTCGTTAATTTTACATATGCTCGATGAGGTCCATCAAAAACGTGTAAATTTCTTTTCATTTTCATTTCAACCTTTGATGATCCATAGCCATGTTAAAGGGGTTGTGGTGAAATAACTTATTACATGGAACCTTAAAGTGGTCTGTTTTTATTCAAACATATTTGCTCTAAATTTACATTGAGCTCTCTGGATATCATCCTCCTTGGGTCTACCCATGCGGATTACCTAGTTTTGCATAATCTATATATATATATATATATATATATATATATATATATATATATATATATATATATAGATAGATAGATAGATAGATTATGCAATCTATCTAAATGGAATCTAAATGGAATAATAATAAAAAAAACGAAAGAATATTAATCTACAACCCAGTGTGTCTGAGGATTTTAATTTTTTAATTTTTATTGTTCAATATATATATATATATATATATATATATATATATATATATATATATATATAGGTAATAATCCGTTCATATATAATTTAATTGAATCCTAATAATATGATATAAAATCTTAAAACTGATACACATAGATAATTCATGTATCTGTTTCTTCATACCATCCCCATATCTAGACATTACTACCCTCTCTCTCTCTCTACTTTCTTTTTGGTCTTTCTTGCTCTTCCTCCTTCTTTCCCTCTTCCTCACTATCTTGTCTTTGCAATGTTTCTTTTATTCTTTCTTTCCTTTTCTGTTTTTTTTCTTTTCTTTGCTTTTGCTTGGTTTTTAAAATTTGTTTTAAGCCAGTTTCATTTCATTTTTTTTTTCTAAATAACTTGTTAGGTTAAAAAATCCTTACAATTTAATGAGTGGTGAAATAATCTTAACCATAGAGCAATCTTAATTCCTATTGTATGTAATATATATATATATATATATATATATATATATATATATATATATATATATATATATATATATATATGGTATAAAATTTATTTTCTAATTTTTCAATAAAAATCGCTACTGTAGATGACGAATGTAAAGTCGAATATCTTCCTGGAAGATTTTTTTTAATCTATTGTTTGTTAATCTAATCCTACAACGGATTTTCAATGTACAAATTAACTTTGTGGGAACGCTGTCGGGTGTCTCCTAAAAAACGTTTTTGATATCTCTATTTTGTTATTTTCTGAGTTGGTTATTGACCATGGAAGATGGTTTAAATGTAAATTTCAAGTAACAATGTGTTCATAAATTATTTGAAACCTTTTTGCGTATTTTTATAGGAAGTTTTTATAGATAATTTTCATGGGAGTTTTTTTTTTATAGGAAATGTTAAGCAAATTAAAAACTGAAAAACTTTAAAGTGCTTTCTATGTCTTCGATTTCTTTAAATTTGATTTTTAAAATAAACGAACGAAAACAATAACCGAATACAATAACAGGTATGGTAAACTGAAGCGTGTTTCAAATGTCGGTGTTGTCAAAGTTGTTGGCATAGTCAAAACAAACAGGATTATTTACGTCTGAAGCTTTGGAATTGTTCTAAGCTTCACTGATTAGAACAAAGTATAGTCTAGATTACATTTACATAAACACTTCCAAAAATAGTCTTAATAAAACCAATTAAAAACATAGGCGATTTTTTTATTGGAGGTTTATACAGTTTTACATAACATAATATTTTCGTCTTAATGAAACCATTGAAAATTTTCGGGAAAACAACTGAGACATTGCTCTACTTATTGAACTAATTAATTCATGCCATGTTGACTGATAAACCTCTACAAAAAATCCTTAAATTGCCAAATTATTAAAAAACGCTCTCACTTAAATTTTCGAAAATTCAGCCTTAGATAAGGTTGTAAATGTTATCAATAACACACTTAAAAAAAGAATTTCGATTTGCAATGTATTTTTTCGTCTCGGATGCAACTTGAATTTTATCAAAAAAGATAATTTCTATGTCTGATGATGACCGAAGAACCTGTCGAAACTACTTGCATATTTAAAGAACAGCTTAATACAATTTATATAGCTCTATGCCCATGAAGGATGCATTAAAAGCTAAGCATGCCGATAACTACTTCATCATTTCGGGAACCAAACTTAATTGTTTTATAACCCTTCACGCAGAACTTTTCACTGACAGTTCAAGAAAGATGTTTGGATCACTAACACAAAAAATAGAATGACTCATATCGAGAATATTTAACATCGAAAAACATAAAGAAAATAATTTATTTTTAATAATATGTGGAAATCTCCACCCTTTGCCTGATGACGGTTGCGAGACCGGAAACTCGTGTAGCAAAATTATGGAAAATAAAGCATAATATTTTTTTAAAGTCCACATTACAACGAAAAACGTTTCCGTTTTCTCTCTTCTTTTTAATATATATATATATATATATATATATATATATATATATATGAATTCATTATTTATAAGTTCAAATGTTCCTTAGCGAAGTGTGATCAAACCGAAATCATGAATAATTACATCGTTCATACTACTAAATGCTTATTCAGACGTTTTACTGTATATATGTCCGACCACAGCTCCAATACAACCCATTTAAACACACACACATACACACAAACTTAACAGACTCTATCCAAAACACATTAATCGAAAATACACATTTAATAATCTCATCCACATGTAAAAAATTATTTAAAATAATGGAAGCCTTAATAATAAAAAAAAAGTAAAAGCCTATACTCAATAATATTCACTACAGAAAATAAAGCATCGCTATAACACCAGAAACGCACACACAACCCATGAACCCAGGTAAAAATCAAAAATAAAATCATCTTTGATAATGGCTAAAAGTATAGCCGAAACTGCTCAGAATTATAGAATATTTGGACAGTTTTTACAGACTTTGTGTCCAGAAAAGAAATCACTTGTTCGAACACAGGAAAATTAAATTAAAATCCCTTAATCGCGATACCTTGTCTGTCGTCTTTAATGATATACATATATATATATATATATATATATATATATATATATATATATATATATATATATGTGTGTGTGTGTGTGTGTGTGTGTGTGTGTGGAGAGAGAGAGAGAGAGATGCACGAAGTCCCATAAAGATGGAACACCGCAAGAAAGTATCTTGGATTATAAAAATAACATCTAGTATTGAATATATGTATTAACTGATATAGTTCAAAATATTATCTAAAATTTTACTACTACGTTCAGGTATCTAATATCTATTTTGCTGACGGTAGATTCTCATAATGTCTGTGTTTGAAATGACAGATCGAGTCCTTGCAGGTTCTCTTCGTAGTGCTGACCATCTCAGGGATGTAATATTTAAATCTAAGATAATATGTTATACTCTTGTATATCAGTTATGCCATAAATATATTTGGTACTCTGCGTTATTTTTATAATACAAAATACTTGCATTTAAAATCTGTCCCATCTTGATATATTTTTACTTCTTTAAACTTTAAATGATATTTTGACTTTTTATTTATTTTTGATATTTTATTAAACAGTGAAATTAATACCAACCTGACTCAATCAGGAACTATTGATGAAGAATTGCGCCATCGGGAAGAAATCAAATTTGTATCAGTTTTCCCAACAGGGAAAATGCTACTCTAGCTGAAACCAGTCGTCTCCAATTTGCCTTCCCGAGATTATGATAGCAAATTTCAAATTATTTATTTACGGATCGGACATCTCTCGATGGGATTTCTGGGAATATATATTGGCTTGCTTTATTTTTTTACCCGAAAACTTGACAAGAGTAACTGTTTAATATATATATATATATATATATATATATATATATATATATATATATATATATATATATGTATATATATATGTCTCATTGAGTAAATTACAAACATCATGTACCCATATTTTTTCATAATCCTTTCTTATTCACGAATTTTTTCCATGTTTTACAATCAAATTAGGCAAGAAATTCACCAATGTAGTACATTGTGCGTTGTTTGCTCTTACCTTGGCCTTATACATTATATTAATTTGTTGGCAGTTCCCTTGGAGATGACATGTTGTTTTATTTCTGCAGTTTCATTGAGGGTCATTGATTGCGTTATTGCAGGTTGTTACTTTTTGTTGTGGCGTTTTAAAAATCGGTGCCACTGTGGGGAACATTCAAGAAACGATAACACAACCATGACCTCTCATTCTCCGACAGAAAATACTATACTATCCACATATATATGGCAACTAAAAGACAGAAATATTACACCTTGATAAGCTTGGAAATAATGAAAAATGCACCTGCATACAACAACATAAGAAAGAAATGATTACATTTCCTACACGAAAAGGTAGCAATAATTTCCCGCACCCAAGAAAAAGAAATTAATAACCATGAGATCAGAAATAATTTCTAAATGCAGGCATGAAAACAAATACCGATTATCACGATTTATACCAAACGGATTCAGAAAGTACCAACTAACACTGCTACATAAACCACCATTGATACTATGAAAACGAAAAGAGAAACCACTGACATAACAGCATCAATTATTTTCTAATTCAAACTACCATCATAATAATTATAATTATTGTCATTATCATTCCACCACCATTTTACGAT
This sequence comes from Acanthosepion lycidas, assembly GCA_963932145.1. NCBI lineage: Eukaryota > Metazoa > Mollusca > Cephalopoda > Sepiida > Sepiidae > Acanthosepion > Acanthosepion lycidas. Next base: position 9,148,342 of record OZ010586.1, read on the forward strand.
CAGTTCTACCATTTTACCATAACTATTTGCTGCTTCAATTTTTATTTTCATCATCTGCTACACACGCCACTACTATCGCACCACAATTAACATTGCGGCATTAGTCCACAATTATACTTCCTTCCCCAAACCCAGCAAAATTAATACCACTGCATAAATACCAATAAGTATTATAAATTAGAGTTTCTATCATTTACATAATTGCAATCGACAAAAACAAGCAAAAAATCGGCTTCAAAATAATAAGAAAACAACATTAAAAAATTAAATACAATATCAATTTTACCAACCATAAATTTACACAGACCCCATCTTGAAAAAGAAAAAAAAACAGACGGATAGAAGATGTGTTAACGCGTGTGGATACGTATATATGTATGTGCGAGAAAACATTATTCCGCGAAGAAAATAGGCAAACGGTCTGTGTGTTGACACTGCCACTTGGAAAGAAATTCGCTACACAATCCAACATTGAGTACAGTGACTAATTGCGTACGCATGCGCACAACGACACATGGATGAGCATATACGCCCTGTCCCACGCTGTTCATATAAGTTTATGTTTGTGCAAGCTGCAATGCGTGAACGTGCGTGTATGTATGTCTGCATGCGTATGAGTGGCGTTTCGACGACAATCTTTCCTCCCACGATCATAAAAACACCGATATACGCAAGCATAAATCGAAAATTTCAAAAATGAATAAGTTTGTCAGACGATCGCAGAGAGCAATCCAACTAAATATGTTAGTTCTATCACTGATACTGAGCGCATTCCAATAAGTACTGTGCATATATAATATGCAAATAATATGTATAGATAAATTCCATATATATATATATATATATATATATATATATAAAGAAGAAATATAGTCTTTAGGTGTGCTATATTTATGGAATAATGTGCTCAATATCAGAGATAGAGCCTGTGTAAATATAAAAGTGAACATAGAACTCAACACTTATAATAGACTATCCACAATGCACCACTCACCCGTATATATATAAATAGCCGAGAAAAATAACAGCACACGTGACATGACGATTGCATATAGCATGAAACAGACTGTTGCCTCTAAGTGTTGACTCCTATGAACACTTATATATATATATATATATATATATATATATATATATATATATATATATATATATTAGTTTGGTGCAAAAATAATGACGTAATAGTGTCTTTTTTTACGTATTTTTTATCTTCAAAAACGACATTATTACGTCATTATTTTTGCACCAACCTAATATATATATATATATTGTATTGTGGCCGCAGATCATCATTCAAACATATTTTATTAAATATAACAGACAACGAATGTATATTATGTTTGATCATGAGCCGCTCTAAAATTCTTATAGTTGCTATAATTTCGGGAGAAAATAAAGACAAAACATTCCAACATTTGGATATTTTTTAATATGCTCTTCCTTGATCAAAATTTTCAACTCACATGAACCATCTTAATAATTCTTATATGGACATTTAAACAAAGATATTCACTATGAAAAATGTTATTCTGTTATGTCGACATAGAAAATTGCTATGTCAAGATAACGGTCGCGGAATAGCAGACGCAGCTCGTAAGTTTATGATGCGGTTCTAGGACGTCGTATCACACGAGAGAGCGAAATATTGACATCAGTACCATATGTCTAGATGCAATGTAATGTGTTGTAAGTAGTTTGAAATGTAATTTCCTTGAGTGTGGGTTGCTTTGTTTTAATAAAGATGGCCTCCAATATCTGAAGATTCTCTTTACTGTGTGAGTATCGTTGTGCCATCAGCTAATATCTGTCGAATATTATGTAAATATGTTTTTCTAAGGAATGTTGTTTATATATGTTTACATATTTTTTCTAAGGAATGTTGTTTGTATATTTAGACAGCAATCCTTTGTTTATGAATGCTTCGTTGAATATGAAAAAAGGGAATTATTTAGTGGATAGGTAATAAAATCTATCGTATTAATAAATGAAAAAATACATTCCCGTTCTTTATACATATATATATATATATATATATATATATATATATATGTATATATATAAATATATATATTCATCCACAGAGAGACTCTTTCGCTGTATCACAGCACATCAGTGTGTCTAGACATCCTGTTGCCTCTAGCTAGGATCGAATCTGACAGAATTGGCGTCAGTCGGGATTCTTCCACGAAGATTTTGGCGCACGACAGGGATGAAGGTGAATTTAAGCGTATTTATTTTTAGATAAAGACAGACTGACTGAGAGAACTCGATTCGATTTACCGAAGAGTCTTGCATTATTAACCGTAATAGTCACTGTTTATAAACCCACACTTCCTCCCCAGAAAGCTCAACCGAAAAAAAATTTCAGGACCATAACTCAAATACGATATATTTATGAAAATATTTTATATGGACTTTATACTTGTTTCGGTGTGCGGAACCCACACCCATATTTTGTAAATGTATTTTTGATATACCATATATATATATATATATATATATATATATATACAAAATTTTGGCGCGTGTTCCACACACCAAAGCAAGGATGAAGTCGATATAAACATATGTTCATAAATAGATCGTTTTGAATTATTAAGTTTAAAAGACAGTTTGCATTAGATGGAGGTGTGTTGGTATTAGACGGGGTTACATTTGTTATTCGTGTATATTTTTGGCTATTCTGTCTAACGTGTGTAGTGAGTTAACCAATAAGTCTTCCGTTTAGCAATGGCAGGATATTCATATCGTTAGCTGGCAGATACGTTTTATGTACACGGCCGCACAAATGCTATTGGACGCGAGGCTGTACGGGAGGCAGGGGAGTCATTCAAACTTTGCTGATGTTCATTGTCGTATTGCTAAGTCAGGGTCCGTGACATCACAATCTATGGATCGAGGATGACTGAGATCGACTTGAACACGAAACACAGTTTAGAGGGTGTCGGAGACGCTCCCGCTATCAGCACCCATCAGGTAGACCTAGCATATCGCGCATCTCTTAGTACCGCACAGACGAAAACTCAAGAGCAGCTCCTGTACTGTATCATTTGAAATGTGTGTCCTCTGCTCCCTCACCAGGGGAGAACTTTTGCCGATAGTTTGTTGCGCAAACAGCCGATCCGTTCTTTGTCTTGTCGGTCTTGTTTACGGATTCGGGCACATTTAAAAGAGATGGAAAAATAAACTTATGCAACCGAAATTTGTTGGCGGATCGGCATCCTCCTATTACATTACAGGCTAGGCACCAGCATAAGCTTACGATTAATGTGTGAGTTAGAAATTGTATGTTCTCCCATCACGTCTTACAGGAATTGTCTACAGGGACTTTATTTTGAACACACTTCCAGACCTTAAAGTAATCGCTAGAATAAAGATAATCAATCCAAATAAATACATGAAGTAATAAACATATTAAAAACTGCTCCCGCCAAAATAATAGTTAGAATAAACTACGACAATCAACGCCAAAATTGAATAAATAGCTTTAATTATCTTCCCAAACCAAAACAAAACTATTAAAAAAGCGATATAAACAAATTTTTACTACGTTAATAAAAACAACGAATAATAAGAATAAAAAATAAATATATAAGATAAGAAATAAAAATAAAAAATAAAGAAAAACAAGCAAAGTAATTTAACCCAAATAAATAAATACACGGCTTCCGATAAAATAACCGCCAAAATAGACTACACACAATGCACCACTGATCCCTATATATAAATAAACGAGAAAAATAACAGCACTCGTAGCCTGATGATTGCGTCTAGCATGAAACAGACTGTTGCCCCTAAGTGTTGATTTCTATGTTCACTTTTATATTTACAAACTATCTCTGATATTGAGCACTTATGCCATTAATATAGCACACCTTAAGACTATATTTCGTTGTTTTTTACTTGTTTTTTTTTTGTTTTTGACTTGGAGCTTAAACGCTTGACGATTGTTTTCGCCTTGTGTAAATGTTCTTGGTTCTTTTTTTTTATTTGCTTTCTTTATTTCTTATTTTTCCTCGTGTACAGATTTGTCCTACTGCAAGGTGAGCTATCCTAGGTTTTTCCAAACGAGTATTACGAGATATATATATTATTTTCGAATCAATAATTAGATATAATTACAAATATAATTACAAATCCATGTTTGCCGAAAGAATGAGGTACCGCATAGCATCTAACAACTTTGATTCTCGTTATTACTGGCTGTTCTGTAACTGGGCATGAAATACACGTAAGATCTTTATTCCTCCTGTCTTCAATCAATATGAGGTTTTATCATCCTCTGCTGATAAACCTGAATGCTTTGCCCTTAAATGCTCCTCGAAGTCTACTCTTGACTCATCCGGAAAATCCTTGCCTAACTTCATTCATAGAACTGAATTGGTTGATATGCTTACAACGCCTTCCATGGTTTCGGCTATCATCTCTTACTTAGATCCTTACAAATCATATGGACCCGATGTTATCCCTGCAATAGTCATTAATAGTGCGTTACCGGACTGGCTCCTGTTCTCTCTAAACTGTATAATAAATGCCTCCGCGCACGCACAAACACACTCTCACACACAAATACACGCAAACACACACGATAGTGTGCGATGGATAAATTGTCGCTTAAATGCCGCAAAAATAAAAATAACACTGACATTTCATTTTAACAGATATATTTACCAAAATTACACAAAAATACACTCACATACTAAAGTGTAAATTTATTTAATTATTAGCTTCACCCACGTGTTTCAGACGATTTCGGAATCTCCCGCAACTCTTCTGTTTAAGTTGGTGAATGCTGCCATAAGCCTTGCCTTCAGTTCATCTTTGCTGTTACAAGGAGTTTTGTTGGTCTCTCGCTTAACTTGGCCAAACAGATAATAATCAAGTGGCTTGCAGTCTCGGGAGTAAGATATAAGGAATGATGTGGTCACAGAAATTGTGTGATAGCTATGATTGGATGCTCCTGCTTCTGAGGCATATTCCAGCAGCCACCTTCTTGACCCAGAGCAGTATTATCTCCTCGAAAGGCACTTAATGTAGGCCGTCAACAACAAATTAGGGAGTGCTTTTCTTATCAGAACGATAAGAGTAATATTTTCGAGCTGCCGTAACTTCGTAATCATCATTAAATTTATCCACATCTTTCCAAATACTCTGCACTGCCCTCAGATTGACACCGAAATACTCAGAAATGGTCGAACTGGCGCTTCCGGCGCGAATGCCAAGCTGTACAGCTTGCCAGTTCCAAATTTTGGGCGGAGTGAATTGCGTCATGGTGCTTTTTTACTCACAGACAGTTCACAACCAACGATACTATACTATGCAGTTGACAAAATCATAAACAAACAACATACATGCACATTTTCAAAACACAAGCGTCTCTCTAATTTACAATTTATATTTCTTATTTCAATCTTAAATATTAATCTGAGATTAAATTCAAATTTGAAATTAAACTAAAATTCATTTAAATATTTAAACTCCACCCCAGCAATAATATATCACGCATGAAGCAGAATTTTTGGAAAAAAACAGTGCCGAACCAAATTTGAAATAAGATATAATAATGTCAACACTTGAAAATTGCTTCGGCACGAAACTTGGAGTTGTGCAATCACCGTAATATATTATGTATATTTTTTATCATATATATATATATATATATATATATATATATATATAACCAAGTATATGATTGGTGTATATGGAATGAATTCCAATAACCAACAATTACTATTCTTAAAAGAGTGCTCAATACAAAGTAGAGCACATATAATTATTTATTTAAAAAAAATTTATAACATAAATATGTTATAAAATCACTACAAAAATAGCCATTTTGTTTCAACACCCTCGGTGTCTTATCAAGTGATGATGTTGAATGTAAAATAAATGGTTTTAAAAGTTTCAAATTAATTAACAATCCATCGCAAGGGGAAAACGTTGTTACAAAAGCTAGATGGACCAATCAAAATACAAGGATAGGAAAATTCAAAAAGCTTCACAACGAAGTCATGTTATAATATCTATCCAGATGTTTAAAATTTGGATAGCACTGAAAAAGAATTTATTCTAACCAATAATTACTAAATTATATGATAAAATTTAATATTAAAATTAAAAACTGCTAATTTCAAAATCAAAATTTAATCCTATTAAGTTTACAACTATAAAATTACTGAGGAGAAAAGAAGAAATATATATGTTATTTAATTTATTTCTTCATTGAAGTTACTTTAGCTAATTTAATATCCGGTTCTTTGACAATGTATACATTTTAATCGCAAGAGTGTGTGAATAGGGTCCTAAACTCACGCGTAAAACAAACGCAATCAGATTATAATATATATGCACCGAGACATATTTATATATATATATATATATATATATATATATACACACACAAAAAGAGACGAGACGGAGAACATCTCCACGGTCGTTCATGAAAAAAAAAAGGAAGTGGGGGGAGGGAAACCAACACACACGTACATACATAGACAATTAAAAGTGAATGCACTTTCCATGCACATAGACAACCATAAATACATGCACACACATCCACACACAGACAGTTACCCAGACAATCGGATACCACAACCAATAAATATTTAAGACTGAAAGTGTCATTACACAAATGCTAACCACTTATTGAAATATAACTTAAGCGAGCAAATATACAAATATAAAAATGATTAAAAATAATATTATTTAATATATTAAAATAGTTTATGCAAATATAAAATCGGACATCAAAGTCAACACCCATAGGTAACTTCGATGTCCACCTCATATATATATATATATATATATATATATATATATATATATATATATATATATATATACATACACATACACACACATACATATATATATATATAATAATTTTTCTTTACACACATATATATATATATACACACACACATATACATATATATACATACATACACACAGAAATACATACACATAAATGCATAAACATATACATACGTATATATTTCCATGATAACAAGTACACATACACATACATACATATATAAACATATATACCCACAAATATACACACATATATGTGCACTTACTCACATATAAATACATATATACACACAGCAATACACAAATATAAACATATATACACACATATACTTACTCATGTGGCCGTAATGACATACCCAAGTTTCCATACCTACACGTACACACAATCTCATATACAATAGGTGTCAACATACACATATACAACCGCAATGAATATATGAAAAAAATCTTTAATATTACCTTAAAATATTACTCCATCTTAATTTGAAACCTAAACTTTAAGTAAGAAAGATTACCCATCTAAAAATAATTACAAATTACATTCATGAATTAGATTAAAACTGGTAAATATGTCACCGTAACTGTTGTTTACAATATTAAAAGAGTACTATTAGTCGGGTAAAAAAACTGTTATAGTTTAAAACTTTTTTTTAAATATGTTCTCTATGACTGTGTTAATAAATACAGTATTTAACTTATATTAAATCCCTAAATTATTTGTAAAACATTAATTTGCTAGCAAGCATCAAATTAATTTATTCGTTTTTTTTTACATCTAAATTACTATGAAACATTAAAATCTATTTTTACATAAATTGCTAAAACTTACCAACCATCTCCTCAATATTTAAAACCTATTTACGACCTCTTTCTCTTTACTTCCCTCTCCCTCTTCTTTCTTTTTCCTTTTTCTTTTCTCTCTTCTCCCCTCCCATGTCAATATATCACTTCCGTTAAGCTAACCGTTTAAATAGGTCAAGGTGCTCCAGTCCAATACTAAGTATGATTGAGAGAGATATTAAATTAATCCCTCCCTAAAACCTACCACGTCTCTCTAACTACTCATATTACATTCTCTGTTAAATTGCAAAAACTTACACTACCCCTCAATTTTCATTCCATTTTTCGTTTCATTTTTGGAAGAGCTATCTGATGATCTAGAGTTCTTTAAAAGGGCTCTGGTGAAATAAATTATTATAATGGAACCATAAAGTGGTCTGTTTTTTCTTTAATATATATATATATATATATATATATATATATATATATATATATATATATATATATATATATATAAGGGTAGAATGGAGATCAACGTGTTTTAGTGGACTCAACAATTTTCAATCTGCTTGTCTGAATCATTTTCAAGAAGAGAGAGCAAGACCTAAAAGGTCAGTCTAATCTAACGAGGATCTCATCTCACAATTCACACACCTGCTCCATATGTGGCCTCCTTTGTAAATCACTAGCGGGTCTTAAATGCCACTTAAGATTATCGCATAATCTTTCATAACTGAATCAATAAGCTGGCAGATCCTCATACGTCGAAACCGACGGGAGAGTCTATTATATATATATATATATATATATATATATATATATATATATATATTAGGTTGGTGCAAAAATAATGACGTAATAATGTCGTTTTTGACGTTAAAAATACGTCAAAAAACGACATTATTACATCATTATTTTTGCACCAACCTAATATATATATATATATATATATATATATATATATATATATATATATATATATGCAAGCTTCAATAACTTCGAAGTACCTTGTCTTTATTACAATAATAAAGATAAGGTACTTTGATTAAGTTTTAATATAGTTCCACGTATGGTCTTATTTATTTTATTTTTTTTCAGTAGACAAATTATACAAAAAACTGCCGAAATGTGTTATTTTTCCTTGCGTTTTCAGCTATACATTTAGCTATTTTCAAGAATTAAATATATTTACTGTTTACTGGAAATGGATTGTTGTATGTATGCATTTAGTATTATAGAATGATTTATTTTCAAAAGACAGAAACTCATGGAGACCTACCGGACCCAATTCGCAACATACTTGTTGATAATGCAAATATAATAGCATTGCCTACACGTAAAAAAGACAAAAATTAATGAAAACCATTTTAATGAAACAAAAAGCAACAACAATCAATAATATCAATTAAGAATATGGACACAATATGTTGACTGTGTTTTGAAAATAAAACATTCTATACTACTAAATACTGACGTACAACAATCCATTTACAGTTAATATAGTTTAAAATATAAGAGTTACTCCCCACCTAATAAAAGTTAGAAGAATACAATAGGCTTAGCCGTAATGGACCATTGACCAGCATATATAAATAGGCGAGCCAAAACACAACACATATGGTATGAAGACTGTGTTTAAGCATAAAACAGACAGTTACCACACTCCAATTGTCATGTAAAAATGTTAGAGGCCATATACTTTCAATCTATGCAACCTTCTCTTTGAAAGCAGAAGGATTTTGTACTCGGTCTTCAATGGATTCTATTTTTAAAAATGACTTTTTTTTTGTCCTCTGACCCATTCAATTTCATTGACGATTTATATCTATATATTAACTTCGATTTAGCTCCGTTGAGTGAGGTTCGAAACCGCTTAGCTAATACGTTTTCATTTTTTCCCTATGGATTGTCCATCATGAGGATTACAAATAAGTTGGGTTTCTTCATCTTAAAAATTTGTACAAGCAATAAAATTTTAATTTCCACATATATATATATATATATATATATATATATATATATATATATATATATATATATATATATATATAGATAATATTAGTGGTAAATATACATATATATGCAAAATCCACAGGTGCATATATACACATGTATATTTTAGAATAAAAAATTTCCGAGAGGATAAAATCCAGGTAGAACTCAATGTCCAGGACAGAGTAAGGATATAATAAAGAGGCTTAAACACTAATATTCCATGGTCATAATTTATTCCATTGGAATCTTAAATACGATCCAATTCATCAGACCTACAAATTCAAAAAGAAAACAGAAAAAAACCTACTCCGGAAATAAAAATAGAATTTAGAGAGAGTGTAATTATGAGAGTGTGGGACGAATGTTAGTTTATAAGAGAGGGGTTTAACACAGAGAGTTTTATTTAAAATTAGGTGTGAGTGGAAGGGGGAAAAAGACTGTTGTCGGATGTCTAAAACAGTATAAGGATACACATCGAGGTGACATACACACACCATGGCCGATCAAATCTTAAAGAAGGAGGGAGAGGTAAGGAATGAAGTGGTGGGCAAGAAAGATGGGGCGGGTGAAATTAAAATTGCAAGGGACGCTGTGTAATTGAGAAAATTTGACAAAAATAATATCGACTGCAGGTTACAAATCAAATATTATAAACAATAAATATGACGATTATCTAATCTGGCGAGGACCTATATTTTTATGTTCAAAACGCATGCAAAACCACACATACACAATAACTTATACACGTATATACATACACATCGCCGTGTACCTACATACACACTTACATATATCCATGTACACATACACATATATCCACATATTCACACATACATACACACATACATATACATACACACACACATATACATATATCTGATTCAATATCTCAGATACTAAGCGCTTTCTAATAATTACCGCGCATATGATAAAGAAATAATTACACCTACATATATACACACATACACATACACATACACACACACCTCCATATATATATATATACATACATACATATATACATATATATACATACACATACACACATATATATATATATATATACATATATATATATATATATATATATATATACATACACACACACACACATACATACATATACATGTACACACACACATACATCCATATATATACATATATACATAGACACACACACACACATGTATATACACACACACATACATATACACAAACATCTACTCGTATACATACATGTATATACTACACACACACACACATATATACATATATATATACACATACACACATACATATACATGTACACACACATACACATATAAATACATACACACATACACATACATATACACACATATACATACGCACACATATATACACGTATATCCACCTATACCCTATACACACATTTTCCACATACATATACAAAAATACACATGCACCCACATACACATATATACATACACACACATACAAAAACCAGATATATATACGCACACACACACACACATATATATATATATATATATATATATATATATATGTATATATATATATACATATATATACATACAAAAATGTACACACATATACCTACATATACACACATACATCCATAGGCATCCACTCCTTACCCATTTACACACACTTGTACATATGAACATACGCATACATGCGCATAAACATATATACCTAAAACCTTACATTTCTATACAATTAAACAAAAAAAAACCCAAAAAAACAATGTATCCCTATAGCTATCCGTTTAGATATACATACATACACATATACACGCACATCTATACCCACATACACACATATATATACACATACATATATATGGGTACATATATACACCAACACATACGCACACCCACACACATACATATACATACATATATATACATATATATATATATACATATACACACATCCCTGCATATATATCCTTCTATATATACCTACACCCACATACGTATACATGAATATATACACATACACACACATATCCATACATATACATACATATATATACAAATACACACACCCCTAAATATATACCTACATATACCCGTAGCCAAGTACATACATACATACATACACATACATACACACACATATATATATATATATATATATACCCACATACATACAAATACATACATATAAATTAGAATTTAAAAACTAAATAAGTAAAATTTCAACAATTTATATATACACATATACCCACATTCATACAAATACGTACAAATACATACATATAAATTAGAATTTAAGAACTAAGTAAGTAAAATTTCAACAATTTGGGCGTAAAAAAAAAAAAAAAAAAAAAAAAAAAAAACCATAGCGCATCACAAAAACATACACAATGATCTATATAGAGATAAACAAAATAAACATAATAGTCATTCCGTTAAAATGTCATGCCCGATGTTTTGAACCAAGATGGAACTGACATAAGTGACAGAAAGTTACAAAACGGTGTTTATGTTTTGAATCTCTTCTTATGTCTACATTTAGAAAATATCTCATTACGAAGATTAAACACTGGATGTGTTGAAACATAATGGCTATTTTGTAGTGATTTTATAACATATTTATGTTATAATTTTTAAATAAATGATTATACATATACGCCGACGGCTTGGTAGAATCTCCGACTGACACTAATTCAGTCGGGTTTCGATCCTAGCTAGAGGCAACCGGATGTCTAGCCACACTGATGAGCTGCGAAACAGTCTGTCTGTGGATGACGTTATATATATGTATATATATATATATATATATATATATATATATATATATATATATATATATATATATGTGTGTGTATATATATATATATATATATATATGTTTGTATATTATATATATATATATACATTGACGACTAATATTATCTCTCTCTCTCTCTATATACATATATATATATATATATATATGCCGAAATGTATATATCAATACTTACGTATTCATTGTTCCTCCGATAGAGTGCACTATTGTGAATATCTCGCCTCTAACTCATACGCATCTTATATATATACATAAATATATGCAGAATATAAATATTTTTTATTATTATTAATATACATATTAATATATATACATACGTACGCACACATATATATATGTGAGCATCCGATACACAAGCACACACACACACACACACACACACACATATATATATATATATATATATATATATATATATATATATATATATATATATATATATATATACCGTTAGAGGTAATTGCATAGATAGATTCCATCTTGATTCAAAGTGCGTTTATGAAAGTTCACGTTTAAACCAATATATTAGCTGCTCTAAGCGGTGACTAAGGCTATCGCGTCCAACATAAATTTGCAATAAGCCTAAATATATGACAATGGCGATTAACCTGTCAAGCATAATTGCAATGATGAATTATGGGAAGGCGCTTCTATACACAATGAATCTGTGTCTCTGTCACCAGGCTGGAAACAGGCAAATGGGAGAAATAATTCGGCACTTGCTTATATCAATGTGAGCTTAATGCTCGTGGTCAAAATCTAGGTAAAATGAAACATTTCAAATGACGATCGGGACAGGTATAGAAGCTATATTTTATTATATTGTAGAATGACGCAACACGCTCTTCGCCACTAGAATTTTAACGATTTGAGATAGTACCAGATCAAACAATGCTCACGTTAGGTCTTCTTCTTCTTCTTCTTCTTCTTCTTCTTCTTCTTCTTCTTCTTCTTCTTCTTCTTTCGTTACACCTCCCTCTAGAGCTTTCATATGTTTCATTCTTACCCTTGTTTTTTGCCGCCATACATATACTTTCGCTGAAATTTGTAATTTCTTTTAAACCCAGAGATATATTTTCTGTTTTCTTTTGGAATTTGTAGGTCTGATGAATTGTTTCGTGATTACGATTTCAATGTAATAAATTATAATCATGATGTATTTGTGTTTGGGCCTTCTATATTGTACTCTTGCTCGATCTTGTACATAGAGTTCTACCTGGATTTTATCCTCTTGGAAATACATATACATATAGAAAGAGCTTAAAGTTTTTAGTACAAAGAAACGAGTACAAAAAAGAGAAAAAAAAACGAGTAGAAAGAATAAAACGTAGAGTGCTCAATACGCTAAGCAGATCAATAAACTAGAATAAATCCTAAGGAGCCAGTCATACCTACCGAGGTTTCACCTAAATCTTCATCTAATAGGCACACAGACACACACACACACACACACACACACACACATATATATATATATATATATATATATATATATAGATAGATAGATAGATAGATAGATATAGAGAGAAGAGAAATATGGGCAAACGTAGATTGATAAATAGGTATAAAGAGGCTTACATAGAAAGTTAGATAGCTTTGAACATAATTCGATAGATAGATAGATAGATAGATAGATAGATAGATAGATAGATAGATAGATAGATAGATAGATTTTTTGAGAGGGAGAGAGAGTGCGGTAATGGAAGGGAGAAACATCTTTTTGTCACTAACCAATTACAAACAAAAATAATTTCCCCCCTCTTTTTACAGTCGCACTGTCGAGTGCTTTTTTGCGAGGCTCCCTACTCCTCCCCACTGCTTAGTTTCGTCTGACGATTTTCTCTGCCCTCCTACTCCTTCACCTGAAGATGCTCCTGACAAAAGGACATGTTTTTCACGTGATTGCATGTCTCATCGGAAGCGTTGGCGGTTCTTTGTATTCAGTTGTGAGAGAAGTTGCATTTTTCTTGCGATTTTTTTTTTTTGTGTGTGTGTGTGCAAAATTCCCAGCTCAACCCACGCCATTTTCTCTCTCTTTCTTGATTAACAATTTATTTCTGCACATGTCGCGCTTTCGCTCTTTACTTTCTGATCATTTTTCAAAATCAGTGGTTTTAGAAAACATTCTTTTTTTACTGATTCATTATTATTATTAATATTATTTTCTATCGCACGTTTTGAGTCGAAAATTTTGTATCATGAGTGTCCACCATCAAACCGTACGTCTTCAAAAAGATAGCATCTTTAGCAGAATATTTTGCGTGCCAAACAACGCAGATCTGAAACGATATGATACTATGATTTAATCCGATTGTCAACCACATAGAACAAAGTTCCTTGTTAATAACCACAGTGATCCTTCCCTGCCCACCCCCCATTAGAATGTCTGACGCTCAACTTCTCGAGAGCACCTCTCTGCGGCTGCTCGGTCTCACAATATCTGCTGACATAAGATGGAACAAATACATTGAGTCAATTGCTTCGTCCACCGCCAGGAAATTTGGCTCCCTGTGCCGCGCCAGGAAATTTTTCTCCCCGGAATCGATCCTTCAAATCTACAAATCAACCATTCGCCCTTGCATGGAGTATTGCTGCCATATATGGTCTGGAGTCTCTTCTGTTTGCCTCGGGGTTCTTGATAAGATCCAGACACGGATATGCAATGCAGTTGGCCCTGATCTGGCATCTCGTCTGGAATTGCTCTCTCACAGACTTGCCGTTGCCTCCCTCTGTCTTTTTTACAAATATTTTCATGGTAACTGCTCCGATGAGCTGCATTCTCTGGTTCCCAAACTTCATGAATTCAAGCGTCCTACGAGGCTGGCATCCCGTTCTCACCCTTTCACTGTTGAAACTGTTAAATTTAACCGTCTCTTCTACTCCAATAGTTTCAAATCTCGCACCTCTCGCATGTGGAAATCCCGTCCTTTTTCCTCTTTCCCTGATAGCTATAATCTCCAGCTCTCTGTAAACCCTTGGATGTTAGTGGCTTCCCGCTTTGCTTGGGGTGAAACTCTTGAAAAAAAAAAGAAAAAAAAAAAAAAACGTAAGTGCTTCGTTGACGCCATAAAATCTTGACGAGATCAATGTAACGAACGAGAAAAGAAAACGAGGCAGCTATTAGGTTGGTGCAAAAATAATGACGGTTTTTGACGTTAAAAATACGTCAAAAACCGTCATTATTTTTGCACCAACCGAATAATATGAAAATGAAACTATTTTTCTATTAATATGAAAAATCCTTCATGTATCGGATTATTTATTTTCTTTTGTAATTTGATTTCAACACATTTTTTTTTTTTCAGAAAAGAATGTTGAGAATTTTAAAAGACTTATCGGTGTTTTTATTGATCATCTCGAAATAGTTTTCATTTATGATTGATAATTCTTTTTTGTATCTTATTTATTTTATAGTTTTCATCTTTATTCCTTCCGATTTTCACTTTCTTCTGTTCGTTTTGTTTTTTTTTCATACTATTTCACCCTTTCTTCTTTATTTTCCTTATTTCTTTCTCCTAAATATTTCTTTCTTTTTTCTTATTTCACACTCTTTTTCTTTATTTCTCTATTTCCTTCACATTCTCTTTCTTTTGACTTCTACACGCTTTTTTCATTCAATTCATTTCTTTGTTTCTTTCTTTCTTCTATGCTGTATCTGTTGTCGTATATACCTGTTGAATTGGATACTCATCAAGCCCATAGTAAAAACTTTTTTGCTGAAAAAGAATTCAAATCACAAGGCCGTCCTGATGATGGCAGAGTTTTTCATTGACAAATAGAACACAATACCATTATCTTCTTTTTTTTTATAGCTGCAAAGAACGCTAGTCTCTTTACAAGTGCCCTCTTGCTATGAACCGTCAGTCTAATAATAGTAGCGAATTCTTTCTTTTCTGTTCTTTCTGTTAAGTCAGCTTCTTTCTTTTTGACTCAAATCGGATCTTCTGACTCTGGTGGAATATTGCTCTGTATCTAGCGCTTGTTTCGCTCTGTTTCCACTGAGTCTGAGAGGATATTATCAGGAACAGTGGTTGAACTTGAAGCTGCTATGCCATCTGAGGAAGGGTGAAGTGTACAACGGTCGAAACCTAGTGTTAATAACAAAGACAATGTGAATGTTAGTCCGGTTGTAAATATTCGTAAGGCTTTGTCGTAGAAACAGAGACAGAATACCTATCTTGATGAGAAACTCTAACTCAAATATTTTGCGTTTTCTAATGTTCAATTGTTGTCCAACTGAGAATTAGTGTCCCACGAAAGAGCGACAAAATTAACTTTGCGGGATCTTGCCTTGGCTTAATGAGACAAAAGGTGAAACATACATTTCTATAGATATCAGGAAACAAAACGGGTTTTACTAACTCCACTTTCTCTCTCTGCCAGTAAATTTGTTTGAGACTGTTTTTGTTTATACTCTCTTCTGACATTGGAATTGTCATATAGACCTTTGCTTCAGACATAGAAGACTTTCTTGACAAAAACCAGATGCGTCCTGAAGAGGTCAGCTGGGACCGCTAGATGTACCAATGCATATATTTATTATTTTCGAAAGTAGATAGAGCGATGGGAAACACATGTATTATTGATGAATATTTGGATAATGTCTTCTTGGTCGGCCATTCGATGATTCTGACACGGACACGCCATTTTAGATTAGGTATACGCGTGTCGACTCTCATAAACCTCAATATCAAACCTTAATCATACGGCTGTGTAAAACATTCTAATTAACCATTTACTTTGCTTTTTGCTTTGTTTTTTTACTTCGTAGTTTTCGCAACTTTCTCTATATTCATCGCCATTTATTTATTATAACTACTTCATTAACCTCCAGTCACGAAACATTATTTATATACTAATAAATCCTTCGACGAGGTTGTCACTATGCCACAGGTATTGTAATTACATTTTGACTGAAAAATAACTAAGACGCTAAGAATTACATAAAATATTGATTATATTATGGAATCATCCATACTTGCCTGTCACCCACTACGGGAAGATGCACTCTTCCCCAAATTAATCTTTAACCAATCATCACTTCACTTTTCCAAACTCAACTTCCCATTGGTTAAAAAGGACACAAAAATGTAACAAGTTGAAACAAATCCTTTTTTCCCGCGCAGCTGTTTGAAACCTATTTGAAAACCCCAAAATATATAAAAAGAATCGCTCGACTTACTTCAAGTCAGTCAGACACTGAGTTTTGGGAGATGTCAGCAGACTCCACGCGTGCCAACACACTGACTCAATAACACTACCAGCCTCTTATCAACTCAACAGAACTCGCATTACTATTGCCGCGTGAAGAAACTTAACTTACAATTTACTAAAAAAGTGACATTATCACTACGAAATAATAATTGTACATTTAATCAACTTTAGCATATCAGTCAAAGGCACACAACACTTCAAAACTTGAATCAACACTTACAATTTTCACACACACTATTATTTGAACTCACACAATTGACATTTTACCTTGCAGAACTCAAACTGTTTTAATTTCACAAACAAACTTAAACCATCAACATTCATTCACCAAATCTCTGCTTGGACACTCTTTGCAATCATATCTCACTTGCCATATTTAACAAGCAACCTATCATCACTTTATGTATGTCATATATATATATATATATATATATATATATATATATATATATATATATATATATAAATTCATGTTATTGTTAAAATCTATAACTACGTTGTTTTTTTACCTTGATCTCTTCAAGTTGTATTGTCTTCATATGTTCATTTAATTTGTTGTGGATAAATGCATAATGTACATGCACATTTTAGGCCTTCACACAATTTCACCTTCTGACACATCTTACTTAGCATAAATTCTGCAATAAAATTTTACTTAGCATAAATTCCGCAACAAAATTCATTTCTATTTGTCGTGAGGTATACATTTTCACTGATCTATTAGTCGGCTTTTTGGAGGCGCGAAATCAGCACGTATAGTAAGTCATTTATTTTTCGTACTGTTTTTACTTTTGTTTTTCAATTTTTGTATCTTCCGAAGGTGGACAAACTATCCATCTTTCCTAGAGAAAACAATGGGATTACGTCTTCCAAACATACAATATTCTTTCCCTTTTGATATGATCGAGCCTTTCGTACGTATGAAGAAGGCCGAAGAAAGGCTTGACAGAAATACTAAAATAACAAATAAGAAATTTGATGACGACGCCTGGTAACGACTCATCCGAAGATTATAGAAGAATGATGAGTCTGATTAGACATGAAACAAGATTATGATCGAGGTTCTTTTTTTTTACTTTTCCTACTGTTTCAAATTTTTTTTTTTTTTTACTGTTTCAAATATATTCCTCATCAATTTTATTTTGAATATCATTTTCTCCATTCGCGTCTAAACTGGATTTCTATTATTAGGTTGGTGCAAAAATAATGGCGTAATAATGTCGTTTTTTGACGTTAAAATTACGTCAAAAAACGACATTATTACGTCATTGTTTTTGCACCAACCTAATAATTAACTCATTCCGTTTCTTTCAGAAATTCACTCTTTCTTTTTTTTTCTAAACCCTTTCTTTTATTTCATACTTCATTTCTTTCTTCTTTTCTTTATTCCTTTCCTTATTAGGTCCGTACCTTTCCAGCCTTTATATTTCTTTATCCATTGTCTATCCTAACTTTAATTTTTTCTTTTTTTCTTTCTTTCTTTCTTTATTTATTTCTTTCTTTTTCGTTTTCTTTTCATTTCTTTCTTTTTTCATTCCTTTATCTCTTTACTTCGAATGTACATGATTTTCCTTTTCTCACTCTTCTTCATTGTTTCATTCACTTTTTCTTTCTTCATTTCCTATTGCTTCCATCATTCATTTTCTTCCTCCCTCTACTCCCCCTTCTGTATCTCCTTTTTTCATTTATTTCTTTTTCTTATTCTATACATTTCTTTTTGTCTTCCTTCCGCATCACTTCAGTCCTAACTTTTTCTTTTATCTTTCTTTCTTTCTTTCTTTCTTTCTTAATTTATTTATTTCATTCTTTAATGTATTTATTTAGATTCATATATACGTACATTTTATATTTTCTTTTTTCTTTCTTTCTTTTATTTATTTAATTTTCTTATTCTATATTTTTCTTTAAGCTTTTCTTCATTTCTCCAAACATCAATTTCTTTCTTTCATTCTTTCTTTCTTTCTTTCTATCTTTCTTTCTTTCTTTCTTTCTTTCTGTCTTTCTTTCTTTCTTTTTCTCTTACATTGTCTCTTTCTTTAACTCTTTCTTTCTCTCGTTCTTTCTCTCTTTCTTTCTCTCTTTATATATCTATCTCTTTCTGTCTTTCTTTCTCGCATTCTTTCTCTCATTCTTTCTTACTCTCTTTCTTTTTCTCGTTTTTTGTCTCTTTCTTTCACTTTTCTTCCTCTTATTCTTTCTCTCTTTTTTCATCTCTTTTTCTATCTTTCTTTCTTTCTCTCATTCGTTCTATCTTTCTTTCTTTCTTTCTTTCTTTTTCTTCTATTTATCCACTATTTTTTTCTTTCTTTCATACCTTTTTTTTTTTTTTTTGGAATACTTATTAATAAATAAATCCATGCCAGTTCTCCCGCCATTATTCGATTGTAATCTCGCCCACACTGAGAGGAAGTTGATACAAAATTTCGTCAAGTGTAGCAATTCGCGTCTAGCAAATCTAGTTATGTTTATTTCAACATAGTTGTCTGAGAAATAACCCTCTCCATCTCAAGTAATTATCAATGCTTATTGGCTTATCGGCGACATATCGATTTTGGCGTTTATAGAATCCACTATGGAGATGCTCCGACATATTGTATGCGCCATCTTCTTTGTGTGAAACTCACGGTCATACGTACGTCATTTTACTAAATTTCGTTTATTGGATTCATGTAGATATGAGGCATCGTGCAAGAAGATGCATGGGAAAAATGTCTTGTCTTGAATAAAGAAAACTGGAGACCTGCTATAGAACAACAACAAGCAAATCTCGTTAGTTTTGCGAATGGAGATATAGTCATTTTCGCGAGATCTGCAGTTCTATGCCATAGAAAGTAGGCTTAGTGTTTTCTGTTAGTCTAATATATTTACTGATATTTCTTAGAGAAAATAGCTCACACATGCATAATAAAGACCTAGTTTTTATATTATTTCCATTCGGACTCATCTTTGTTGTTATTATCACAGTTTTTCGGCTTATTCGTCAATCTGAATGATTTTCAAGGAATTTTGAAGGGAGACTTTTACTTAATCTGCGTGTTCCAGGTATCAAGAAATATATCTCGCTATTTTTAGTACAGATCAGTTGTTGTCTCGTTCTGTTTCTGCTGAGTCTGAAACGATATTATCAGGAACAGTGATTGAACTTGAAAGAAGGATGAGGCGTACAACGGTCTAAAAGTAGTGATACAAAGACAATGTGGATATCATTACGGTTGTAACAGTTGTAAAAATTTGTAATATCTCATCATAGAAACACAGGCAGGATACCAATGTTGATGGGAAATACCAAACTAAAATATTTTGCGTTTTCAAATGTCTAACATTTGTCCAACTGAGAATTAGCGCGCCACGAAAGAGCGACAAAATACCATTGGGGGGTCTCGGGTTTGGCTTAATAAGATAGATAGATAGATAGATAGATAGATAGATAGATAGATAGATAGATAGATAGATAGATAGAAATGAACAAAATGAGAAAGATATGAACAAAATGAGATAGATAGATAGATAGATTGAAACATATGAACAAAATGAGAAAGATATGAACAAAATGAGATAGATAGATACATAGATAGAGAGAGAGATAGGTATGAACAAAATGAGAAAGATATGAACAAAATGAGATGAATAGATAGATAGATAGATAGATAGATATGAACAAAATGAGAAAGATATGAACAAAATGAGATAGATAGATAGAGAGAGAGAGAGAGAGATAGATAGGAACAAAATGAGAATGATATGAACAAAATGAGATAGATAGGTAGATAAGTAGATAGATATGAACAAAATGAGAAAGATATGAACAAAATGAGATAGATAGATAGATAGATAGATAGATAGATATGAACAAAATGAGAAAGATATGAACAAAATGAGATAGATAGATAGATAGATAGATATGAACAAAATGAGAAAAATATGAACAAAATGAGATAGATGGATAGATAGATAGATATGAACAAAATGAGATAGATACGTAGATATGAACAAAATGAGAAAGATATGACCAAAATGAGATAGATAGATAGATAGATAGATACATAGATATGAACAAAATGAGAAAGATATGAACAAAATGAGATTGATAGATAGATAGATAGATAGATAGATAAGGAGATAGAGAGATAAATATATATGAAAAAAATGAGAAAGATATGAACAAAATGAGATAGATAGATAGATAGATAGATAGATATGAACAAAATGAGAAAGTTTTGAACAAAATGAGATAGATAGATAGATAGATATGAACAAAATGAGAAAGATATGAACAAAATGAGATAGATAGATAGATAGATATGAACAAAATGAGATAGATAGATAAATAGATAGATATGAACAAAATGAGAAAGATATGAACAAAATGAGATAGATAGATAAATAGATAGATATGAACAAAATGAGAAAGATATGAACAAAATGAGATAGATAGATAGATAGATAGATATGAACAAAATGAGAAAAATATGAACAAAATGAGATAGATGGATAGATAGATAGATATGAACAAAATGAGATAGATAGATATGAACAAAATGAGATAGATAGATACATAGATATGAACAAAATGAGAAAGATATGAACAAAATGAGATAGATAGATACATAGATATGAACAAAATGAGAAAGATATGAACAAAATGAGATTGATAGATATAAAGATAGATAGATAGATATGAACAAAATGAGAAAGATATGAACAAAATGAGATAGATAGATAGATAGAGAGAGAGAGAGAGATATGAACAAAATGAGAAAGATATGAACAAAATGAGATAGATAGATAGATAGATAGATAGATAAATATGAACAAAATGGGAAAGATATGAAGAAACTGAGATAGATAGATAGATAGATAGATAGATAGATAGATAGATAGATAGGGAGATAGAGAGATAGATAGATATGAAAAAAACGAGAAAGATATGAACAAAATGAGATAGATAGATAGATAGATAGAAAGATAGATAGATAGATAGATATGAACAAAATGAGAAAGTTATGAACAAAATGAGATAGATAGATAGATAGATAGATAGATATGAACAAAATGAGATAGATAGATAGATAGATAGATAGATATGAACAAAATGAGAAAAATATGAACAAAATGAGATAGATGGATAGATAGATAGATATGAACAAAATGAGATAGATAGATACATAGATATGAACAAAATGAGAAAGATATGAACAAAATGAGATTGATAGATATAAAGATAGATAGATAGATATGAACAAAATGAGAAAGATATGAACAAAATGAGATAGTTAGATAGATAGATAGATAGATATGAACAAAATGGGAAATATATGAACAAAATGAGATAGATAGATAGAGAGAGAGAGAGAGAGATATGAACAAAATGAGAAAGATATGAACAAAATGAGATGAATAGATAGATAGATAGATAGATAGATAGATAGATAGATATGAAAAAATGAGAAAGATATGAACAAAATGAGATAGATAGATAGATAGAGAGAGAGATTGATAGATATGAACAAAATGAGAATGATATGAACAAAATGAGATAGATAGATAAATAAGTAGATAGATATGAACAAAATGAGCAAGATATGAACAAAATGAGATAGATAGATAGATAGATAGATATGAAAAAATGAGAAAGATAGATAGATAGATAGATATGAACAAAATGAGATAGATAGATAGATAGATATGAACAAAATGAGAAAGATATGAACAAAATGAGATAGATAGATAGATAGATAGATAGATAGATATGAACAAAATGAGAAAAATATGATCAAAATGAGATAGATAGATAGATAGATAGATAGATAGATAGATAGATAGATATGAACAAAATGAGAAAGATATGACCAAAATGAGATAGATGGAAAGATAGATACATAGATATGAACAAAATGAGAAAGATATGAACAAAATGAGATTGATAGATATATAGATAGATAGATATGAACAAAATGAGAAAGATATGAACAAAATGAGATAGATAGATAGATAGATAGATAGATAGGGAGATAGAGAGATAGATAGATATGAAAAAAACGAGAAAGATATGAACAAAATGAGATAGATAGATAGATAGATAGATAGATAGAAAGATAGATAGATAGATAGATATGAACAAAATGAGAAAGTTATGAACAAAATGAGATAGATAGATAGATAGATATGAACAAAATGAGAAAGATATGAACAAAATGTGATAAATAGATAGATAGATAGATAGATAGATATGAACAAAATGAGAAAGATATGAACAAAATTAGATAGATAGATAGATAGATAGATATGAACAAAATGAGAATGATATGAACCAAATGAGATAGATAGATAGATAGATAGATAGATATGAACAAAATGAGAAAGATATGAACAAAATGAGATAGATAGATAGATAGATAGATATGAACAAAATGAGAATGATATGAACAAAATCAGATAGATAGATAGATAGATAGATATGAACAAAATGAGAAAAATATGAAGAAAATGAGATAGATGGATAGATAGATAGATATGAACAAAATGAGATAGATAGATAGATATGAACAAAATGAGATAGATAGATAGATAGATAGAAAGATAGATAGATAGATAGATATGAACAAAATGAGAAAGTTATGAACAAAATGAGATAGATAGATAGATAGATATGAACAAAATGAGAAAGATATGAACAAAATGAGATAGATAGATAGATAGATAGATAAGGAGATAGAGAGATAAATATATATGAAAAAAATGAGAAAGATATGAACAAAATGAGATAGATAGATAGATAGATAGATAGATATGAACAAAATGAGAAAGTTTTGAACAAAATGAGATAGATAGATAGATAGATAGGAACAAAATGAGAAAGATATGAACAAAATGAGATAGATAGATAGATAGATAGATAGATAGATAGATAGATATGAACAAAATGAGATAGATAGATAGATAGATATGAACAAATTGAGAAAGATATGAACAAAATGAGATAGATAGATAGATAGATAGATAGATAGATAGATAGATAGATATGAACAAAATGAGAAAAATATGAACAAAATGAGATAGATGGATAGATAGATAGATATGAACAAAATGAGATAGATAGATATGAACAAAATGAGATAGATAGATACATAGA
>OZ010586.1:9175571-9180571 GCA_963932145.1 Acanthosepion lycidas
AAATGAGATAGATAGATAGAGAGAGAGAGATAGATATGAACAAAATGAGAAAGATATGAACAAAATGAGAAAGATATGAACAAAATGAGATAGATAGATAGATAGATATGAACAAAATGAGAAAGATATGAACAAAATGAGATAGATAGATAGATAGATAGATATGAACTAAATGAGAAAGGTATGAACAAAATGAGATAGATAGATATGAACAAAATGAGAAAGATATGAACAAAATGAGATAGATAGATAGATAGAAAGATAGATAGATATATAGATATATATATATATATATATATATAGATAGATAGATAGATGTGAATAAAATGAGAAAGATATGCGCAGACTGAGATAGATAGATAGATAGATAGATAGATAGATAGGCTTTAACAGAGGTTGATAGATAGCTTTGACCAGAAAGTCATGTATAGACAGAATATTTTTACAGAATAATATAGACACATTTTCTGATTGATGTTTGCCTTATTAACATTTATTTTTCAGTGAACATTTCCAGATGTTTTGCAGAAATTAACTTAGAATCCATTATTAAATATTATTAGAAATCTCCAAAGTTTAAATGCCATGTAATAATAACCTCACTTTGCAAACCGACTCGGAGAGATGATGCCCGCTCATGTACAATATCGATATATTGCACATGGAACGCAACCAAATCAAATAATCGTGTGTTGAAATGATACCACAAGTAACCTGAACAAAAAGCGTACTGAAAATATATTTTATAGGGAGGTTGTGTAAATCTTTCAAAAACGGTTTTAAATTTTAGTTTTACCAATTTGTCCGAGTATCGAATATTGCTGCCACTTATTTACACTATTTATATTTGGACTATTGGCCTCAACTTTTTTGCTGTTATCACAATGTTTCAACTGTTGTGCTATCCCGCATTCATCAGGTGTATATTAATCTGGTTAACCTAGAAATTATTCTGAACTGAACACTTTATTTAATATACAGGGTAGACTGCCCATACCTAGGGATATCTCATTTAGATCGTATATTTAGTACGGCTCATTTATTGCTCGTCCGTTTCCAGTGATTCCAAATGCACTGCATAACTGTGCTCATATCCACTGTTACTTCTCCTGAAACGCTCAACAATCTTTGATAATTGTTAATAGGCATATTCTTCCGCAGAGATGAATTCAATGACACACGTCTGCATTGTCCATACTTTCATGTCAGGCGAATTTTACCAGATTACTGTTCAATGTAACACAGTAAACATGTGAAATCAGATTTCATTTCAAAATGTCGACATAGTAAAACATTTTTACTATTCTACCTTCAACTAAAACATAAATAAAATGTTTAAATAGAATCCCATATACATAATAAACATCGTACACTGAAATTTAGAACAGAATAAAAAATAGTCATCTATAAAATAAAATCACCATTGTGCAAATTAATTGAAACAAAATGAATAATTCCGTTATCATATTCTTTCTTTTTTTCGTATTTTTCCAATGAAACATGACCCAGTGCACTGGTTAGTACTTCGTATGCTCATTCCATGAAGTCGGTCCTAGAAGAATGACCACAGATTCTCGATTGGATATAAATCAGGAGAGTTTCCGGGTACCACTCTATAGTACTTTGATTTGCACAATGGTAAGGCTTGCCAGTGTGTTCGTGCAGCGTTAAAGTTTTCGTTAGCTTACTTGGAGTAACGTCCATCGCAGACAATGACCGTAGAACAACTAATTGACAATCAAGACAATAGTGTCTGGGCGTGATGAAAATCTTATGCAATCACGGATGACGTAGTATTTTTCAATGTCAAAACCATTTCATCATACGCCTTGAAAATAGATTCATATTGCTGCACACCACGGCAAATGACCTAATCTGAGGAAAACATAGAAATCGATTACTACCTGTCATTCTAGTCGGTCTAAAACTGACCGTATGGTGAAAGAAAGAAAACTAAACCGTTTGTTTTGATAAATTTGCACCGGGGTGTAGATACTGCCAGGGACTGAACTCACAATTACTTTAACACGACATCTACGAACATTTATTCCACTCGGACGTTGTCCCAGAGGACATTTTCCTCTATTCGACTTCGAACTTTAATCTTAACCTAACCTGTGTTTTGAATGCTGCTGCTTCTCTTGAATATTTGCTGCCATTTGTCTTAATTAGCTGCTTTTATATGGTTTTTATTTTTATGCATATATTCCCCCATTTATTTATACTATTTTTCATCAAACCCCGTAAATAATATGGACTGCTTCACTATTGCTATATAAATGCTTTCAGAAATTAACCGTTTCCTGCTAGTTGTTAATATATTCTCAACACTAGGCGCCTCGTACTTCTTGATGATTCTACAAATTGCCGATTTAGAAACATTTAAATATTTGGAAATTATTGTCTGTCCATCAAATTGTTTGTACGCATCAACTATCTTCATTTGGAGCAACTTGTCATGTGCAGCCGTTTTCATTATGGTTGCAGAATGAATGTGTATATTTTCTTCTTAGAATGTTATAGAACCAGGCCAATACTATTTTATTTTCAATGGGGTTTTGCATTAAATTTCAAACTAAGATTAAAAAAAAAACATTAAAATTGCCATAGAGTAATATTATTTCATAATTTCCATAAACGGGAGTTGAATAATTTGGGAATGTGTAACTATAACTATGAACACAATAGATCGAAAATAAATACAATTTATGATAAATTCATAAAAAATATGCAAATATTCAGCAGAGATGAATTATTATGTCCACAACTATACATATATATATATATATATATATATATATATATATATATATATATATATATATATATATATATATAGTAATCTGTATGGAATTACCAGGAGGATATAAATCCAGGGAGAGCACTATGCCAAATAACAGAGCAAAATTATTATTAACTAAAGAATATCAAACACTTAAAATCCCATAGGTAATAATTTTCACTTCATGAGCTCTCATGAAATAAAAATTATTACCTATGGAATTTTAAGTGTATGATATTATTTAATTAATAATAATAATAATTATTATTATTATTATTATTATTATACACACACACACACAAACACACACACACACACACATATATATATATACATATATATATATATATATATATATATATATATATATATATATATATATATGTATCAATTAGTTGGGATAATTCCAAGGGGACATTAATCGAAAGAGATCTCAATATAAGAAATAATGAATATAAAAATGATGAGTCCAGACGATACTTAAAAATCCATTCCGTTATAATTTATTTCATGAATATATACATCTCTTCATTTTCTTAATAATTAAAATCAATTTATCCAGACGAAAGCAAACTGGAGGCTAAAACATAAAAAGAGAAAAGAAAAGGAAAAATTATAAAAGCGGAAGAAAGAAAAAGAAAAATTTCATTATAAGGTTTTTAAAAATTTTTAGGTGGAAGAGAGAAAGAGAGAGATGGGGAGGGTACAGGGAAGTTGAGAGTGAGAAAGAGAGAGAGAGAGAGAGAGAGAGAGAGAGAGAGAGAGAGAGAGGATAAAAGTAAGGAAGGAAGAATTAAACGCAAGCCGATAGGGTCACCTAGAAATTATTATTTTTTTCTTTCAGTACTGGTTTCGTTGAAAATAACATGACAATTCCGTGTATCTATTTTGAATCTGATCGCTCCCGTCCTTCGCTGTGTCTTTTCTCCAGTCCTGAAAAAAAATATTTTTAGTTCACTCAAAATACTTAATTCTATTCGGTACGAATCGAACAAACAAATGTTAAATTAGCAGTTACAAATTGTAAAACGTTCCTATATTGTATACATGACAGCTGATTTTTCTTCAGCATTTATAAATATAAACTAAATGTAAGTAATATACACAAGTGCTTATCTTCAACAAATAATTACAGTAGAAAAAATTTCAAAAGTCAACGAAGGAGATCAAAATGAAAGAATGAATGAGTGGTAATCTAGTGATAAAGTAATCTTTGACATGTTCGGGAATTTTAACAAGCGACGTTGATAGCAAATAAGCAACCCTTTCAGCCGACAGTCTCTACCAAAATGTACGTAGGTAGGGATGTGAGGATAGTAGTTAATGAATTTTAAAAAAATCATTGAAAAAAAGTCAATGCATTTAGTGAAATATTATCCATGTTATCTAAAGACTTTTCCACGCAAGGAAACTAAACACAAAGACTATAGAAAACAATTCATTGAAAGCGAAGAATTCTGATACAATAGCGATAAAATTACTTATCATGATCTTGCAGTTGTTTCTGAAAACAAGTATAGAAAATTAATCACCCACACAAGAGAAATTGGTAAATATGCAGCGCTTAGGAAACCTACGTGTGGTTGAAAAATGCATCGATTTATGAAATATTAGAAACGTACAAGATATACGTCAATCTACTGTTCTGTCCATGTATAGGAAGTTGACAACAATGAAAAGTAATCAGACGACAATGGATTCTACAGTGGATGGTAATGATTGAAGAAGAGGCATTAGAATTGAGGGCTGTGCATCGGTGGTAGGGGGTTGGGTGAAGATTGAAGAGATAGAAAAAGAAAAAAAGATATAGCAGGGAGGAAGATGTAAGAAAAAAGATATGCAAGTTGATGAGGGGGGAGTAGATAAAGACGAAATATTGATTCTGAAGAAGAAGAAGAAGAAAAAGAAGAAGAAGAAGAAGAAGAAGAAGAAGAAGAAGAAGAAGAAGAAGAAGATAGCGAGTAAAATGATGAGGAAGAAAATGGACAATAAAAATAATGAAGAAGAAAAAGAAGAGGACAAATGCATGTAAGGTGTTACTGTTGCCCCTGCTACTGTTGATGATGATGACAAGGATGATGATAACGAGCAAGATCGCATGTAAGATGATGATGATGATGAAGTATAACGCATGTAAGGCGATGAGAACGAAGAAGGAAAAGAAAAAATATCGATGATTCTGAAGAAGAAGAAGAATGCATTTAGATGATGATGATGA
>OZ010586.1:9188071-9205571 GCA_963932145.1 Acanthosepion lycidas
TCAATATGCATATCTGTACATACTTAACGAGGGTAAGGCAAAAGTTGATTTCATTTTATCTTTCTATGTTGGCTGCTAAGTAGATGCGATGTTTAGTCGTCATTTGATCTGCATAATTAGTGCGATAGGAAATTGTTGGAATAAAGATCAAGAAATTTACATATACCTATAAACATAGACACCAAATATAGAATTATTGGGCAGTTTTTCTACTGGGAATATATATATATATATATATATATATATATATATATATATATATATATATATATATGTATATATATATGTGTGTGTGTGTGTGTGTGTGTGTTTGTGTGTGCGGTGCGATTAAAAAAATTCTCGTCTAAATTGCATAAAAATTAAAATAACACTAATATCTCATTTTAACGCATATATTTACAAAAGATTACCCAAAATATCTTGAAATGCTATACAGGAAATTTATTCAATAAAATCGCCATTGGCTTCAACCACGCCCTCCAGACGACTTCTGAATGTCTTGCAACTCTTATATACGGTCTCGTCGAAGTTGGTGAATGGTATAATAATCCTTGCCTTCCATCTTTAGTGTTATAAGAGATTTTTCTGCTCTCTCGCTCAGCTGTACCCTGTACATAATAAGCAAGGGGTTTGCAGTCTGGGGTAGTTAGCTGGCCAGATGCAAGGGGTGATGTGGTCTCAGAAATTGACTGATATCCATAACTGGGTTCTCACGGTTGTGAAGCATGTTGCAGAATGTTGTTACCAGACACAGTGTCTTCCACCTACCACCCTCTTGACCCAGAGCAGCATCACCTCTATAGGGCACTTGATCTAGGTCCTCGTGTTAAATCTGAGGCCCTGTGAGAAGATGAATGGAGGTATAACGTCACCATCAATAATGATCACTCCAAACACAATGATGTTGACAGGATATACCATCCAAATCTTTCCGAATCTTCAGCACTTTCCTCAGATTGAAACCTAAATGCTCTGAAAGGTTCGTATTGGAGCTTTCAACAAAAATGCCAAGCAGTAACGCATGCGTTTCTGGCGGAGTGTTTCTCGTATTCTCGCAGAGGGTGTCCGACAGACCCTATTATACTGGACAGTCGACAAAAGCTAAAACAAACAACGCGCATACGCGAAATTAAAACTATAAAATGCTGACAAGTTAACCTTCGCACTCTCTATGTGTGTGTGTATGTATGTGCATATATATATATATATATATATATATATATATATATATATATAGTGTATATTTAAGAAGCAATTTTTCATTGATGCATGTTCTTTTAAATAATATAGAGTTTTGTCTACTTATTTTAAGTAAGTTCCTTTCATATTGTCTGATAAGCTTAATAACATTATCATTGAAGGACGAAAGCAAATCACCATATTGATACATGTTTAAATCCAATCTAATCTTTCCGCTTACATAAGCCATTATCAAAGATGACAATTACTTTTCAATATATCAACCAATACACTGAACAATAATGATAGTCTTGATTTCATGAAAAATTTCAAAGCAACGACTAACTAGTGTATACGAGACGCGGAAGCGAAAATCGCGTCGCAGCTCATGTCGTCACAAATGACCACGCGATAGCGAAAACGAGAAGTATTAAGTATGGAAATCCATTGGTATAAACCAATGGCGTCTCTTATCAATTATAGGCATTTCAGAATATTTGTGGAGATTTCGTAGTTTATTATGTTAAG
Source organism: Acanthosepion lycidas (assembly GCA_963932145.1). Taxonomy (NCBI): domain Eukaryota; kingdom Metazoa; phylum Mollusca; class Cephalopoda; order Sepiida; family Sepiidae; genus Acanthosepion; species Acanthosepion lycidas. The sequence continues at coordinate 9,189,779 of OZ010586.1, forward strand.
GTTATGTTTCAACTGTTTTATGTATATAGCTTCAAGAATTTTTAGTTTTTGTTTATTTTTTCATGTTTAAGTATAGTGTGTTTTCAACAAGGATTTTCCGGAATTGTGTACGCGGCCAGGCATGTTTTTCTAAATGACTAAAAATGTTCGAGTTACCATTCAAATGTAGAGTCAAGCGTGGTGAAAGCGAGTTTGTGGTGTGACCAACATAAATATTATTAAATCCATTGGAGATACAATCTCCCAAAGGGGACTTGATTTTGTAAACTACGTTGTTTTCTTTAATCATATACTACACTAAATCTAGTATATCCAACTTAATTGTTTGAAATGATTATTTGCAAAAAATAACAGTTTACAAACATGTATATATTATGTTGGTGCCAAAATAATGACGTAATAATGTCGTTTTTTGACGTATTTTTAACGTCAACAAACGACATTGTTACGTCATTATTTTTGCAACAACCTAATATATATATATATATATATATATATATATATATATATATATATATATATATATAAAATCATTTCACCCTGCACAAGTAGATGTAGCCACTAAGACATAAGGATTTAGTTGTAATGACGGAAACTGAGAAAACATTACTGAGGAGGAAATTAAGTACAGGATTCATGAACAGACGATAAGGAATGATAATAATAATCATAGTCTGTTTTGGTTTAATGAAAGATTTCCACTCAACTAGAAACTTGTGTATCATTATCATTATTGTTTTGTCCATGTATTGTTGAATGTATTGAAATATTATTGTCATTTTTGATAATGGCTTATGTAAGCTGAAAGCTTAGATAAGATTAAAAAACATGTATCAATATGGTGATTTTCTTTCTTCTTTTAATGATAATGTTATTACGTTTATCAGACAATATGAAAGGAAGTTACTTAAAATAAACAGACAATACTTGTCTATATTATTTAATGAAACATGCGTCAATGAAAAAAATGATGTCTACATATATATGTATATATATATATATATATATATATATATATATATATATATATCAATTATGTAGTGCAGTTCAATTTACATTACATAATGTAAATGGATGTTCTGATCCCTGTTTATAAATTCCAGTTGCATATTGTTACAATTAACAATAACACATTTCTAAAAACTTTTTTTTGGATTACATCTATTTTTCGTTGTCCTGTTATTACCGAGAAGTAAAAAAACAAATCTATTTCCATACCTGATGATGTCTGTAGGAACAGATGAAAGCTTGTAAATAACTAAAAAAAGACCTTATGCAACTGGAATTTATAAACTGGGATCATAACATTCATATACAGGTCCGGGGTTAATGTACTTTATTAAATTTGTTTGCGAAGATGTATTCTCGCCATTTAAATCATTAACTTCTATATCTATTTTTTGTATGAATGATTCATGTAATATATATATATATATATGAAAACAGTCCATTTCCTATAGACGCACTGATTCAAGCATATTCCTCATCTGTTACTATTTCAATGGCATATGTTAATGAACTTCATACTTTAGTCTCACTAGATCATAGCATTTCTATAAATCGCCATGATTCACAGAGTCGAATCATTCGTATTTCTTCCGTATACCATTAAGGAGTTCGGAGGATCTTCCACACAGACAGCTTTTCCCTGATAACTGTTATTCTGTCGAACAAACTTCCGCGTCCATGCTCCCTTGAAGGGTACAATGTTAATCTTTTCAAGTCTAGTGTTAGCCGCTATATATCCTATTTGTCCACATAATCTTCACTATCTGCATTCGCTTTCATATTCATATGAATCACCTCATTCAATCTACCTTGAGTGGTTCATGACCCTTATATTGGATCAACTTTAAAATGAAAAAGATGCACGCCTATGTTACTCATCTTTCTGTTGTTTGCCCATTTCTTCCACAGAACCAGAGGGTATGTCTTTTTAAATAATGACACTAGTAAAATTCCGACTTATGATTAAAGATTTTAAGTTAATTGCCTTTAAACATCACTAAGATATATTGCTTAGCGGAGTGAAGCGTTTGTCAAAACATATTTAGTCAGTTGGCAGCGGAGAGTTGTATACGGAATAAGGAAAAATTAACCCGTGAATGAAATAAAGTGTTAGGTTAAAAAATCCTTGAAAATTACTGAGTTAAACGACACGTGAAGCGTACAAGAGAAGTGCGTAGAGGACAACAGCCAAAACAATAGGAGTACAACTAAGAAGATTAGTTTACGAGTCTGACTATAAAAGAAACTCCTATAATAATACTAATTCCTCGTGTGTAGGTAGCATGACGGTTATTGGCATGGAATCAGAAAGTTGGAAAATTGGGCTAGCCTTTTGTATTCACATTCGCACTATTAGTCTCGGAAAAGTCGTTTAACTATAACGTCTTTTCCTATCCAGTTATATATTAAATAGTTTGGTAGAATTGGATCGTTAGTCTTTGGTTGTATCAAGTCAAGGAAAATGGAAATGCCATTACTATTTCTTGCCACTAGCTGCTGTTTCATCTGTTTTTTTACCACTTTCAAATAAATGTAAGCATTTGTATTTGTTTCATTTTTTGTGCATTTTTATCAGAACCTTGTAACTTTCAGCCCCACTCATGGCTCGGATTAATACAGGAAGTGTTTTTCCTGGTGTGAAGTGCAAACCCTACGCGTTGTCCATAACAAATAAGGTAAGCCGTTTGAAAAAAAAATGACTTGACGTTTATGAGAAGCTTGTGTGATTGGTACAGCTTTGTCTCATCTGCAGTTAATGGCATAAAAAAACAGTGAGAAATCTGAAAAAATCACTTATCTTGTAAAATCAATTATCCTGCAATATCACTTATCTGGCACCCTACTGGTCTTAATTCCGAATTATTTATGGTCAATTTACATATGAAGAAAGAAAGAAAGAAAGAAAGAAAGACAGATAATAGAAATGTATGAAAATATAATTAATACACATAAACGAAGTTATTAGAAAGAAGGAAATAAATTTATATGAGTCTGAAAAATGAAAATCCGATAATAATAATAATAATAATAATAATAATAATAATAATAATAATACCACGAGTACAGATAGCGTAGCTGTTATCTGCTCTGGATATGGAATTGGCGATTTAAAAATTTAGGTAGTCTATGGTGTTGACTTTCCCAGTATTGGCCATGTATTTGTCGAATAGAATTGGATTTCTAACCTTAGGCGGTATCAAGTCAAGTAAAAGGAAAACTTTGAATACAAACCTTAAGGAATTGGCAAGGACAAAATAGTCCAGTATCTTCACTAAGACGTAATGTCAATTCATAGATAAGAGACAAAAAGGGGATTTGGAGAGCCATGATCCTGCAGGAAAATGGAATTTCAATTTTCCTATTATCAAAACAAAAAGTTACTTCAACTGACGTAATGATTTCGCTGTTTTTTTTTTTCATATTCATCAGTGTGCCGTATGAGGGTTACATTTCTCAAACCTTCTTTCCTCGTTATATGTCTGCATAACATTGTGCGTGTGAAGCAGGGGAGTTTAAATTAATTCTCGTAATTACCGAATGAAAAAGAATATATTTAAACTAATAAGGTCACCGCTGCCGGAATTCTTGGAGATCTGCCGTGTCTCTAAAATACGATGTGTAAATATCTGATATTCAAGGGATCAGAATATACTCCATCGTGCAAAATACTTATCACGAGATAAGAAATAAATAACAGGCATTTTGGGCTGATGTTGTAAGCTCCGGGTTCACAAAATGCAAAAAAAAAAAAGGAAGTCTGTAGATGAAGCAGGATTGAGCACCGTTTCATTTGACAGTGAATAAATTAATTATTAATTATGAACAGGGAGAGTGATTGGATGTAAAACGAAATTCTCTCGCCAAGTTCTATTAACGAGAATTTTCGCGTCGTACCGAACACGCGGGTCTGAATCTACTAGAAATCGTAAGTCTCTCTGTCAGTCTTTTTCAATGACAAAAAAAAACAAACAAAACGGCAACAAAAACGATATACACTGGGTTATTAAAGAACACGAGAAATCATTTCAAATGGAGAAGATATGACCAATTTGATTTTTGTTAAGAGGTAGAGACAGTCCGTTGTTAGTATGTTGGTCTCATGTAAGCCGATACGACTAATGCAGTGACGCAACCGAATCGGCTCCTTACAGAATGCTAACGCCATTACGAGCCACATATCCAATCGGCTATAATGCCGTAACAGTGACACATATGAAAGATTTCCATTTTCTCTTGTTGATACTCTTTCTGTGTAGTTCTCATGCTTCTAAAATATTCTTCAATTCTTTATTTTTTTTTTACATATTGCTCTTTTCAATTTTTTTCTTCATTATTTTTCATGAAATTGTCCATCATTCAATGCAATATAGGAGTTTAGTCATCGGAGAACAGAGTACTTTTCATCCTTTATTAGGTTTTAGAATTCTAAATATGATTTTCGATATCACAACAAGCTTTCGGATTTCTAGGTCTCCTTTCCGTAGCCTCCCAATTTAGGTGAATTTCAACACACACACACACACACACACACACACACACACACACACACAGTTATATATATATATATATACAAGGTAACCAAAAAGTTATGACCGTTTTTTGATTAGTCATTGAATGAAGTTGAAATATATACGAAATGCGTGTAGCAATTGTTTTCAAATTCGGACAGCCGGAAGTAGGAACATCAGACGTTATAAAAAACATGCGCACAGTGCCCGGACATCAGTTATAAGCCGGACAGCTGTGAGAAGGATGGAAATGTCTAGAGATCTCGTTCGGGGCTGTTTGCTTTACGACTTCAAAGTGGGCTCATCAGCAGCTGCATCAAGTCGCCGCATATGTCAAGCGTTTGGGGATGCTGTGGATGAACGTTGGTTTCGAAAATTCAAGTCGGGAGATTTGTCGCTCCATGATGAGCCTCGCAGTGGACGACCACAGGTCTTGAATGACGGAGTCCTGAAGGCGGTCATTGGAGAAGACAGTAGTCTTGTGACACTATTTGGCTTGCTAAAAGGGAAAAAGAAAAAAGAAAGAAAGGCGAGAATTAAATTTAGGTGATAAGAAGCCATCACGAAAAGGAGACTAAGCGGTGTTATTTTTCTGACAAGGAAAAGTGGTAAAATTTTTTATTCCCATTGTCGAGAAGGTAAAAAGGAAGATACTGGAATTAATCTGATTTAGGTTATGGGGCGGGTGGAAATTCCAGGTTGGCCGAGTAACCTCAGAGACAGAATTCTAAATAGATAAAAATTAACTGTGTCGCAGAATTACAAAAACAAAAGTGTCCGCTGACCACAATGAAGGAAAGGTTAAGCCTTTGTCTATATGTAGAAATCATTGAGAGGAGCATCTGTTTATCGTCAGGCTGGCTATGATAGCGAAATTATTTTATCGGGACGAAAGATTGGCTGTGTTTCGCCAGATGACCACCCATTTGATGACTGGCGAAAATCTCGTAGACGAATTCCATATAAAATTCGGCTATGATAGCGAAACTGTTTTATCGGATCAGTGGTTGGCGCCAGGGGTGCAGGTACGTCTGGGTGGCCACCCGCTTGGTGATGGCGAAAAGCTAATTGACGAATTCCAGGTAATTCGGTTAAAAGATAAAGAGTCTAGCGTGTGAGGTCTCCTCGAAGAGAAGATGAAAAACGAAAAGTGAAAAAAAAAGGATACATTTTTTTTCTTTGAGCAAGATTTTTTAAACCGAGGCTAGTCTAGCCACACCCACACCGCTGAGCGCACATTGGCTGAATGATAGCAGGAGTATTGGGCATAGGTAATCATGTGAAGAAGGAGGGGAGGCCTGTTTGCCCCCCCCACCTGAAGGGATAGGTGTGAGATGCCACTGTGAGAGAGAGGGGAAACCCATTGACACCCTCTGAGTGCATGGTGAGATACCAATATGAGAACAGAAGGAGGTGGGAAGACGAAAGACTTCCAAAAATGGAAAATAATAAAATTTTCCCGACGCAAACCAAAGAAGTGGATTGTGGGTTGAGAATTATCAAGGAACCTCAAACCCCGACAAGCCCACCCCGGTTTTGGTCGGCGTCGCAGCGAATGAAAAGCAGTTGGAGTTGGGGTTGGAGACAGAGAGGCAAGCAGTTGCAGTGAACTGAGAGCTCTGAAGATCCGCCTCGCAGAAGGTGACAAAGATTCGCGCAAATTCCGAACTCAACTTCTAGCCAAGAACAATTTATTTTTGAATAACGACTTAGACTCACACCACCGAAACAAGTTTCACGAATATCACCTGAAGATACACCAACAACCAGTTTCTTAAAGAACAAAAAACTTAAGATGTTAAGACTCGCCTAACAAACACAAAGTGTCACGAATCCATATAGCGGGTTGGGAAGTAGACGTAGTCCTGTATTCAGCAACCATATATAAAATATTGTTATCCTTTTTTAACACATTTGAACTTTTCGAGTTATTATTTTATTTTCTTTTACATATACTAGTGCGATATCACCATTGTTCGAACTCGGCTTGCATTACGACCCGGAGACTGATTGATTTCGTCTGCCTAAGATCAATTCACAACGTGGGTAGGTTAGACTGGAAATCAAAGCAGTTACTTCGGTAACAAGACGCTGGAAGCGAGCTGGAAGCGAACTGGGAACGACAAGGCTGATACCGAATCTAACCAGATTCCCATCCGAATCACCAAAAGGTTAGAACATCACATTTGGTGCCGCGACCAATACCAAGCCAGTTGGTCGTCACAGGACAGGATAGCACGACGGACGCAACCAGGCAGACGTCACATTTGGCGCAGCGACACCAGTGGGACGTCACAGTCTAACGTGTGGTGAACTTGCAAGACAGTTCAACGTTTCGGGATGAAACAGTTAGACTTCACCTGCACCGCCTAGGTAAGACGTAAAAACTGACAAGTGGGTTCCGCAAACGTTGTTGGAGGTCCACAAGGGACAACGAGTGGCTGCCTGCGTATCGCTGCTTTCTCTCCACCGTACCGCATCCTTATTCAATCGAGTTTTTAACAGTGATGAAAAGTGGGTTCTCTACGAAACTCCCAAGTGTTCCTCAGGATGCTGTCCCTCACACCGCAAGACCGCCTATACACCCACGCAAGATTATGCTTTGTGTCTGGTGGAAAGGTCGTTAAGTAGTTCATTATGAACTGCTACCAACCGGCCAAAAGGTCACTGGAGACCTATACTCGCCGCAATTGAAACGTGTGCGCCAGGCCGCATGTCGCGCGAGTGGTCAGGGATACCATACAGTAACTTGGGTGGGAGACTGTGTCATCCACCTTGTTCAGCTGACCTTGCGCCATCCGATTACCACCTCTTCCACTCCCTGGATAATGATCTTCGTGGGAAATCCTTCACCAATGAAGCAGACTTGCGCAAAGCCCTCACGGACTTCTTTGCGTCCCCACCACACCTCCCGAGTTCTGCCGCAAGGGCATTGAACAGCTGGAGACAATTTGGCAGAAGGTGCTGGATGCCGATGGCGATTACTTCGAAGACTAAATATAAGTTACACATACTGTGAAGCGTTTTCTTTTTTTCCTTTAAAAACGGACAGAACTTTTTTGGTTACCTTGTATATATATTACACAATGATCACATCGAGACCCAACAACTATATATTTCTCGACATAAAGAAGGTGATTTATATTTGATGAAAATATTCTCAGGTGAAAATCATAATGCGACCGGGTAAACAAATAAAACATATCCTCGCTCGAGGCTACGCTCTTTGCTGTTTATTAATACGACTAATGCAGCCGTGAACAAAAATGGCGTGCATTATTAGAAAGTTTAAATTTAGATGCAGTGAAACAAATATCTTGAAAGTATCTTGTATTGCGAATGAATAAAACTGAGACAAAGAATTCACAAGTAAAATAGAGATCAATAAACCGTTTAATTAAAGACATTCCCATATCATTTTTATACGTTAGAATAATGGATATCCGCTATGTGTAAACAGCAGGACAGACCGGTTTCTATAGCCTTGGATGGCAACTGGTCTACCGAATAAAGAAATGGCAACTGCGGAAAAAATCTGCCTCGTCAGTCATGTATCGAAAGATACATGATCGCCTAAGCGTGTATCACGCATGGCACATAACTGACTGATGGTATCTATGACACATTGATTGTTTCGGGTAATATATATCGCTTTTAAAAATTATATGTATTTAAACATTTGAGCCCTGCGTTCTTGAACAATTTCAACCTTTCTACCTGAGCTCCTGAGTTAAAATCCGCAAATAATTGGTATGTAATGTTTCACAGTAGATATAAAAATAGTTACAAAAAATATAAGCATTATACTTAGCAGGGAGAGGCAGTATGATTGCATGCCTTCAATTTATCGCCAGAAATCTTTCTTTGTGCGCCAGTCTACCCAACAGGTGTTGTCTCTCTTGATGTACAAGAATAGCAAAACACGACGCAAGTGTTTACCCACCTTTCAACCGGTGGCTGAGAAGTAAGTCATCTCGAACAGCGGTGATAAGAGCTCAAAGGGTTAATAGAAAAGTGAGATGAAAATGTCTCTGTAAAGAAAAAAAGATTGGAAACTGAACGACATGTGATGGCGCCGACAGAGCCTATTCAAAGACGAAATTGAAGCAAGACGATCATTTAATAGACAAAGGTAAGTGAGTGCCTCACATGAAAAAATAAGACTGCAATCTAAGAAGCCGGGGATTAAATTTTGAACGGAAATGAAGATAAATATTTTACTTTACATTCTTCGAACTATTGCCGTCATTGTTATTGTTACATTTACGCGTCTTCATGAGATATTTGTTAGAATCTCCCTTTAGGATATCTCAGTTTTAGTTAATTCTGATTGATAACTCTCGAGGTTTCCTTCTCTCTCCCCTGCTGAGGCTAGGGACTCAAATCATAACTACACACACACACACACACACACACACACACATATATATATATATATATATATATATATATATATATATATATATGGTATAAATAAAATGATAATTGGAAAAAAGATCTTAGAATTTGCCGACGCGTTTCGTCTTCCGACTTTTTCAAGGCAACAAGAACATTTCGATTTCATTTTTGCCTTGAAAAAGTCGGAAGACGAAACGCGTCGGCAAATTCTAAGATCTTTTTTCCAATTGTCATTTTATTTATACCAATCTGTCTTGTCCACAGAATTGATCTGGGAATTTAACTATATATATATATATATATATATATATATATATATATATATATATATATATATATATATATATAATCACTGAATTAATATGTAGGAAAAGGCAATATGTATAAAGGAAAAACAATAAGAAAACGTTTTTGCCTTGAAAAAATCAGCAGAGGATGATACGCGTAGGATAAACTATATACTGTTTTATTATCATTTTTCTCCTTCATACATACATACGTTTATACATACATACGTTTATACATACATACGTTTATACATACATACGTACATACATTTTTTATACGGCTAGCGATATAGAACATGCGTGATAGACTTTCCAAATAAAGTTGAGAAAAAATTCCCTTCATTATTTTTGTGATGGAAAATTTCAAAGGCGCCTAAACATACATACACGTATATACACAAATAAGACATATATATATATATATATATATATATATATATATATATATATATATATATATGTGTGTGTGTGTGTGTGTGTGTGTGTGTGTGTGTGTGTGTGTGTATAAAATTTATATATCTCTCCAAATATTCCACTGTTCGTAGCATTTCCTTTTTTTAAAATGTGCTCAATACAATATTATTATTATTATTATCATTATTATTATTATTATTATTATTATTATTATTATTATTATTATTAAAACATGAAAGCTTTTGTGTAGCGATTTCAACATTTTTTTTTATTATAACTTCATGTAATAAAAATTATATATATATATATATATATATATATATATATATATATATATATATATATATATATATAAGTTAAAATTTAGAGGGGTTAGAGCTATAGCCTTCATATTTTAAATGCCGGATGATTGTGAGTAGCGGATTTTTATATTAGTGTATTAGTATTATTATAATTTATGTTTTAATTTATACACACGGACATTTATATGACTTTATAGTAGACGGTTTGTATTTATAATAGTCGCTGAATTATTTCTATCGGCCTGCCAGAAAAAATTTTATTAAGATTTCTCGAATATGCAAGCTGACAGACGTAAATAGAAATTGGTTAATAAATAAAAATGTCGTGTCTATATTAAATACGAAGTGTCCACTATAATAAAGTTTGAAGTAATATATATATATATATATATATATATATATATATATATATATATATATATATTGAACAATAAAAAATATTAAAATCTTCAGACACACTGGGTTGTAGATTAATATTCTTTCGTTTTTTTTTATTATTATTCCATTTAGATTCCTCGACTAGTTTCGGCCGAAATGGCCATCATCGGGAGGAGAAATATTTCTGCTTGCTGCTAGCACTAAACTACAGAAATGAATGTCTTGATGGACAAAATGAACTTTTGTCTGTAGTTTTCTTTTTTTTTTTTTTTTTTAATCTTTTTAACATGAATCTTTTAACATTCCTTGTGTTGGTCAAACAGTCTCTTTTAAGTTGTTATTTGAGATAAGAGCTGGATAGATACATGCTGCTATGAATTCTCTGGTCAGTTTGACAGTTTTATTGGACTTGGTGAGGGGATGTGTCTCTGTTTAGTATTTGTGTGTGTGTTATTTGGTTCTTAGGGAGTGAGTGCGTATGATGTGTGTAAGTGTGTATATTCGTGTGGATGAGTGTATAAGTGTGAGTCCTCCAAACTTCCGCAAGCCTGTCTGTCTTGTGTTGGTGAGAAATGTGGGTAGGTTTTTTTATTTGTTGAGTTATATCTATATATTATTAAATTTGTGATTTAGCCCGGCTGGATATTTTGTTTTTAGACGTTGTATCCACTTATTTTCATGCGACTCTAAAATCTTTCTAATGTTATCTGCTCTGAAATTTTCTATTCTCTCAATTATAGTGAATTTGGCATGGGTTTTGAAATCGTGTTTTTCCAGGAGGAAATGTTGTTCTATAGGTAATAATTTTTCATGGGGAGTCGACTTAATTCGTTTACGATAATTGTTAATTCTGTAGTAAAAGGGCCATTCAGATTTTCCTACATATTGTTTCTGGCATAGTGTGCATTCTAGGAGGTAAATTATGTTATGACTTCTACAGTTAGAATCGTGGTAGATTTTGAAAGTAGATTTAGTGACTGAGCTAGTGAATGAATTCGTGTTTTCAATATGGTTGCAACATAAACTTCTTTTGTTGTTGCATGGTTGGGAAAATCCTGTTGTTTTTGTTCTTAGTTTATTACGGATTACCTTGTCCCCTGAAATGTGGTTACTACCTATGATTTCTTTTAGGTTCTTAGGTCTACGATATGCAAGAAGGCCAGGTTCCTTAAACAGTTTTTTTAGGTCTGGTTTGAGATGTAGTATTTCCCAGCGACGTTTGATTATTTGGGATAGTGGAGGCAAGGTGGGGTTGAAAGTGGTTACTAGAGGGATGCGGCTAGATTTATTTTTAATCTTGTACATTAGGGTGTCTTCTCTAGGTGTGGAAATTACTTTATTTATTTGTTCCCTGATTAGGTGTTGTTTATAGCCACGTGTTGTGAATTGATGCTCCAGATTTTCAATGTGTTTATTTAATTCTTCATTGTTGGAACATATCCTTCTGAGTCTAAGTGCTTGTGAATAGGGAAGGTTCTCTTTGAGGTGTTTAGGGTGGGAAGACTTAAAGTGTAGATAGTTGTGGGTGTCGGTGATTTTAGTGTGTAGTGTCGTTTGTAGTTTCCTGTTTTCATCTATGTAAATGCGGGTGTCTCAAAATGTTACTGATGTTGTGGATTTTTCATAGTCAAACTTAATTGAGTCGTGCACCATATGAATTTGCAACATATATATATATATATATATATATATATATATATATATATATATGTTGCAAGTTCATATGGTGTGAACTAAAATGCGTACCTCTAGTACCAGCCGAAACGAACAGAGAAGTATATTCCCCTTCCGCCACCAAACATAGTCAAAGAAGCATAAATAGATCCAATTTTAAAATATAAACTCAGTTTGTCTGAGGATCACAAAACCAGGGTCACAAACTCATATCCATACAACTTATTATGTTAGCTCTATAACAGATATTGAACGCTTTCCATTAAGTACTTTGCATATTATATATAGAGAGAGAGAGATAGATAGATAGATAGATAGATAGATAGATAATTTATTCGAACACTCTCTCTCACCCCCTCTCTCTCTCTCTCTCTCTCTCTCTATATATATATATATATATATATATATATATATATATATATATATGTAAGCAAATATATGGATATCGATCCGACAGTATGAAGAAAAATATACGGAAAACAAACAAAAATTTTTATATGCAATTATGCTGTTTTAATGTTAATATAATATCAACGTCGGACGTTTCGGTCTAATAAACCATCTTCAGGACATATTCATAAAATATAATTAACATTATCAATTCAACATGACAAAGACGATGGACATAAGAACAAGACTTATCCAAACAGATAACTGAAAGTTTTATATGATCAGTGTTCCGTTTAAACATGGTCACGTTGTCGTCACGTGGGCGACGCTGTGAAAACGTATTCCTAAAATTTGAGTATTTTGAATGAAAAATGAAAAGAATTCTATATTGATCTAAAATTTATGTGTACGCTTGTCGAGCATTAATCTCGCTAGAAAAGAGGAAATACTAAAGAAGCCAGGTCTAGTATTCACCGTGCGTAAGATGGATATTATACCTGCTTCATAAATCCTCCTAAGATTTTTATTATGAAAATATTCTAAAATCTTCACAGAATCAAAATCGAAATTATGATCTGCTTTAGTATATATATATATATATATATATATAATTTATTATCAATTGATGGTGTTCAATTCAACACCATCACATTATAAAACACCAGAAGTATTGAAACAAAATGACTATTTTTGTAGTGATTTTATAACAAATTTATGCTATAATTTCCGAATAAATTATTTTTGCTCTACTTTCAATTGAGCACTCTTTTAAGAATAGTATTTTTGGGTTATTGGAATTTTTTCCCATACACAAATCCCATACTGATATATATATATATATATATATATATATATATATATATATATATATATATATTCAAGCAGTGATTCATATACACAGATAAACCCTGGGAAATTTGCTGACTTTGTTTTAAAAGAATGGAATGCCCATTATACTACTATCTATCCTACTAGTATTATAATATACTATTCGATAGTCTAAGTTCGATAATGGTGAATGTTTTAAATTTGTCTTTTGTTATACTGAATTTGTATCTAATGTAACAGAAATTAGCAATTCCGAAAGAGAAATCTACCAGCCGGTTTTATTATATTCATTTTTGCAAACTATCCTTAGAAAAGTTATGAATTCTTCTCTTCTCCACCTCGGTAGGAGCGAAATAGACTCTAGCTAAACTAGACTCTCCAGCTGTCGTTGGCAACCAGTCTAGAAGCAAGAAAATTATGAATAGCAAACTGTAATCAAACCTAAAGAGTTGCAAAATATTTTCCTCTTTTATGTGCCGTGTCCCTTCAGGACGTATGCGATCATGGATCTCCACAACTTCCTGTCTTTTTAACTCCTAATGCTTGTTCTGCTAACCATTTATATAAGCTTATTAGGTAGGTGATGCTCTGGTTTCCTTTTTTCCTCTTATGTTCTGTGAGTGTCAATTTTTCCAAGCACACTTTCCTCATTATGTGCCGTAGAAATTTCATTTTTCTCTTTCTGATTCTAAGTATATGATGTAATGAATATGCATACACCTGGGTTCCCCCTCACAGCAATATGATTGGCTGGTGTCAGCCATAAATACAGACTGATGTCGAGGTATATGGACTACTCCTATTGTCTTCGCCTATTGCCTACCACTTCGACGAGAACCAGTCCATTACAGTTACCTGCTAGATTATCTACTCAGTTACAGTAGTCAACAATCACTTTGCTACTTCGAACAAATATATCCCTTTCTGTTACATATCAGTATAAAATTGGCTTTTGTTCGTTTTCTCTGAAACGTTGTAGCTGCTCACCTATTCAGTCCATGGTATTCTATTTAGCATAATTTTGATGCCTCAGGTTTCTTTTCCATCTGTAATGAGATGGTCCAACATCCATATATCTATCATATATGAGAACCGATATTACATAGCAGTTCACTACTCTTTTCATTGTTTACAATCATTTTTTTCTCTTTCCTAATATTTTGCTTAACTTTTGGAAAACATCTTTCACTCTCAATATGTACTTTCGGATAACGGTGTCGCATTTTGCAGCCTTTATTAAAATACTTCCTTGACACTTAAATTTTTAAATTTTGTTTAATATACATCTTTTGAAAAGATTTGGAAGTTCACAATTAATGGTATCGGGCTGTTGGGGATTCTATAATCTCTAATGAATGTCGATCAAAAAATGTGTTAACTAACAAGGTAGACTGGAGTCTATAGCCTTGGGTGGCAACCAGTTTAAAAGAAGGAAAACACTGGATTTCAAACCGTAAAGAAAGTGAAACCACTCCTCTATCGTTTCCATCATGTTATAACAATTTACTGATCAAAGAAAATAAATCTATACGAAATGATAATCATTTATATCTTAAAAGGACATGGATTAAAACACAATCTGGATTTTACATAGTCTCGGACACTTAGCATTATTGGAAAGTGGGGTTATTTTTATCTTCAACTATAATTTTTGTAATGACAAGATATATTACTATTGCTGTTTTACTTACAACGTCTTGGCCAGTTTTCTTTTTGGCCTTCCGTTGTATTTTGCATCTGTAGACATTCTAAAAAATTACTCTGCGAGAGGAGATTGCTAACTATCATTGTTTGGCAGGGGTCCCGGATAAATGCAGGAATGCGTTGTGTTACAATCGCAAAAGGAATAATTGTGGAAAAAAAAATGAGATTTGGGTGCGCACGCCAAAGAACATACAGTCATCCGTAATAACAACATCAACTTTTCTTTTCAGGAAAGTAAATTTATTTCGAAAAAAAAAACATTACGATAAAAAAATGAATGAATAAAATTCTTTTTTATTATTATTTTATATTATTTGATTTATTTATTGTGCGAGTATGTTTCTTTGTGGTCATATATATATATATATATATATATATATATATATATATATATATATATATATATATATATATATATATATATATGTGTGTGTGTGTGTGTGTGTGTCTGTGTATGTGTATGTGTATGTATGTGTTTCGTTCTTTTCATTCTCTCGACAGAACTGCATTGCAAACAAAGGCAGGATAAAGGAAATTGTTTGCTTGCCAGAAATGCTGAAAATCGTTCACAACGCTGAAGAGGTTTGTGTCTGGAACTAAAGTCACTTCTCTGAGAGATGTTGGTTGGAAAAAGAAAAAAACATTATTTCGCGCTGAGTTCCTTCTGGTGTCTCAGGTACACCAAACAGGGGTCACATGAATACTTTCAAAGTTTTTTTTTTCTTCTTTCGTGTACCAGTGAGGATGTGGGGGACCCCACCAATTCCTTCATATCCTGTCTGTTGTTGGTTTTAGAACGTGTTCTACTATCCATTCAAACGCGTTAAGCAGGTTTTATTTTGGTAAACACAGACTTATTATTATTATTATTATTATTATTGTTGTTATTGTTGTTGCTGTT
>OZ010586.1:9210571-9233071 GCA_963932145.1 Acanthosepion lycidas
GCCTACCTTTTCAATCCATGAATAAAATCGGACCTAAATCTACCTTTTCGACACAGGTGGAAAACTGACTATACATATATATATATATATGTGTGTGTGTGTGTGTGTGTGTGTGTGTATATATATATATATATATATATATATATATATATATATGTGTGTGTGTGTGTGTGTGTGTACTCTGATGAAAACTGGACCTATGTTCATATCATGTTTCCGCTTGTTTAAACTGGAACGAGATCTAATATCTTTTTACTCTTGTGTAAACCAGACTGTTGCATGATTTTCGAATCTACTTTAAATTTTTTCATCTTTCATTCATTTTTCTTAATCGTGTTTTTCTCTTTCCTCATTCATTCCCTATTTCTTTCTCTTTTCCATCGCTTTATTTTCTGTTTTCTTCATTTCCTTCTTGCGTTTTTATTCTTTTTCAGGATTATTCATAAAATATTACAATCCTTCCTTCCTTCCTTCCTTCCTTCCTTCCTTCCTTCCTTCCTTCCTTTAAACTTGATTTTATTCTTTTTTCTTCATACTATGAAAACTCACCAATCTCCTGTAACTATGCCAGGGAGACTTACTATTCACAGCTTTCAAGAATCCATAATCAATAACGCCATTCAGAATCTGTGCAACATTTTACGAGACCAATTTTCGAATAATATATGACCTTTAACCAGACTAAATTAGTCTGGCACAAAGCCATGAAATTAGAGCTCTTAGTGTGGTTCACTCTCACTTCTATCGAAAATATTCCGAGAGAATCGATTGCATAATATCACACTGAACCATTATCGATGCATATTCAAACTAAATCTATAATAAAGCAAACTCATTAGGAACAGAGTGAGGATATATTAAATTTCAGTTTACGGGCAATCATATATAATTTAGCTTAGCTAAATCTCTTCCAAGTAGGAGAGTCTTTTCGGTGGAGCTTAGAATAAAACATACTAATGTCTACCTTTTCTAATCTAGTGTGGTTTCACACTAGATTAGAAAAGGTAGACATTAGTATGACATCGTTGAGTCGAAGTGAAGAGATGGATTCACTGATTTCCCGAAATTATTTGCGCGAAGGTGACAGTAACTCGAATTCAATTATTCACTGCAATACGTTACCTTTGCACCACCCGCACGTATATACAATTAAATTCAAACTACCCTAAAATGTAAAATCCAGATTCTGGCAACTGATCGTTTAAGACGTGGCTTTCCATCACTTCAAATCAAAGTTTTACTGTTCCATCATTAGGGCAGAAAGCTGAATTTTCGCCTATCTTGATGAAAGTTTGTACTCTCAATTAGACTCCTTATATTGGACGGTCTGTTACGACTCCTCATGGTCACCCTAAACCTCAAATGCATCACATGTATACGATCCATCGCTAAAGTTGCTTTGAAAATGATCAGTTCCATGTACCGCCTCAGAATTTACCTGATTCCTCCTGTTATGTTTTTGTTCTTAAAAGTACAGACAAAAAACGGAGAACTACTGCCATATCCCGGTAGCAATTAGCCAGTTCTCCCCTTTCAGCTTTTTTAGTGTTCAAATGTATCTACTCGCCCTTGTGGGTGATGACTTATTTCTAATCAACAACTCCTTTCGACACAGGCGTAAAATAACAAGTGTCACTTTAATCTGTCCCTGTATTCAAGCAATAATTCAGTCGAGCTACTTTCCTTAATTCTACCAGTTCAGAAATTCACAGCTAAGACAAGACGTTACACGTACACACAAATCATTTTCATCCTCTTCATATTAAATTAATAGGAAGAAAGTTGCACTCGGGCCCTTTCTGCCCAAGAACCACAATTTTGTGGAATAGACCTCGAGTGGATGGTTCTCCGATCACAAGACTTCATGCCACGTGTGAACCGTTATCTAACCTACTTATTCCTATATAATCCTTTTATTTCTTCCTCTGACTTCCATTCGACAACCTCATTCTGTAAACGTCTAGCTTCAGTGGCCCTTGAGCCTTTTATTTAGTGAAACTTTAGTAAAGAAAATGAGTACCGTAATTCCCAATGTATAATACGCCTTCATCCATAATACGTACCCCTAAAATGGTGCTGAAAGTGTGGGAAAATGCTTCTAATCACGTATAATATGCACCCCTTGTTTGGTAATCAAACCCTATAAATTGTACCTTTCCAATTTCATTACGGCCAGCGTTTCCGACTCTTATTTTAAAAATGGTTTTAAACATAGAATAATATTATTCTAATTTTGTTCTATGACAATTCTTATTTCATTTTACGGCATTTTAAAAAATATTTTTTCTACCTCTGCATAATACGCACCCCTGATTTGGCTTATTATTTTTTTAGAAAAAAAATGCGTATTATTCATGGGGAATTATGGTATATGTTTATGACTATCTTTCTTCCCAGATTTATCCTTTAAGACATTTTGCCGTTTCAGGTAAAGTTACGTAAGTTACAAGATCAACAAGTAGACACCTACTCTATGACGATTGCAAAAGTTTTTTTTTTTTGTGTGTTTTTTTTTTTTTTTTCCTGAGACAATATTTTAGACACATTTGGGAAAAAGTGAAATAACTCATTTTTCGTCGAACCTTGCTTGCTAAACTCTTGCCTTTTGTTGTGCTTTCGCGTCTTTCAAATCTTGTTACTATTGTTGTCATCATTCCGCTCCTTCTTACTGGAAATCATTCTTATTGTCTCGGTACTACACACATTTCAGGTATTCTGCTAACGCTAATCACTACAGAAATTCTCTGCAGTCTCTACTCTGATTTTTTCTTAATGTTATTTTCCCATTGATCTTTTCTTAAATACCATTTTTTTTTTTTGCATCATCTATTGTCGCTGTTTGCCTACGTTTCTACCGCCA
The DNA here is from genome assembly GCA_963932145.1 of Acanthosepion lycidas. Lineage (NCBI taxonomy): Eukaryota > Metazoa > Mollusca > Cephalopoda > Sepiida > Sepiidae > Acanthosepion > Acanthosepion lycidas. Next base: position 9,213,432 of record OZ010586.1, read on the forward strand.
ACGTTTTAAAACATTCGCTTCATCCGTCGTTATCTGTTCTGTATTGGAACCCTATTAGTTCTATCTCTTTACACATGTCTTTCCCGACTTCCAACCCCCCACCCGCCACTGTAATCGGGATCAGTGCGTTTTACGACAATACACATGAGAAAAGCGAACTCTTTTGATGCCCGATACAATGAATGCAGCAGAGGCGTGACACCTATCAATCGCAAAGTATTCCACATTGCACAGGGCTCTGTAGTTCATAGATTTAAGCTAGTAGCTGTCATTTACAAAAACAGAACAGGACAAACCTGTAGGATTTATTTTAGACGTACACAAATACACACGCACACATGCATACACATATACATATATACTCGACGCTTTACAACGTTTCGATTATTTGATATCGGCTCTGCAATTATTGTGGGAATTTATGGGGAATTGTTTCTTTTAAATTACATGAAGGATTAACAAAGAAAACAGAAGTGCGTTTTGTCTGGAATATTTTACCATGTCACCGAAGACAGCTGGAAGCGAACACGTGGCAGAGTTTATATTCGCTGAATTTCACTCTTAATAAGACTTGCGCCTTTTCGTTTAACGGATTTTCCTCGTCAATAGGATTACAAATCCCATATTTTTTTTTAATTATCGATAAAATTTTTATCAATGGCAATACATAACCCGCTTATCGGCGTGATTCTCAGTTTACTGATTACATAAGTTTACGTGCCAATCTGCCAGTCTATTCGATTCTTATCTATCTCATTTCATTCATCTCTCTCTCTCTCTCTCTCTCTCTCTCTCTCTCTCTCTCTGTGTCTCTCTCTCTATATATATATATTAGTCATATCTATCTATATATCTATCTATCGCATTTTATTCATATCTATCTATCTATACATACACATACACACACGCACACACACACACACATATATATATATATATATATATCGTATTTTATTCATATCTATCTACCTATCAAATTTTATACATATCTATATATCTAGCGCCTTTTATTCATATCTATCTATTTATCTACACTCACACACAAATATATATATATATATATATATATATATATATATATATATATATATATATATATATATATTATATTATATTATATTATATTATATTATATGATGTTAGTTTGGTCTATCTCTATATCAAAATATGCATGATATATTATCGAATATCGATCAATATTAGCTTATAATATATTGATAGTTTTCTCTTTCTCCCTCTCTATTTCTCTCTCTCCCTCTCTCTCTCTGTATATATATACATACATATATATATATATATATATATATATATATATATATATATATATCTTAGGCCGTTCATTTCTATCTAAATCTGTTATCTATCTATCTATCTATCTATATACCAGTGTGAAACTGAATATTTACCTATAGCAATTGTGTTCGTCTCTTCCTGTTCATACTGTTCGATCACTGCCATCCCAAAATGGACCAGTGCGAGTTACTCCTGGGCAGTCCACGGAAATGTAAAAAGATCCGGACTCGAAGTCGGAGCAGCGGCCGGAAAAAAGAACTGTGTTCCTCGTCGCTGACCCTGTTAGATGGCGCAGCTTTCCAAGAAGGCGAACACTCCGAGACGCGAGCCATCAACGTGTCACACAAGATGAACGGCAACGCAATTGAAAAGATCAATTCGATCGATCGCTATTCACCAGTAGTTGACTGGAGCGGAAGCCGGGACAATGCCAGATTCGATCCCCTGGACATGCGTCAATTTACAAACATGGTAGAATGGGATGACCGCAGAGACAGGCATTTTAACCGAGATAAACGGAATAAGAATTACGGAATGGATTCTCTGGATATGAGAAAATCCCAGGTACTTATAATCCAAATGGCTGAGAAGGCACCCTTGAAACCCAGGCGACATGTACCCCGCACATACAATGCTACAGACAACTGGCAATTAGAGGTAGGTTTATTTTCATTTACAGACAGGAACATACAGATGCATATATATATATATATATATATATACATATATATATATATATATATATATATATATATATATATATATATATATATATATATATATGTATATATATATATATGTGTGTGTGTGTGTGTGTGTTTTGAGCAATAATTTTTTTTTTTTAAATGAAAATTTTCAGAGACACTGGGTTGTATATTAATATTTTTTTGGTTTTATTATTCCAAGTATGTTTCACAACTAGTTTCGGCCAGCATGGTCATCATCAGGAGACAAAAAATCTCTGCTTGTTAGTAACAGTGAACTACAGGAGTGAATGACAGTCTCTGAAGAATTTTCATTTCTTTTTTTATCATTAATTTTGGTCAGTACTTGTTTTGGTTAAACAGCCTCTTTGAAGTTGTTTCCAGATATATATATATATATATATATATATATATATATATATATATATATATATATATATATATACTTTATTTCTATGCTTTGTTATAATAAATATATTGATCTCATGTGGGTCAGTTTTAATATTTCTTATTACTAGGATCCACTTGGATTATATACTAATGGATTTAATACCCGTACTATATATATACATACATTTATATGCATATATATATATATATATATATATATATATATATATATATATATATATATATATATAAGGCAGGATCTGTGTCTGTGTGTGTGTGTGTGTGTGTGTGAGTGTGTGTGTGTGTGTGTGTGTGTGTAACGAATGCACGCCCGCAATTTTTGACGCATTTGCACCAAAATTTACATGCTCATGTTCAAAGTTAGTGGGAAGGGCAAAACCGACGTTGCATTTCCTAACACCCATCGATAGTGGAAATAATCGATTTTTCCTGCTTCTACGGCAGTTTTCATGTAGTTTGCGGACATTTTATACTGGCCAGAGTGAGAGGCAATAGCAGGCTGCCACGATTTGTCAGGAAGATTCTATTGGCCAGCGTGAGAGCCAACAGCTGACTGACACGCATGCTAGCATGTCAAAAAAATCGATAGCTTCATTCGTCACAAGTGGGAGAAATTTAAATCTGCATGGCACTTTACTCCAATTGGCTCATTCGCTTGCTTAAACTCAACGTTGATTCTGATTCCGCAGAACTGGGTTGGGTGTGAAAAAGTATTTGTTGTTAACATTCTTTTTTCATTCGGTTTTTCCATTTACGAGTCCTTTTTTAAAGCTGATCGTTTTGTGTTCATTTTGTTTAGTTCTTTATTCGTAACAGATTTAATGTTTAGTATAGAGCTTAGAACAAATTCGCAGTGTGCGACAGACAAGAAGTAAGGGATATAGCAACATTAGCACGGCAAGGGCGCTCCTTTAAAGGCAAGGAAGGGCAAAAATATTTTAAGTCAAGTGATAGCGATTGCTGTATCAGTCGTACGATTTTTGAATCAAGCACGGGCAACGCCGGGTCATGCTGCTAGTATATATATATATATATATATATATATATATATATATAGAGAGAGAGAGAGAGAGAGAGGTAGAGAGGGTGGGAAAGAGAGGGGGTGAGAGAAAGAGAAAGATGCATATATATATATATATATATATATATATATATATATATATATATATATATATATAGCGTGAAACCCAGGGTAACAAAGTCACATGTATACAACTAAATATGTTCGCCTTATCACTGATATTGAGCGCTTTCCAATAAGTACAGCACATATATAATACATAAATAATATATATATATATATATATATATATATATATATATATATATATATATATATATATATATATATATATATATATATATATATATATATATATAAGTGAATATTGAAGTCAACACTAGCTTGAAACAGCCTGTCGTTTCTGAGTGTTGACTTCAATGTTCACTTTTATATTTACATTTACATACGCTCTATCTCTGATATTAAGCATTTTGTAGATATGAAACTCCTTAAAATATATCTATCTATCTATATCTATCTATCTATCTATCTATCTATATATATATATATATATATATATATATAATGTTTTGGGATACATTTGTAATATACACATTTTGCCCGAAGAGAGTTATCTAACTTGCATTCGTAACGCCATGTGGCTGTATGTTATTATTATTATTATTATTATTATTATTATTATTATTATTATTATTATTATTATTATTATTATTATTATTATACCAATGTAATAAATCCGTGAGTTAAAAAAAATAAGGCAGTGAAAGAATAGAAATAAAAAAAAATAATAATTAAAATAGTATATATGTAAATTTATGTTTAAACCTTATAAATATATATATTTGCTGCTGATTTGATACCATAGATAAATTCAAAGATTTGTCTATTTATGTGTGTGTGTGTGTGTGTGCATGTGTGTGTGTGTGTGTGTGTGTGTGTGGTGTATGCCAGTGACTTTGAATATTCAGTAAATTATGAGAAATGTTTCTTCTAATTTAGTGAGGTTAAATTATCATTTGATTTATATTGGATCGAAGCTGTAGACACGTTGGAGTACTGGATAGCGGCTTGGAATGAGGAATCGGAGAGCCGAGTTCGAATTCCAGTCGATTCTATTACATTCCCTTACGTGAAGGGTGTGAATCCTTCTCCCTCCACCTATGGGTAAATAGCAGGACCGACTGGGTTCTATAGCCTCGCATGGCAACTGGTCTAGAAGGACAACTCTGAATTTAAACCCGGATTGGAGCCCCGAAGTTGGATGGACGGCATTTTGTCTTACCGTCCGGCAACTTATGCAGCCGCGCTGGTACCAAACTGTATTGGTTTATTCCTCTCCTTTGAACTCTGCTAGCAAGGCCGAGAGGGGGAACTAGACGTCCGGGCATCCCTAGTTCTCCATATATCCGGCCCAGGCTCGTAATGCACAGCGCTACTCCATCGTCTCCCGAGACGGACGGATGCCGACGACGAAGATTAGATAGTCATTTTTAGTGAATATTCGTATATAGGTACTCTGTTTATTTTTAGCGCAATTATTTCTTTTTGTAGGTGAAAACTAAATAAATATACAAATTAAAAACTAAGCACAGCGCCTACACAAATACTACTATCCACTAAAAATAACGTTTAAACTCATCAAGATTTGTCGGACTAATAAAAAATCCACATATATATATATATATATATATATATATATATATATATATATATATATATATAATTTGATACTGAGCGGCAACATTCTGTTTCATGCTTGAAATCCTCAGGCCATGTGTGTATTGTGTTTTGGCTCGACTAATTATGTAATATGTTTAATTGTGCTTTATGGAGACCAAGGTCTAATTTATTAAGATAACGGTTATGGGGAGGCAAATTATGATACATGAGTCGACGGAGTAGGAATAACTGTGGAATCGTAGTTATCTGTAGATAGTATTGTTGTTTCCTTTTACTCATTATTTATTGTTAATTACTTAGTTTTTGTAGTTGCTGATTATTATTATTATTATTATTATTATTATTATTATTATTATTATTGCATTTGTGTTTTGTCAATTTGTTTATTACTTACTGATGTGTTTACTTATTTATTTATTTTTTTTAATTTATTTTTTTTCGTGGAATAGTTAACGGATTTGTTTAGCTTAAAGAATTGGCTTTGTGTCATATAGAGAGAAAATAATTAAATACTGACAGCGAGTTTCGAGCGTGACACTCTGGACTTATGAATATATGTTTTTCTTCTCCAGGTGTTTAAATAGAGGTGTCAGGCTACTGTCTGTTGTAATTATTGAGTGACTATTTAGAGGAACTATCCAGTTGAATTAGAGTGAATCATTGTGTGTCGATGATTTGGGTTTTGATTTCGAATTTACCGGATATTAATTATTTTTGATTGACTTTAACTTCTTTGTTCTTGTTAAGGACTTATTTACGGTTGTAATTAAATACTGTTTTATTTACCAGTGAAGTCTTGAATTATACTTAGTTATTAACGGCCACCGTACGTCACAACCATTGTTTAATGTGTTACATTCTCTACGTTGCATATAGTGCATATAAATGCAAATTTGCATTGACCTACGTGTCTACTTCTATATTTACATAAGATTATCCCTGATATTAAGCATTTTTAAACATTAAAACTAAATTTTATTATATATATATATATATATATATATATATATATATATATATATATATATATATATATATATATATATATATATAAAAAAATAAAGACATTTTAAGTTTATATATTCTTTTTATAAATAAAATGGTTTAAGTAAATGCTCTGTTTATAATAAATATTACTAAATAACATTTAGTGGCCCGAATACCCGAGAAATTTTCATAGACAATATTCGTCCTCCGACAGGAATCGAACTTTTAACCTATACGGAACCGTCATATAGCCTGACGTGCCTTTAACTGATTTGGCCACAGAGGAGCGTTCGGTTTGCGTGGTCGAATTTACTGCCTTTAAACTTCAATCTTCCCTGAATCTCTCACGTTCATTCATATCTGCTCAAAGCGTATCCAAATGTAAACAAATGACATCACACATTATGAAATGGACAAAGTCCGACAATTTTAAAGCATTTTCATGTTCATATATATATATATATATATATATATATATATATATATATATATATATATATATATATATGTAACGTTACAGGTAATTGCATAGATAAATTCCATCTTGATTCAAAGTGCGTTTATGAAAGTTCACATTTAAATATATATCGCACATATCGTGCTGATGTTAATAAACCAGTGCTAGATGTAATAAAACAGAGCTATTAAGTATATATTAATAAAAATATATATATTATCCATAGAACAAGTCGGACTTTCATACACAACGCAATCTTCAGATGTTGAGTATAGACTGACCGTTACGTAATTTAAATTTCAAATATATATCTGGTTATCGAAATGTTGGCGCAGTTATATATATATATATATATATATATATATATATATATATATATATATATATATATATATATATATTATTATTATTATTATTATGATGATTATTATTATTAAAATTATATTTGGCATATAAAATAAAGGGGATTGGATATGAATGTTAAAATAACAACATAGATTCTCGATTTGGTTTACATCTTGTGACTGACTTGGCCATTTAAGCATATTTGCTTTATTTTCAGCAAATTATTTCTTCGTAAATTTTGTAGTGCACTTAAGATCATTAATCTTGTTGGAAGATCCACTCAGGAGTAAGTTCAAGGTATCGATATCTTTACTCCATACATGATTTCTAAAATTACATCCAAACAACTCAATTTTGCTTTCGTCTGTCCATAACACTCTTTCCCAATACGATCGCTCCTTATCCTTATGCTCACGAATGAATTTTTACCTGGCATCTCTGTGTCTTTTCAATACCAGTGGAGTTTTCTGATGCATGACTTTAGAGCATACAGCAGTCAAACAATATAAGTCATTGTGTATGCAAAAGCGTTCAGTTAGAGACTAACTTTTAAAATTACATATATATATATATATATATATATATATATATATATATATATATATATATATATATATATGCAATGACCAAAGGAAAAATCACATATTTGAAACCTATAATGATGGAAAAGGCTACAAAAAGATATCAAAACAATTTGGAGTGCACTTCTTCGCTGTGCAACAATTTATTTACAAATGGAAGGCCTTTGGTATGATGGCATAACAATCAAGAAGTGGCCGTCGTGAAAAATAACAGCAAGAGCAAGTAGACATCTAGTTTGGCAAACCCAAGCAAATCCTGCTCTGATATTTGTGGTTCTCCAATGGTCACTGGCTAAAGTCGGAATCAATTTCCATATATCTACATTACGACAAAATCTGAAATAGTGCCGATCATCATGGCAGAATGCTTAAGAAATTGCACAAACCTGCTCACCTTTATATAATGAAGTCAAACAATGTAACTCTTTATGTATACAAAAGTGTGCAGTTTGAGATTAACTTTTAAAAAGATATCTCTGCAATGATAAAATAAAACATGCTTGCCACAAATATGCCAAAGCTGATATTAATAAACTAGAAACATTCTGACAATAGATTTTATGGACGAAATAGAGCAAACTAGAGATTTTGGAAGGAACAATAGATGGTACATCTGGCGAGCACCTAATACGGGATTTGGGGTGATTCACATGTAAAAATCAAAATGATTTTTTGGTAAGCTTTATATACTGAAGTCAAACAATAAAACTCTTCATGTATACAAAAGTGTGCAGTTAGAGATTAACCTTTAAAAAGATATATATGCAATGATCGAATTAAACATGGGGATGATTTGCTGCAGCTGGAACAGGCAAACTAGTATGCATTGATGGGGAAAATGGAAACTGCAAGATACTAATCAATTTTGAACGAAAGTATTTCGTCCTCAGTTCAAAAGTTGAGTTTAGGTCGTGGCTGGAAATTCCACCAGGACAATAATCTGAAGAATCAAAGCAAATCCACGAAAAAATGGGTTTGTAAAAGAAATGTCAAATCTTGGAACGGCTTAGTTAAAGTCTTGATCAGAACTCATCTGAAAATGTGGGATTCTAGTGAAAGACGGCAGTAAACCCAAGTGAAATCGAGCAATTGCGTGAGTTTTGATAAGAGGAATGGTCAAAAATCAGAATTCACTACTGCCAGAAAAATTCTTAAATATTATAGTAAAAGATTGGTTGACACTGTAACCTCAAAGGAGCAGTCACCAAATATTAAATGTAAGGGTTCACTTACTTTTGTACAAATCAGTTTTTAATTAATATTTTTATTCTAGCTTGACGAAAAATTTTTGAAAGTCGTTGTAATTGATTTAATAAAGGTTTTTGTAATGAAAATATAGTTTAATTAAGATTTTTAATGATCTTGAAAAAAGAGACATTTAAAAAAAAAATTATGTTATTGGTTCACTTGCTTTTGCGCAACAATACATATATATATATATATATATATATATATATATATATATATATTTAGTAGTATGGATATGAGTTTTTGAACCTGGATTTCACGCTTTTGCGATCATCAGAGAGATTGTACAACTCTGAGTTTCATGCACGATGCAATCAAATTTTAAGCGAAAATAATCCGCGTCTTTTACATTTGGATACGAAACTGTGCAGATATGACCATTTCCGGAGATCTATGACGAAAGCATTTTCGTTTAAAATTACAATACGGACCTTGTCTACTTTGTTACTTTGTTACTCAGTTGGTCAGAGCGTATTGGATTTAACGATAGCCACCTCTGCCCAGAGGAACGCAGGTCCGTGCCAGAGAGCGTAAATACTTATTAAATAGGATTTTCTGAACATTCGGTCTGGTAGACGAATGTAAATAAATATACTCCAAACACTTTCCTGATCACAATTATACTCATACATTTCCAACTGATTCCAATGCACTCTCCTCACACTGACACCCCTAAACACCAATTGAAGATTCTGACGCCAATGCCAAGCAGAACAGCATGCCATTTCCAAATATCTGAATGAATTGCGTCATGGTGCTCTTTTTCTTACAGACTGTGCTCAACTGACCCTACTATGTTTTGCAGTCAACAAAATTAAACTGAAAACAACGTATTTACCATTCTCTTGATTGATCTTGAATGTACTTTGAAGATGAAAACCAGAGTATGAATGTTACTGAAGTACTTAATGATCCTTTTCCTCTCACCATTGCTCACTTGGGAAGACGTGATTTTAACCCGTTCTCTTTCTTGCTGAATAACTCTTCAGTAAATCTTATGAAAAATGGTGGTAAGATGACCAAATGTCTTCTCTGAAATCCGTAAAAAAAGAAACTCAATTTGTTTAGTTTTCTTTTTTTTTTTTTCTTGTTACATGATTTGGAACATTCATTTTGCTCTTACACACACACTATATATATATATATACATATATATATACTTTTAGGTATCCTATATTTATGAGTAAAATTGCTCAATATCAGGGATAGATTGTATAAATATAAGATTGATATATATATATATATATATATATATATATATATATATATATATATATATATATATATATATATAAAGAGAGAGAGAGCGAGAGAGAGAGAGAAATGAATTTCACATATTTATTACCGATTGTTTTTTAAATTTTAATTCGATAAAAACCTAAGTTCCTTGAAACTTGTAGCACTATAATGTAATAAACACTACCCGGGGACATATTGCGAGAAAACTGTTACGCTGGCACTTTGGCCGAGTTCCTTAAATTTACGGATGTCTGGCGAAATTTGTCAGAATTTCCTGTAGAAATGCTTGAATTTTTACAATATTTTTCTCTACTTTTACCGTGTCCTGTCACGAAGACATGATATATGTGGTCGCCGTTCGTTCTGTTCCGACTCGAATTCTGTCAGGAAAGAATGAATGAGAAGATCTCACGTGAACTGACGAGAGTGTTAATAAAGGAGAGAGAGAAAAAAAAGCGATTGCTGATTTCATTGAGACGAAAAAGAAGAACATGATATTAAAGTGCCAATTGATTGATGACAACAGAAAATTATTTTATTGGGCTCTGATTTAGTTTCCCAATAAATCAAAATGCATATTGCTTCGAGAAGATGGGAGCGAGGATTTTATGTAAAGTCGCGGAAATTAAAGAGAATGTTCTTAAAAAAGAAGAGAGAAATGACAGATGATGGTGCCCCTGCTGTCATTTCTGATGACAATGATGATGCTACGGCATACCGTCGATGAGCATAGACTGATGCTCATGATAATTTTGCTTAAGTGTCGTGCTACAAGAGCATATTGTTCTATTGTTAACCTAATTCTTCATTACTATTTCCGCTTATTCACTTATTCTTCATGGTCATCTGTTGTTTTTTGCGGGTGGGGCGGCACTCGACGAATATCACTTGCGCGCACTCCAAAATCGTATATTTAATATAGATCGAAAGGTAAGCTTTATATTTCGTTAATAATGAGCAATAAACGTAATCTCTTTATATTTTGTGAAGATTTGGTTTGGCTTGGTTTGTTCTACGGCATATCAACCTCAATGGGTTATTTAAGATTTTTATTGCTGGTAATATTTTTTTCCAAATATGTATTGCTGGTAATAATTATTCTAACAAAGTATTGCTGGTATTAAAACCTGTGTTTATACTTGCATAGTGTTTTGACCCCTTTTGGGGTTTAACTATTCGCCCATAACGGGGACCCTGACAGGTGCTACAACCCCAGGTCAGGGTAGAACTAGGAACAGTAGCAATTAAGAGGTGGTTCAATGTTCCTTAAAAACTCCTGAACAGAGGCCTTGATGTTGGATGTAGTTTATCGTCTTATCCAGTACGCGGATATAGCTTATCGTCTTTTCCAGGACGGGATATTTTGCGATGACTATTAAGAGATAGGAATATATCATTAGTAACAAAGAAATGATTACTGAACTTTTATTAATATCAATCCCCCTGCATGGCATAACCTCTTCACAGTTGAAGAAGAGACTTCAAGCAACAAAAACGTGGTTCTACAGAAGGAAGCTCAAGATACAAGTAACCGAACCTGAGAGCAATGTCGAAGTTTTATATAGAATGGAAAAAAAAGGGAACATACATACATGCATACATACATACAAAGAGACAGTTAAAATATCTAGGGCATATAACGAGGAAAGAGGGTTTGGAAATTTTAATACACACACAGATTGTAGGCAAGCGGAACGTAAGAATTCAAATTATAACCCACCGAGAAATTTCGAGGGCACATAATAAGAAACTTTAAGACTCGCTGAGCAGTTTGAAGGACAGAGACACAGAGAAACAATGCATAATCTACCTAGTAAACTTGAATAAATGTAAGACAGAACAGGGTTTAGGAGAGAAAGCAAAAAGACAAAATTTATAAAAAGTAGTAAAGGAGAGAGTCATGATCACCAAGGTCCTGAAGAGACACGTCACATAGCAGAAGATTACTACTCAGCAAGACACGTCTAAATCGATGTTATTTGTGAAGAGAGGAGAGATTATTTTGTTACTTGCATTATTTAGACAATTAGCCTCATCTTCATTGCCATATTCACAACGTTTCGGACATTGTACGTTCCGGCCTTCTTCAGGTGACTGGAATTTCGAATCGGCTTTTATATTATCCACCGGAGTAGATCTTGAGGATACATAGCTCAGTGGATAAAGACGTTGGTTAGATCCAGTGACTAGACCCAAAGAGTTGTGAGTTCAATACCAGGCCACAGCAGTGGCGAAACCAAAACTTGGCGAATTGATTTAAAGGGAAATAACTGTGAGATCCAGAAGAGGCAAGGCACGTGGAACTAGAACAATCTAGCCCGATGGACAAACTAATGGTCGGTTCGAAATTCCAATCATCGGCCGAAACGTTGTGAATATGGCAATGAAGATGAGAATAACAGTCCGAATATTGTAAATAATGCAAGTAGCCATAATACCTCATCTCAGGGATATAGACAGGGATTATTTTGTGTCAAGTAGGCACTTTCCATTTTCTTCATGTTCTTTTATTTCCTTTTAAAGGTTATATTCCTTCTCTGTGTTCTTCAGTGGAGATTCTATCTTCTTTCTTTCCATTCTTCCTTTAGAAATCAACAAGTCGAAAATCATTTATTTCTTAACAATTTTAAAAATCGAAAACCCTTTTTCGGTAGTTCACTTATTAGCCTGTCCAAGTAAGGTGGCGTGATGGATAGCAGCTAGTATTGAGGAATCAGAGAACCGTGTTCGAATTCCAGTCGTATTCATGCCCAGTGGTATTCATACCTTTTCCAAGTGTTTTAGCGCTTATTAGCACTTATTAGAAGAGGATTCATACTTTTCCTTATTGCTTGGGAAAGGTATGAATCCTCTCCTTCTCCCTACAGCTATGAGTAAATAGCAGAACAGACTTGGATGGCAACTGGTCTACCACAGAAAGAAATGGCAACTTACTACGGGAAAAACATGTGCCTCGTCAGTCATGTATCAAAAGCGTGTATAACGTATTCCACATAAGTGGCTGATACATTGAGAAAAAAAGTGCCGGTCCGCCATATCAGATAGTGTGAGAATCACTGGCATAGATGGTTGCTGCACAAGCTCTCCAGCTAGGGAATTTCTCTGAAAAAGCCTTCTCAATTGTCAAGTCCTTCCTAACAAGTAGGTCCCTAAAAGTAACTGATATCTTTGGGCTTGTGATAAACACAGGTGTTCCCAAAGTTTTCCTTCTCGGTCCAAATTACTTTCTACTTCATATAAATAATCTGCCTAAAAATGTACTCCGATCTTTTGTGAATATCTATGCTGATCATACAACAGTATATGGGTGGACCCGCAAACATCCAGTTGACCAGAGGCTGGCAGCTGATCTCTCCTCTCACTGGCTATACAGGTTCAGCCGATTGGCTGGTTGCATTTAATGCTTCCAAAATCAAACTAGGGACGTTCCATCATAACCGATCGATGGAGCCTGAATTTTCGGCTATCAGGATAAACAGCTTTTTCTCTCAATAAGCTAACCACTGAGCGGGACTTAACTTCAACCGATATGTGAAAATTCTACAGACATCTAAATTCAACCAAGAAGATGTAAATCTACATACGATCCATCGCTAAAGTATCCTCGCATCCATATTCCAGACACTTTCCTACTGCCGTCCAGTGTCGTTTCTATAATTATTTTCATGAAAACTGTTCTAATGACCTTCACCAATTAGCGCATCGACCCCCTGAATTTATGTTTACTACAAGATCGGTCTCATCGTTTTACTGCATGCAACCGTAAGTACTATTCTAATTTTCTCGCACTTCCTGGCTGTGGAACTCATTTCACGTCTCTAGGTTCCCTGTCCCCTACAATCTTCAACAGTGTAAATGAAACGCCAATCAACATATTCCGGAAACACGTTCTGTTCTTTTCATTCATTCTCACTAATATCTCCTCATTCTATTTCACTCCCAGTAACACGTTGCGTCTTAGTGGCATCATCACCTTTTTGGGGTATAAAATGATCAACATGTATACACATACGCACACACTTAATTTTACCTAGAGATAAATATATATTTACCTATCTATAGCAGCCTCCCTAATTCTACATATTCACTGCTTTAATTGTCTGTCTTAGAATCTAATAATCCATTTATTGATCTTGCATATGTGTGTATATATATATATATATATATATATATATATATATATATATATGTATGTATGAGTATATACCAAATGTTTACCTGCACTTATCTCATCCTGTTCGCATTATTCAGTAAGTAAAATTTCTCGATTGTATCTTGAACAAGAATATGATTTTCTTTTGTAATCTTTTTATTCGTATATTTTTCATGTCCTAACCTATTTTGTTTTGTCTATTCTATTTTTCCTTTGACTTCTCAGAAACCGTGCGTCATGAGGTCGATCAATTCAGCGACGGATTTTCCCTCCGATTGGTTGATCTAATGAGGTGTGTAACGAAGCAGGAGGTTGGCGGGTCGAGTAGAAACCAGCAGTGGAAAAAGACGTCTAAGAATTTTTCTTTCGTTCACTTTGGGCTTTCATTTATTTATATAGCTTTGTGCCACTGTTACTCATACATACAACGATATATATATATATATATATATATATATATATATATATATATATATATATATATATATATATATATATATATATATATATATATATATATATATATATATATATATATATATATATATATATATATATATATATATATATATATATTCTTTTTGGAATATATTTTCAATATTTTTTGTGCTTCCTCTTTTGTAATTTTTCGTCAAAAAATATGAATATCATTATTGATAGAAAAAATACCTTTTTTACCAATCTTCTGTTTCAGATGGTTTCGATTAGATATTTCTCAATACGAAAATCTGTACATTAGGTACCGTATTCAGTTCTACAACATGTCTGTGTATGCACATTCATAGGCAAAAACACATTTATATATGAAAATTAGAGGGATAAAATTATATATACATTTATATATATGAGTATATATACACGCAAAACACACACACACACACATATATATATATATATATATATATATATATATATATATATATATATATATATATATATATATATATATATATATATATATATATATATATATATCGTAAATGTACAAATCCATTGGTATATAATCCAAGTGGATCCTAATAATATAAAATATGAAAACTGATCCACAAAAAGATTTCATTGTTTTTTTTATTATAGAGCAATATAATTAATAAAAAAGACAATACCGAATCACCTCATATTGGGGAATACCCTATTTCGGTAGTCGATGATATCGGTCGTCTGTCTTATCAACCCCAGTGTGAACTGAGTTTGTGTCAGAAACAGAAATTTAACTGTGAAAGCAACTGAATTTATCTATTTCAATGTTATTCAGAGTTAAATTTCACATTTATTGTTATTTCAGTTAAATTTAGCCTTCAGAGTTAAATTTCAGTTGTGTTAAAGGTAAAATATGGTGGACGCTTTCTGATATAATTGTGTAGTTAATAAGCGAAAGTAAATGTTGTTGTTATATATATATATATATATATATATATATATATATATATATATATATATATATATACATATATATATATATAGTAATGGTAACAAATCCGTTGGTATATAATCCAAGTGGAAAGTTAAATTTAAAGCGCGTTAAATTTTAGCTCCTCCATGATATGCGATATACATTATTTCTTTTTCGGTAAAGTCTAAAGATTTCGTCCTGGGTAAGACGATAAACTGCATCCAGCATCGAGGCCTTTGATCAGGAGGTTTTGAGAAGCGTGCAACCACCTCTTAATTGCTGGTGTTCCCAGGCCCACCCTGTCAAGGTTCCAGCTATGGAGAAATAGTTAACTCCCACCCCCAAAAAGCGGCGAAAACACTATGAAAGTATAAATATCAGCAATAATTTTTTGCAAAAATTTTATCAGCATTCCATTTTTGAAAAAAAAAAAAAAAATTACCATCAACACATTTTAAAAATAAAGAAGTAACATTACCAGCAATAAATTTTCGCTAAAATATTACCAACGATATATTACCAACGATATATTACCAACGATATATTACCAACGATATATTACCAACAATATATTACCAACGATATATTACCAACGATATATTACCAACAATATATTACCAACGATATATTACCAACAATATATTACCAACGATATATTACCAGTAATTAAAAATCTTGTCGGCATTAAATCTATATCGTTGTCATGGCGGTTAAATCTTATTGACATTAGCCCCAATTGAAAAAAAGTGTTTCCGAAAAAGGCAAACAAATTCTACAGATGTTTAACTAAGTTTTGTGTAGTAGAAAAAGAAAAAGCCAGAAAACTGTGCATTATGGGAATTTTAATGGTGCTTCTATTTGAGACTGTCATTGTTCCTTTCATGGAAAGAAGACGTCAACATTTGAAACAGAAGCCTGAAACCCTAATAGAGAATTCTTGATAAATTTTTGTAATTTTAAAAGATATTCCATCCTAAACACACAGCTTGACCATCCTCTGAAACATCAGATCACATGGCAATGAAGATGAGGATAACATCCGAATAAAATAAGTGATGTAAATAAAGACGAGTATATAAAATCCTCATCCCAGAAACGGAGGCAGAAATTTATTTGTACTAAACGTACATAAAAATGAAGTATCTTTTCATGATTTTGGTCTACTTTCTCAAAAGAAGCCATGAAGACCCAATCATTATTTGTAGCAATTTCTAAAAATTTGGGATCAGGATGATACCAAGTATCAACTTTGCATTACAATATACAAGTCATTAGATATGGTAATAGACAATATCTTACACCAGTCAGCAAGACTGATGGATACCTTTATCATTGCTGTCCTCGGTATGACAATAAACTACATCCGCGTCCTGAGTAACTACATCCAAGAGCAAGACCTCTGATCAGGAGGTTTTGAGTAACATGGAGCCACCTCTTAATTGCTGATGTCCCCATGTCCATCCCGACCCGGGGTGGTAGCACCTGTTAGGGCCCCAATTATGGGCAAATAGTTGACACTCACCAAACTCGGGTTGAAACACTATGAAAGTGTAAAAATAGGTTTTAATACCAGCAAACATTTTGGAAGGAAATATTACCAGCAATAAAATCTTGTCGGCATTAAATAAGCCATTGAGGTTGATATGCTGTAAAACAAAGCAAACCAAACTTAAAGTTTTAGTTATTGACTTTTCCGTTATTTTTCCATTCTTTTTATATACAAGCCTAAATTATTTTTTTTTAATGAATTACGGTTACCTGTACTAGGAATGACAACCAAGCTTAGTGAATAAAAACCGAATGATAATTGATATTTCATTAAAGTTAACCAAACCTTAATTTAGCTTAGACTGGCGAAGATGAAATCGGCTTAGGAAGTTTATAATGAACTAATCTGCATTCGAGAATAGACAATCTGCCGTCTTTGAATGTCATCAATTCAAAGAATGAAGAAATGTAATTACTTCGGCTACAAGTCACTTTGTGTTAGAAGGAGACTTCCACTAAATTACGGACAATTCCGTTCCACCATTTGAAATGATAATGAAATACAATGAGTTACAATAGGTACCTCCAAAAACTTCGGAATACCTAAGGTTTAGAGAAATGTAAACAAACTTATTTTTCGGTTTTGAAAATCCCACTAAAATAAGATATACATTTCTGAAACGTTACTTTTGTAAAATTAGCAAATTTAAAATTCTGAAACAAAAATCACTTACTTATAGCAATAAAGTTTCTAGACAAACATTTCTTGTCTTCGGGGTCTTGTTATTTTCACGTCTCCATCGGTAATTTGATGGCTGAATGTGTTGACAGGTTTAGTATGGTGCATCAAAAGTGACATAACGCTTTCTTTGTTTCTTATAATAATTTAAAATACTATAAAATTTTCTTACATTATTGAGTTACCCCTATCTCTTTCATTATTTAATAACTAAGATAATGATAAATAATTTTATTAAGGATTAATATTACATTAATTTATTACATTTTTAATTTAATAACTGAGATAATATAACTACTAAAATTATTATTATATTAATAATTAAAATATCGCACTGAGTTATTAATTGTTTAAATTGATAAGTGAGACAATTTTATTTACTCAATTTAATTTTTAATTTAATAACTGAGAGTGAGTAAGACCTTTACATATCAAGGGGATTTCCCCAAGGAGGAGACTATATTTGAAACACGTGACCTTTTAACAATAATGTCACTTATGAGACATCATACTAAAACATATATAACATTTTGACGCACAAAAAGAATATTTTTAATTATGGTAAAAATTTTTGGTAGCATTATTTGTATTAAGCTTTTAATTTTCACTTAGTAAATATAGTCTGCACTTAAAAACTTAATAAGCGAACCCACACTCTGAATGATAGAAATGTAAAACATTTTTTTAAATTAAAGAAAATGAAAAAAAATGTAAAAAACTAGAGTAAAAATGCAAATAATTCTTGTAAAAATTCTTTATTCATCGACTTTTTTTTCTTCAGATAATAATGTCCTTAATGTATATTATTTATAAAAGCAAATAAAAGCCTATCTAATTTGATAATTACATAGTTTATTGCAGATTTTATTTTAAGATTTGGAGCAGATTTTTTTTAAAGTTGGCAGTAGTTGTGAAAAAAAAATTTTCTCCAAGGAGTCCTGCTTATAAGTAGTAGAAAACAATTTGCGAACTCTTGGAAATTCTAGAAAATTTCATAGTATTAATTTATGGTGGGGGGGGGGGACAGATGAAAAAAAAGAAATATTTTTACCAAGATTTTCTAAAAATAAAAATTTCAAAAATAAGTTCGTTCATTTTCTAATAAGTCCTGAAAGTTTCATTAACATTAGACAATTATTTGATTTTTGCAAGAATTTCCAAATTAATGGGTTTTCCCCTTAAAATGCAAAACTGATTTTTTAGCAATAAGTTATGTTTTCCGGGGTAGAAAATTGAAGCAGATTCCATAAGTTGTATTGTAGACAAATATATTAAACAATATTTTTCCTGAATGGTTTCAATTAATTGTTTTCCTGGGCAACGTCGGGTTTCATAGACACCATTGAAAAATCACGGGTCGTTTTTGCCATTTTCGAAATTTAGATAAGGTGGCAAATTAGTTGTAGAAAGATCCTACTAACATTAGTTTTCACGTTGCAGCAGCAATTAGAGGAGTTAAAGTCTAACACGTAGCGCCCTTTTCTTTTTTTTTTTTTTTTTTTTTTTTGCTGTTGCTTTTTTTTTTTGCATATTTCTGCAGCATGAACTTCGTGTAGCGGTCTGAACTTTGACTTGTGCCGTTTTGTAGTTTATTTGCACAGAGTCTGTCTGCGTAATTTAGAAACAGAAACACTCTTGATATATATGTGTGCCATTTGATCATTTTTCAAGTTATGTTTCCATTTCCCTTTTTTTCTCTCGGTTTTTAATTCATTTTTTTTATTTTTTATTGAATTTGGTCACTTGGAAAGGTGGAGGCTGAAATTTTCTTGTGTTTGTTTGGGATGACACTCTCAAAAACATAGATACATATGCATACAGGTGTACGCGTTTTAGTTCACAACAACACAGCCATATGTATATATCGGTGTGTTATTGTGAACTAATTGTGAACTAAT
>OZ010586.1:9235571-9290571 GCA_963932145.1 Acanthosepion lycidas
AGAAAGGAAATAATTTAATACTACGAGAAATATCAGGAGAATTTGAATAAATACGAAAGATTTAAAGATATTTCCCCCTTTCTACAAAACTAATTAATGGCTCCTATCTTCTATATGGGGCGGATCCTGGAATCTTTGAAAATGGATATTCACTAGAGGAGTTAAAAGAAAAAAAAAATTAAAACACCACAACTTATTTTCGAGCTTCAAGTCTAATACATTTTTTTTTATTCTTCCCAAGAGGTCGCTCAATGCTTTCAGGCCTTTCTTGTTAGTTTATTTATTTATTGTCTCCTCACCCTAAAAATGCATACAATTGTTAGCGATCGAAATGTTTTACGTGGCGGGAAATCGAAGATTAGCGCGCAAAACAACATTGGAAAACGGCCCGTCGCGAGGCAAAATGGCGCGCAAAGAGCGCATCTTCCTTTTATTGGTTCGACTGCTGGCTTCGCCTTTGTATTCTCTAATTGTAAAAATTGTGGTGGTAGGGAAACGAAGAGAAATAAACATTGAAATTGTTAAGGAGAATTTGTACTTGGAACGGGGGTGGGTTATTTATTAAAGAGAAAGGAGAGATCGTGAGGAATAGGGTTTAGAGAAAATGGAGAATGTGTTGAACGCTTTTTTTATTTTATTTGACTTTTTTGTTGTGAAAAAAAAATAGCTGATTTACTAAGCTATAAAACACTTTTTTGTTGCCAGCCAATCGATTATTTGATAGCAAAACCGAAGATAACTATAGCTAATATTTGGTTTACAGATTCAGGAATGAAAATATATGAGTTTATAAAATACTTGTATGCAGTTAAAGTTCCATTTTTTTTCTTTATTTAATCATTTCACAAAAAAACGCTATAGAACTACTAAAACGCAAGGGGTTACTGAGAGTGAAAAAATTCTGAGAAAGATTTTATTTAGGAGAGATATTATGAAAAGCACAGGAATTAAAAAGATAAAAGATAACGATTAATTTTGCATTTAAATTTTTGAAAGTCAACGTTGACTCAAAATCAAGAGGCAGCAAGAGATTTCCACAAGCAAGAAGACCGAACAAAGAAACTTTAAGAATAGAACTTACGGTTACATCTAGACGTTTCAACTGCAAAATGATGAAACATAGCTGCCATTTAGTGCGCGCTTAAATTCGTAAAGTCGTGCTAACAAAGATGAAATCTCAGCTGAAAAATTACTATGGAAATATTTAGAAAATATCGAGGAAAAATACGTTAGAGTGATGGAAAAGTGACAGAAATTGAGATGCCAGTTGAGGACCAACATTATTTTAGATTCTTCTTTGGATTTACTCTGATCAACAGATCAGACATGGCAGCAATATTCCATTCACGGACAAGTGGCAGATTTATGAAATTATCAGATAAAATCTGGCAAGACAATGATCTAGAACGACACAGTGAACCAATTTTCTGGCAGCAGAACTAACAGTTGATTCGATATAATCGTTCCACTTCAGGTTAGTGGAAGCAGAGAATGCGCAGTGACTTATTCTGCTGGAGGTTAGCACAGCCGTACTAATAAAAAGCTAGTGAGGGATTTTGTTTTAGCACCACACAGAAAAACATCTTGTTACAATCAGGAAATCAACAGTTCGTTCGCTATTCTTTTTAAAGTCCCGAAAGCCAAAACTATATTCCCTGAATCACAGTCTCTCATACAGATTTAAAATTATTACCAAGTTTATGCAATTTTTAAACAAAGGATGAGAATAAGAAAGGAAAAATTGAAAGCAAAATTTAAAGATCGTAGATTGCAACAGACAACAGAGAAGTGAGAAAGCCGTTATAAAGTAAAAAATAATTCATCACTCACAAATCTAGGTAAACTCTTACGAAATCTGTCATCGCTAGAGTGTTTGGACTGAGCACCTTCAGTACATATATGGCAGAATAACTCCATTTTTGACCTGATGTGATTCTTGGAGAGAGAGTCCTGCAAGAGAAATCGGGATTTTTTTTTTGGCGGGGGTGGGGGAGCGTTGCTCGAAACAGACCCTTTTCTCATCAAATTTCATGATTACAAGATTATCCTTTCGATTTCAACGATTGTTGCTTTGGCGTCGAAAAAGAAGATTTGACATTTTATGCTCATTGATAGCTGAGAGATAAATAAGGAATATGTATATTTTGTCATGGCGACTACTGAGGAAGTTATCAAATAAAAAGAAAATGATTTTCTTTCACTGAAATTTCACTATCATTTATTTTCATTTTCATCTTCATCTCCTCAATTTGGAAATGATTTCTCAGAGAAAAAAATACGTCGAAAGGTTACCAGTCAACATATGTTCATGTCACGGGCCTGCGTTTGTCCATTGGCCGTAGACAATGAGTCAGGGACTAATTTGATTTTAAGTCCGTACACGTTTTGCTTGAGGATTCCGTCTCGCTAACACGAGAATAATTCGCAGACGGAATGAGACATCGAATTAAAATCGAGTTCGTTCGTTGCATTCATTTACACGCAAATAGACTTGGGAAATGTATGAATCAATTTTCCCCACATCTATAGGTTAAATAGTAAGACATCTGTAAAAATCATTATTTCCAAGAAATTATAAATGCAATATTTACTAAAAAAGATTTATTCTTTCAATTAAAAATGTTTTCGACATTAAATAAACCAGAAAGGATTTGTTTGTTTGTTTTTTTAACAGTGTCAAGGTAAATCAATTCTGTCATATAAGCATTCATTTTACCAAGATGCCAAAAACTTGAAATAAGAAGTAGAAAAATCATAATTGTGCGGTGTTTAATTTAAATGCTCATAACTTGACAAATATTTCTTCTACTTCAAGTTGTAGGCGATCATGACACTCCACATCTTCCTGTTCCTTGTAGCTCTTAATAAACCATGTTATGCCATCCATTTACTCAAGCCCATCAACTATGTCACGTGATGATTTCCTCTGACCCACTTTCCCACTATCTGCCTTGTGAGTATCAGATTTTCCAAACCCGCCTTCCGGAAATTTCCATTGCTTCTTTCTGATGTCAAGCATAAGTATTTTTCGCTTCCATTTTCCCCAAAACCTCGTCGTTGCTTACATGTTCAACCCATGGTATCCTCAGCATGTTTCTGTAGAACGATATTACTGTCACACTTTCTGCCCTCTGTTAGAACACTTCCCAGATATTTAATTTCTGTGTCTGCTTGATTTTAGTATCCCCGACCTGTAGTTTGCATTTTGGGCTCATCATTTTGTTGATGACCATGCATTCTAACTGCTTGTAGTTTATGCTTAGTCCTTTCTTCTTGCTTTCCTCCTTTACCTTCCGTAGGAGGTTTTGTAGTTTCCTTTCCTTTGTTATCTGTATATCATATACGGTTAAGATTGTGGCCGCCAATAAACAATCCTGGTAGGATTTCTAATTCTCTCAGAATTGCCTTGCTGTATAGGTTGAATAAATCCGGTGAGAAGATGTATCCTTGTCTTACATCCCTAACTTATATGCTGACCGTATAAAGGCGGTTTGCTATAGATTCTTGATCATTCTAATGTATTTCCTGAATATGTCAAGGTGGCTAACAGCTCGAACGGCTTTGAGTCGTCTATAAAACACATGTACACGTCCTTTTGCATTTGTATTGCTCTTTCTTATAACATAGTATAAATGTCGCGTTCCTTTTTCCAGTGTCTTTGACAAATCCGCACTGTTCTTGTCCTATCTCTGGACTGATTCTGCTACATGTTCTATTCATCAGAATTTGGATGATGAGTTTTGTTATGTGGCTCATTAGATTGATTGTTCTTGGGAGTTCAGATTCGTTTGTGCCTGATTTCTTAGGCAGTGCTATGAAAATAGGTCTGCCGAGATCTACTGGTATATCACCACTGTTGTAGATTTCATTTATTATTTCTGTAATCTTGTCTATGCAGAAATCGTTTAAGGCTGCCAGCACCTCTACGACAATTCCGTCTGGCCCTACCACTTTGTGTCTTTTCAATAAGGCCAGTGCAGCTGCCAGTTCAGTTTAAAATATTTCCGGTCCCTCTGTATTTCTGTGTATCGCCGATTGTTCTTTTTCGTCGTGGGAGAGATCTCTGATTTATTCGTTCCATCGTGGAAATATTTTTTTTTCTTTTTCTAATATCAGCGTTCCGTCTTTGTATTTTATGCATCCTGTTGATGAGCATGTCTTTTTCCTCTTATTAGTTAGGATAAAATTTGAGCACTTTTGAAATCTCGAGTTTGTTCTTGCAGACTTGATAAAGAAAGTATCATTTGGAGAACCTAAAAAATCAAAATCGCCCTTTGCGAGCCTTCCGTAAATTTATTTTGATTTACTATCCCATTTGAAATTTTTGAGGCAGACAAAATGGCCGACTAGAAATCTAAAAGATTTCTGTAATAACATAGAGAATCCAAACTCGTTTGGCGTTGTTATGATCCATAACAAATGCTATCGAGGTATTAGAAAAAGCAAAGTAAACTTAAATAACTTCTGGAAAAGTGCTGTGTACATTATAAGTCACTGCTTTATCGTAAGACAACTGAATGGAATCCGTTATCTGAGTCATTGTCAGGAAGTGAATGATCTTTAAGAAAAAGTTAACAGTAAGATATGCCCTTAACGTGGATTACCTTTCTCTCTCATTGGCTTTCGATCACTTTATGCCTCGCCATCTGATACACGCGTAAACGCAAATACGTACATAGATATGTATTTGGGCGAATATACTTACGGTCATATCATGATGAAACACCGGTTTTCGTCTGTTCAATAATGTTCAGCAACATTGAGTCTGGTCAATATTTAGATGGGTGACCGGCAGTAAATACCAGGTTTTTGGGAACCTGAATGTGCGGGTGGCGGTGATAAATAACGGCTTGGAATGAGAAATCGGACAACCGAGTTGGTATTCCAGTTACATCCTCCCTTGAAAAATGAATGAATTCACCTTTCTCCCCCCCATTAACTATGTTTCAAATATTAGGACTTCTTTCATTATTTACATTATTCGGGTTGGTATGCTTATCTTCATTGCCATATTTACAACGTTTCGGCTGTTGTACGCTCCAATCCGTCTTCAGGTGATTGGAATTTAGAACCGAAACGTTTATTTGGTCCACCCGGGGTAGATTGTTCTAGTTTCACATGCCCAGTGGATAAAAACGTAGATCCAATGACTACACCCAAAGAGTTGTGTGTTCAATACCATGCCACAGCAGTGGTTAACCAAAACTTGGAGAGTTGACTTAAAAGGAAATAACTGAAAAATTCGGAAGCGGCATGGCTTGTGGAACTAGAACAATCTACCCCGGTGAACGAAACAATTGGATCATTTCGAAATTCCAATTACCAGAAGAAGGCCGGAGCGTAAAACGGCCGAAACGTGAATATAGCAATGAAGATGATGATAACAGTTCGAATAATGTAAATAGTAATCATAATACCTCATCTCAGAGATATAGAGGCCGAAATATTGTGAATATAGCTGGAGATAAGGATTACAGTCCGAATAATGTAAATGCATTGCCATATTGACAACGTTTCGACCTCTATATCTCTAAGACAAGGTATTATGATTACTGTGCAAGTAATCATAATACCTTGTCTTAGAAATATAGAGGCCAAAACGTTGTGAATATGGCAATGAAGATGAGGATGGCAGTCCGAATAATGTAAATAATGCAAGTATATATATATATATATATATATATATATATATATATATATATATATATATATATATATATATATACACATATATATATATATATATATATATATATTCCCAAGAGAATAGTTTCCAGGAAGAACTCAATGTCAAGGACAGAGTAAGCATATAATATAATTATATATACTAGTGTTAGAGCCTTATATATATATATATATATATATATATATATATGTGTGTGTGTGTGTGTGAGAGAGAGAGAGAGAGAGTATGATGTTGTCTAAAACCCAAAAGGATAATGAGTTAGAAAGAATATGAGAAAAAAGCAAAACATTATAAAGCAGAGGAGACAATAAATGAACAGGAATTAAGTAGAAAGAAGATAATGTTTAACATTTGCATTTACATTTTTGAAGTTCCAACTTGCAGGAAAATCAAGAAACCGAAAGAAAGTTGCACAAGCGGGAAACGCGGCAAGAGTAACTGTCAGCATAGAACTTCCGGTTATATGACGCCATTTCAACTGCAAAGTGCCAAGATCTAACGGCCAATCTCTGCTTACTCTTCTGTATTCGAGTTACGAAATAGAAAAACTCATCATAAGTATCACCATTGAATTATTTATAGAAAAGACACTGGGAAACTACGTTAATGAGATGGGTGAGTAATTGAAGTCGAGGAGCCTGGTCAGTACCGATAATATTGCAGTTTCTTATTTGGAATTTCTCAAGGATTGCTAAATAAATGGTACAAGCATCATATAAGTTGTGACAACAATATTCAATTCATGGACAAATATATAAGAAAATTGGTGGGGAAAAATATCACGATATGTTGAACCAATTCTCCGAGCGTCAGACCTAGCAGTTGATTCAATATAAATATGCATAAAAACTGGACTAAGAGAAAGATCTTTTTTGAACTGTTCCAAGATATATAATGAGATTATCGCCAGAGTACTCGCCACTATTTTGTAATTTAAAAAAATAAATATTATATTCCCACAGTACTAGTATACATATCACAAACTTAACTTTGAGCGAATAAACTTCGCGAATGTCACTGTACACTCATAAATGAAGCTAAAAGAATAGTTAGACATTAGAATTAATGGAAAACAAGAACGACGAACTAATAATTGATAGACTCAAGAGAAAGTGCAAGTTGAGAGTTACATATTGGGAATGTAAAAATCAAATCGACACATAAATTCTGGCTAGTGTAGGGCCAGCCAATGGAAAATGTGATAGAGAAATACTAGTATTCATAAGAATAGCGAAAGTTTTCTAGACACTAAGTTCTAAGACCAGAAAATATCCTTAGAAGCAAAGAAAAGTCAGCTGGACTGCTATATAATATCAAATCTACTATATAACAGGAAATGCTGAACAATTTCCTCAAAATGAAGAAGAGATTTGAAGCTTACAGCGATTTAGTTTTATCTATGAACGCAAAGAATATTATGGAAAATTTGCGCGCAACAGGCAATTTTTAAGGAAAATAAGAACAAAGGAAACATAGTTACAATTAGAAAGTTACAAATTCTAGGACGCTTACGTTATTCGAACTATTGTCCTCATCTTTGTCGCCATATTTATTACAACGTTTCGTCCGTTGTGTGCTCCGACCTTCTTCAGGTGTTTGGAATGTCGAACTGAACCCTTTCACTGGGGGAAACTGTTCTAGTTACACGTGCCATGTCAATTATCAGTTATCTCCTGCTAATTTCCCTCTGAAGGTTCTGCACTGCCTTAACTGAATATTGAACTCACACTCTTTGGTTCCTGTCACTAGATCTAACTAACGCCTTTATCTGTGCCATGTAGTAAATATTGCTACAAAGATGAGGACAATAATCCGAATAATAAAAATAATGTACATAATACCTCATCTCAGAAATATACACAAATACTGAAGTGCCGAAACGTTGTAATAAATATGGCGACAAAGATGAGGACAATAGTCCGAATAATATAAATAATGTACATAAAACCTCATCTCACAAATATAGACAGATAGTAGGGCGCTTAATAAGGATTATTTGTACAGAGTATTTAACACTAACAGTGTTTAATGATGTCAAGATATGTCAGAGAAAATAGTATGTAAAATATTTAAATAATTTATGGAAATAGTAAAAAGTTACATATTAAATTAAAAGATTAACGACAGAGAGGAATTCGTGTAATGCCATGTTTTCCTATGTTCTAAATAGACAGCACATAAACGATATCTGATCAAATGTAGGTCGGATTATAGGTATTGTAATGTGGATAGATAGAAACAGAAACAAATTCTAAGTCTTAATAAAATATTTTGATCATAATCCGTTCGGATTACAAGATCGTACTAAAGGACTTAAATTTATTTACCGACACAATTTTTTTAACGCGAAAAGCATTTTTATACATAAACAGTTTGGGCTTATGGAACATCACGTTGAAACGTCGCTTCCCATAGTGATTTTCCAAGCGTAACTTAGATGTAGCACAATGCCGAAAGTATGGGTACCCGCCGTAATTGTTCTAGCGAATTATACTACCTCGAGGTGACCAAACCCCGGTTCCCATATGTAAAAGCAACATCGAACCTGGTCAGTTCTTAGATGGGTAACTGCATGAGAATACCAGGTGCTGTAAGCTTGGAATCGGCTGGTGTAATCGATAATGTCTTGGAATTGTTAATTGAAGTTTCCATTTCAGTTGGGTTCAATATATGTACGTGCAAATACTGTTGGAAAAGGCATGAATCCACCTCTACGCCCCTCAGCTATAGGTTAATTATTAAAACTTGTATCACTGAAGCATTATTATCTCGAAAATTAAAAATTAAATTACATATAAAATATTTACATTTCGGTTTTAACTAAACGTTAGAGGTTGATATGCCTCTAAAAAAAACGACCCACCAACCGACCAACACAAACTGCATGTCTACCAAAAAATTTACCAGTATTTTTCTTCTCTATGACGTGATGTCTGTGTTCATTGGATACGGCATTTAATACAAAATCACTGCAATGGAGAAGACCCATATGTGCGTATATTCATTGTTTGTCCTTTTTTGTGTTTGTGTGTGTGATTTTTTTTCTGTTCATCTGAACAATCCGCCCTGAGTTGCAAATGTAGAACTTAGCTGGGCTCGATGAATTAGACACGTTTTCAATTGCATTCTTTTTTAATTTTGTTTTCTTTTTTCTCCACATATTTGTTGCTTTCCTTGCTTATTGCCCTGACCGTACAATTATCTTCCCTCCAAATTCTTGCTTCTTATATGATTCACTAATACGCATGCGTGAAACAGTACGTTAAACTATATACGTTGCTTGGTTAATGTATATTTATCTGCGAAAGGGGGGAGATGCTGTTGCACACACACACACACACACACACACACACACACACACACACACACACACACACATATACATATATATATATATATAATGAAGACGATATAAAAATGTAATATCTATCTATTTATCTATATATATATATATATATATATATATATATATATATATATATATATATATATATATATATATCTCGAAGTCACCCATCGTTTTTTTTTTGTTTTTTTTTATTTTTTCTTTACGTGTGAGGCGCAAGCAACTCAGTTCCTAGGAACCGACAGCTAGACATAACCACGTATGGTTTAATTATAATGGTGAATGCTTTGTGCAGAGCCAACCACACTTTTTGAAGAGCCTAATACAGAGACCTGGTGAAGCATGAACCATATCCGCTATATATATATATATATATATATATATATAAAATTTCGAACTAGGCTCTACAATTCCTCAATCCAAGCCGCTATGTAACGTGCCTCATATATATATATATATATATATATATATATATATATATATATATATATATATATATATATATGTATGGCAGTTTCCCGCGCTTTAGGCAAGAGATTTGAGGACCTTGTTCATTTCAACTACCCGATGATTCTGCAACCGTTGACACATGAACAACACGTGGCGGGATAGCAGTGAAATTTAAGTATCGCTTATGTGTGTGTGTGCGCGTGCTTGTGTGTGCATGTGCGTGTGTGTATGTGTGTGTGAGTGTGTGCCCGCGCTTCTGTGTATATGAGTGAATATGATATGTAAATGTCTATATGCCAGATCAATTTTCGACAACGGAATGACAAAGTGTAAAAGACTGTGAAAGACGTTTCGTTCTCAAAAATATCTTCATCAGACTAAAGCAGAGTTTATATGAACAGAAAAGAGATCTTTTACAAAACTCACTTAATGCAAAATCATTTCATTTTTTTGCAAAATTCTGCTTTAATTAAAAAAGAAAACAATTTGCTAAGGCGAAATTGTATAGAAAGTACATTGATCGCCAGACCATCCATAATTTTATAGGATTTCTTGCTCAAATCGTCTATTTTCACAATGTGGATAATTAAATATAAATCTGTGCTTTTAATCTGGGCTTTTTATTTTGTATAATAATAGCTTCTAGGTGTTTCAGTCTTCATTCAAGAGTCGCTATCTTGACATGCGTATAATATAATTAATTAGTATGAGAAATATTACAAATTACAAATAAAATACGAAAATAGAAATAAATATCAATAAAATAAACAAATAAATCGTAATCATTTTTGTGCTGCCTCGTTCCGAATAGCCATTAGACATGACGTTACGTCAGGCAATTTCAACATTCCAGCTTCCCAAAAGATAACAGGATGTAAACAAAGAATCTCTAACTAACAAGCAGGATTTCTGCAACTACATAGGTTAGTTATATGAGACAAATTAGGATCAGCACAGCATTACGCTAATTATTGTCATATAAATTCAGCGTTTTATTTTTATGCGATTTAATTATTTTCTCTAGATTATTAGTACAACTACAGCTAAGTTTTAGAGTATTCCGATTGAAAATTTTACTTAAAAATTATTTTTAGGAAAATGTTTATCAATTAAGTTAAATAATATATAACCGAATTTAGTACGAATTTGTTGAGAGAATGGAGGAGTATACAATATGATCTTCCTGTTTCTGCTTTTCTTTTTGGAACCACCATAATCTTCTAGAAAATTATTTTAACAAAATCTAAACCCATTTTCCCTAAGAATTTTATCATAAACCGTTTTATGTTTTATCACTTTGCTAGAGGAGTGTTGGTTAATAGGTCGTTCAACTGATGAGGGATTATGTTGGATTACAGATTGTGGATGATTAGAGCTAGGGTGCATATAAATCGGGTTAGCATCTGAAATCTAACATATTCCATCATCTGTTGAAAAACGTATTGACCCTAACACTCATACATAAAATAGGGAGTTACTTTTCAAACACCCTGTATATATAGTACTTAAAATTAGATATATTTGTAGAAGAGTGTTCACTATTGTTGAAAAAACATTTGCAGATGCCGGCATTGTGGATAAAAAAAATAGACACTGCATAGGAAGTATTAGTTTCTACGCACCATTGATTAGTATGTCTACACACACACATGCACGTACCTACCCCCATATATATAAATATATATATATATATATATATATATATATATATATATATATATATATATATATATATATATAATGTGTATTTTTAGACAGCAATTTTTCATTAATGCATGTTTCATTAAATAATATAGATAAGTTCCTTTCATATTGTCTGATAAGCATAATAACATTATCGTT
This sequence comes from Acanthosepion lycidas, assembly GCA_963932145.1. NCBI lineage: Eukaryota > Metazoa > Mollusca > Cephalopoda > Sepiida > Sepiidae > Acanthosepion > Acanthosepion lycidas. The sequence goes on from OZ010586.1 coordinate 9,246,896, forward strand.
GAAAGAAACAACATACCTGCCCGCGTACTCAATTCCGGAAAATCATTGTTGACAACACAACTATACTTAAGCATGAAAACAATTAAAAAAAATTAAAAATTCTTGAAGCTATATACATAAAACAGTTGAAAACTAACCTGAACATAAACTATGAAATCTCCGCAAATATCCTTAAATGCCTATAATTTATAAAAAAAGCGATTGGTTTATACCAACGGCTTCCTATACTTAATACTTCTCGTTTTTCACTCTCGCGAGCTCATGTGTGACGTCAAGATCTGCGACGCGATTTTCGTTTCCGCGTCTCGTATATACGATTTTGTGATTACTTGAAATTTTCACGCAGCAAGGGCGGACTGTCATTCTTAGTTCGTCCGTGTTTTGTTAGATTTATTGAAATTGTCATCTTTGATAATGGCTTATGTAAGCCGAAAACCTAGATTGGATTTAAACATTTATCAATATGGTGTTTTCCTTTCGCCTTTAAACAATAATGTGATTAAGCTTATCAGACAATAGGAAAGGAACTTACTTAAAATATATTATTTAATGAAACATGCATTAATATGTATATACATATGTGTGTGTGTGTGCGTGTGTGTGTGTAAAAGACAACAGGAAAATTGTAATAGTAACCGACGCGTTTCGTCCAACGTGGAATTTTCAAGACTCTCTCTCTCTCTCACACACACAAACACATACACACACACACACACACACACACACACATATATATATATATATATATATATATATATATATAGAGAGAGAGAGAGAGAGAGTCTGTGAGAGAGAGAAAGGAAGATAGAGAAAAATATATAGGGAATATGTGTGTGTGTGTGTGTGTGTGTGTGTTAAAAATCGCTACAAAATAGCTTTCGTTTTTCGGCACTAAGTTGTGCCCTTTCAGGTGATGATAAATAACTGGCGAGGAAACGATAATTTTTAATTTCGAAAACAAAATACCCCCTCTTTTTTGAAAGAGAATGTGAGACACAGAAACACAAGATCAAAATTAAAATCAGGCTTGTAGGTTTACCCTGTTTAATATCAGGTGTCGACCTACGCTAAATTCAAAATTAACCTAAAAAAAGAAAGAAAAGAAAAAGAAAATTTATATCATGGCATAATCTAGCCTGTAATAGAATCCTAGAAAAGGTCATTTGTGACAGACATGAGTTTAATTCAAAGTATAAGCGAGTGGCAACACTGTATGATAACTGTGGACAAATATGGCTTGTTCAATTTTCCATAAGAAGCGAAGTGATATGTGACGTCCCCCCGGTGTCGCTGCGCCAAATGTGACGTCTGCCTGGCTGCGTCCGTCGTGCTATCCTGTCCTGTGACGACCAACTGGCTTGGTATTGATCGCGGCACCAAATGTGACGTTCTAACCTTCTGGTGATTCGGATGGGAATCTGGTTAGATTCGGTATCAGCCTTGTCGTTCCCAGCTCGGTTCCAACGTCTGGTTACCGAAGTAACTGCTTTGACTTCCAGTCTAACCTACCAACGTTGTGAATTGATCTTAGGCAGACGAAATCAATCAGTCGCTGGGCCGTAATGCAAGTCGAGTTTGAATAAGGGTGATATCGCACAAGTATATGTAAAAGAAAAGAAAATAATAACTCGAAAAGTTCAAAAGTGTTAAAAAAGGATAACAATATTTTATATCTGGTCGCTGAATACAGGACTGCGTCTACTTCCCAACCCGCTATATGCATTCGTGACACTTTGTGTTTTTTAAGCGAGTCTTAACATCCTAAGTTGTTTGTTCTTTAAGAAACTGCTTCTTGGTGTATCTTCAGGCGATATTCGTAAAACTTGTTTTGGTGGTGTGAGTCTAAGTCGTTCTTCAAAAATAAATTGTTCTTGGCTAGAAGTTGAGTTCGGAATTGGCGCGAATCTTAGCTTCTTCGAGGCGGGTCTTCAGAGCTCTCAGCTCACTGCAGCTGCTTGCCTCTCTGTCTCCAACCCCAACTTGCACTGGAACTCGAACTGATTTTCGCTCGCTGCGACTTTGCTTATATGGACGCCGACCAAAACCGGGATGGGCTTGTCGGGGTTTGAGGTTCCTTGATAATTCTCAACCCACAATCCACTTATTTGGTTTCGGTCAGGAAAATTTTATTATTTTCCATTTTTGATAGTCTTTCGTCTTCCAACTTCCTTCTGTTCTCATATTAGTATCTCACTATGCCCTCAGAGGGTGTCAACGGGTTTCCCCTCTCTCTCACAGTTGCATCTCACACCTATCCCTTCAGGGGTGCGCAACAGGCCTTCCCTCCTTCTTCACATGATTACCTCCGCCCAAAACTCCTGCTATCATTCAGCCAATGGGCGATCAGCGGCGTGGGTGTGGCCAGACTAGCCTCGGTTTAAAAAATCTTGCTCAAAGAAAAAAAAAAATTATCCTTTTTATTTTTTTTCCTTTTCCTTTTCCTTCTTCTCTTCGATGAGACCTCCCACCCTAGACTCTTTTATCTTTCAACCGAATTACCTGGAATTCGTCAATTAGCTTTTTGCCATCACCTAGCGGGTGGCCACCCAGACGTACCTGCACTCCTGGCGCCAACGACTGATCCGATAGAACAGTTTCGCTATTATAGCCGGATTTCATATGGAATTCGTCAACGAGATTTTCGCCAGTTATCAAGTGGGTGGCCATCTGGCGAAACACAGCCAATTTTTCGTCCCGATAAAATAATTTTGCTACCATAGCCAGCCTGACGATAATCAGATGCTCCTCTCAATGATTTCTACATATAGACAAAGGCTTAACCTTTCCTTCATGGTGGTCAGCGGACACTTTTGTTTTTGTAATTCTGCGACACAGTTAATTTTTATCTATTTAGAATTCTGTCTCTGAGGTTACTTGGCCAACCTGGAATTTCCACCGCCCCGTAACCTAAATCAGATTAATTCCAGTATCTTCCTTTTTACCTTCTCGACAATGGGAATAAAAAATTTTACCACTTTTCCTTGTCAGAAAAAATAACACTGCTTAGTGTCCTTTTCGTGATGGCTTCTTATCACCTAAATTTAATTTTCGCCTTTCTTTTTCTTTCTTTTTCCCTTTTAGCAAGCCAAATAGTGTCACAGGTATATTTTAATTTTCAACACCCAAATCTGTTACAATTAGCTATACGTTTGATTATATAGTTGTAGAAATCCTGTACCAATTATCTAACAACTGCTTGACAAAATCCATTGTGCATATGTGCTCTATTTCATCAATACAAAACCCAAGGCCTACTAAAATATATATTGGGAGTACAATGAATGCTTTTAAGAAACGTTTTTATGATCATCTCCCATCCTTTACTAATGCTGACAAACGAAATATGACTTCACTTTCTGAATATTTTTGGAAATTGAAAGAGGAAAACAAAACACCTAAAGTTGAATGAAAATTTATTAAAACTAGCATCTGTAGATCGGTGAATGAACCGTGCTTTCTCTGTGTAAGGAAAAATGCAAATAATTAAATTCTTGAATAGTGATAAATTATTAAATCAAAGATATGAAGTTACAGTAAAATGTAAGCATAATAAGGAATTAACCTGACAAGATGCTAAACGTTATAACTCAATAATCACTCATGTTATGTTATATTATCTTTATATAAACATTTTAATATTATATCCTTACTGGTTTATTCTAGCTTTAAGTTATTAAATTGATTAGTATCCATAAAATTCTGGTAGTATGGTTAGCCATGAATTAGCTTATTATTATTATATTTTAATTGTGGTGTTGAAAATAGTTTTTAATTTAAGATAAATATATAAAAATTATATAAATGTTTAAAACTTATTTTGTACTCTAACTTATAATGTAAGGTTGGTATACTTAAGTAAAGTTTTTCTTTTTAAAGTGAGGTTTATTTACGTACTGTGTATAATTTTGTTTGAATTTGTGATTTCATTAAAAATGCCATAAATTCTGAGAGGCGATATGTAGATGTAATATGTTACCATCTTGTAGCGTTTTATTTCCGTTCAAATTTGAATTCTTTTTCTCAGCGTCGATTAATTAGTTTATGCTCGTATCATCAAAATCTCATCTCTTATTTTTTTTTCTCGTTCCTCTTCTTTTGTTTGTGTATAATTTTGATATAAAGCTCTACTTCTTTTTTCCTTTCTTTTCTTTTCATTCTCTTGCTAGCAGGCTTGATTTCCTTTGCTTTCTTATGGCTTTTTTTCCTTTTCTTTTCTTTTTCCTTTTATTGATTTCTTATTTCCTTTCCTTTTTTATTTGTAGAAGTTTTTTTTTTTTGCATTTATGTAAAATTTTCAAAAAAGGTAAAAAAAGATGTGATGTTTCATAAATTGTAATTTTAAATAAAATCGTTTATTATCATCATTGTTAATTACCAAATGAGACGTGTTTAAACATCGAAACAAAATGTGTATTTTGTAGCAGTAACTTGCATGTTCTAATAATAAGAGTTTTTAATGTTTATTGATCTGCTCTTTTTTTAAATTGATATGAAATTTTGAATTTTATTTTTTTCGTTCTTTAACAGTTGTATATATATATATATATATATATATATATATATATATATATATATATATATATATATAGAGAGAGAGAGAGAGAGAGAGATAGATAGATAGATAGATAGATAGATAGATAGATAGATAGATAGATTATGGAATACACATGATATTCAACGTCGATAGCAGTTCATGCAATCTTCAGCTGCGGAGATATATTTATATGTAAGTATTTGCACGTGTATGTAGATTTTTCTCCAACCTATATATATATATATATATATATGTGTGTGTGTGTGTGTGTGTGTGTAGATTTTTCTCCAACCCATATATATATATATATATATATATATATATATATATATGTATTGGATATAAATCTACATACACGAGCAAATACTCGCACGCACACACACACACACACACACATATATATATATATATATATATATATATATATATATATATATATATGTGTGTGTGTGTGTGTGTGTAAAGAAATATAGTCTTAAGGTGTGCTATATTTATGGAATAAAGTGCTCAATATCAGAGATAGAGCGTGTGTAAATATAAAAGTGAACATAGAAGTCAACACTTAGAGGCGACAGTCTGTTTCATGCTATATGCAATAGTCAGGCCATTTATATATATATATATATATATATATATATATATATATATATATATATATATATATATATATATCAGGCCATTTATATATATATATATATATATATATATATATATATATATATATATATATATATATATATATATATGTCCATTTGCGTTTCTGTTCCGTATTTGTCCAATCAGAGTATTAAAATTAAATCAACAAAACAGTTTTTACATATATGTGTGCTCGTTTACATACATACACACAGATATACACATACAGACACGCACACCAAATACAGAGACACATACAGACATACTCACAGACATAAGCACACAGACACCTGAAACACACAGACAAAACACAGAGACAAACACAGATTCACACACACAGACACACGCACACACACAAATATATATATATATATATATATATATATATATATATATATACATAGCATAATGAGAAGCCACGTATACTTTCTTAATATGTATATATATAAAAAGTTGCAAATTAAAAAAATAATAATATCTTTTTATGAAAGTATTTATTTATATATATATTTGATATTTCAAATTGACCTCAATCTTTCTTCAGAAATAACTCTTTGTTACAAATAAATTAGAATTACTGTTTGTTTACAAGTAGCGTCCGTTGCGAGACACGGACGTCACGTGATATGGACCGCCACTGTGTTCGAATATTCCTAGCGTAAATCTAACTGTAATAATATTTTAGATGTTGTTTAAAAAAATAAATAAATTTTTTTTTAACTATATCTAAAAAAATGTTTAACTATTGAAATATTTATAATGATTTAAAATACCCAAGTCTTTATTTCACCCTAGTTTATATGTATTTAATTTTAAAATCCAGTATTTTTCTTTTTTTCTGCGTGCGTATGTGGAACTGAAATCAGAATCTATTAATAAACATTTACAGTTTTCTAATGAGTGTCCTGATTGATTAAAGTGTTCAGCTATGGGGGAATAAGGATTGTTTTGACGTATGGTTTGTTTATGATTGTTGAAGTGAAATCTAAAATTATTTCCAGATTCACCAATATATCCACTATTAGGACATAAGGTGCAGAATAAATAGTAGATTATGTTATGGCTATCACAGGTGAGGTGAGGTGGGTGTATCTTGATATTGGTGTTGGGTACAGAAAATACATTATCTATTATTAAGTGTTTGCAAACTAAGCAACGAGGTTTGTTATATTTGTAATTTCCTGATTGGTTTGTATTGTTTAGATATTTGGTAGAGGTGAGGATAGCTGATTGGTTAGGTGATTGTTTCTTTGCCTTTATGTGTGGTTTATCGAAAATGTCTTTGATCTTTTTGTCTAACTGGAGGTTCTTGTAATCCTTTTTTAAATTGTAAATAAGTGTGTGGGAATATTCATTGTGGTTAAAAACCATGGGAATTCGATTGTTGTTTTTACTTTTCTTGTATGTGAGAAGTGTGTTAAGATTTATGTGGATAGTTTTATTTAGTGTTTCTTTTATTATTTTTATTGGGTATTTACATTTTAGGAATTGTTTTGTTAAGTTATTAATGTTGTATAAAAAACTAGATTGTCTGAGCACATACGTTTCATTCTTAGAAATAAGGTGTATACAATAGATTTTTTTTTTAATTTAAAGGGATGACAGCTGTTAAAGTGCAGGAATTTATGTTGGTTTGTGGGTTTGTTGTATAGACTGGTAGAAAGTGTATGTTTGTTAAATTTTATCATAACGTCTAAGAAAGGGACGGGTGTGTATGAGTGGTCCATGGTAAATTTAATTGTATCGTGGAAGTTGTTGCAGAAAGTGAAAAAGTTTTGTATTTTTTCTGATCCATGAGTCCATAGTAAGAAAATGTCATCAATATATCTGAAGTAATGTGAAAAAAAGAAAAATACTGGATTTTAAAATTAAATGCATATAAACTAGGGTTAAATAAAAACATGGGTATTTTAAATCATTATAAATATTTCAATAGTTAAATATTTTTTTTAGATATAGTTAAAAAAATCTTTTATTTATTTTTTAAACAACATCTAAAATATTATTACAGTTAGATTTACGTTAGGAATATTCGAACACAGTGGCGTTCCTTATCACATGACTTGTAAACAAACAGTAATTTTAATTTATTTGTAACAAATAGTTATTTCTGAAGAAAGATTGAGGTCAATCTGAAATATCAAATATATATATAAATAAATAAATACTTTCATAAAAAAACATTATTATTTTTTTAATTTGCAAATTTATATATATATATATATATATATATATATATATATATATATATATATATATATAGATAGATAGATAGATAGATAGATAGATAGATAGATGTGTTTGGTTATTCCATTTCATCATATTTAATCATTTTGTAGAATTTAATCTCTATTCTTATATATATTAGTTTGCAAAGAATAATGACATAATAATGTCGTTTTTTGACGTATTTTTAACGTCAACAAACGACATTATTACGTCATTATTTTTGCACCAACCTAATATATATATATATATATATATATATATATATATACCTTCAAATTTCAATTCATATATGTATATATTTTCAATTCGTATATATATATATATATATACACACACACACACACACACATATATATATATATATATATATATATATATATATATATATATATATATATATATATATATATATATATATATATATATATTCTTTTATAAAACGATCTAAGAAAAGAATGATCGATTTTGTTTTACCCATTAGACGTTTGCTTTTTGTATCTCAACTGCTGACCGGTCTTTTGAGCTATTTTAATATTTGTCTGCCAGAAAAAAAGAAAAAAAAAACAAAACATTATCTTCAAAAGTGGATTCAAGCGTTGCTAGTTTTTCTTTGTGATTCACTAACTTGAAAATTGCTTGTTTCTTCTTCTGTGTTTCTCTTCCAACCGGAAACCTGTACGTGGCTAAACAATATTGGTTCGAACGAATGCACGTGATTCAATCGAGTGGTCGCTTCAAAATTCACCATAAAGGAATCAATAGCTTTACCACATTGCGGCGAAAGTTACGAGTGATTGTCGAACACGTGTCTTAAGGAAGATTACTTTTAGTGTTTTCGGCTCTCCGCCTTCGGGGGAATTCATAGATGGCGAGAGGGTGCGTCTAAATTCTGTAGAGTTTTAGAAACATGTGCAATTGGATGAGAATGGTAGAGAAACACAAATTTTGGGTAAGGGGCGTTCATTTTTAAGCATTTATTTTCCTAATACATGAAAAAGTTTGATCGAAAATTAGAATTCTTCTAAAATGAATATATATATATATATATATATATATGTATATGTGTGTGTACACATATATATATACATATATTATATATAAATACATGTACACACACACAAACACACACACACACACACACACACACATATATATATATATATATATATATATATATATATATATATATATATATATATTATAAATTAATTGATTTAAAATATGTTTATTTTTCGCTACACAGTTCTAACCATATAAAAAAACATATTTTATATCAATTAATTTATAATATTAATACCGTGTAAATTTACATTGAGCACTATTTTGTAAAAATAAAAATATTTATAAGAACACCGGATTATATATCTTACTGTTCTTTCTTTATTTTATATATATATATATATATATATTCATTCATACCACATACATCATAAATTATCACTTATATATATATATAGGAGGATTATGATGATAAAGAGAATAAAAAAAACAATTGACCTTGAATTTGACTTGACACGTTTTGGATCCTTTTCTACTCTGGTTTAGTCCAACAATAATTAAGTTCTCCTATTGTGATTACAGACTGATGCCCTTCAGCTAGTTTTGTATTGCATGTTGATTTTCCTCTTTCATGATATTTGAATATTTTCACTGTCTTATCTTGTCCTGAAAGAATTTGTTTGTTTTTTGTTGTTCGCTATGAAGATTTATCTTCTTTTTACTCGACTCATAAAACCGATAGTCACCACATTGTCTGTTCTACTGGCATGAAAATCTTTCTTGAAAAGTTCAGTCACTTTTTTATATCCAACAGTTATTTTAGGATAAGAAAATGTTATGCATAATACCTACACCAAAATGGTATTTATCATTATTATTATTATGATTATTATTATTATTATTATTTCCTTTGATTTATGTTGTGAGGAGGCACGATGGAGTAATTGATAGCGGCTCCGATAGAGGTATCAGAGATCCGACTCAATTCCAGTCGAATCCATTAGATTCCTACATATTTCCCTTGGGAAAGGTATGAATCCTATTCTTCTCCTCCCCCAGCTGTGGGTAAATTAAAGAACAAACCGGGTTCTATAGCCATGGATGGCAACTGGTCTACCGCAGAAAGAAATGGCAACCTACTGCGGATAAAAAATACCTCGTCAGTCAAGTATCGAAATGATTGCCTACACGTGTATCAAGCATGGTACAACTGAATAACACATTTCTTTCCGGGTCCCTACCAGATACCTAAGGTCAAACATTATCAATAACATTTTTTTCAACTAAATGCGGAATCCGAACGAAGTTCATAAATATTGCTTTTGATATTCTACTTCACAAAATCATCTCTGGTATTTAGAGATTCTTCCATTGGCATCAATTTTTTTGTCTTTTAGTCCAGGTTTCCGATTCATTGCCCAGTAGAGGAAAAGTCAAGAGGAAACTACGCTGATGTTTATTCTTTTAACTAACCCTTTCAGCTCTGGCTACCGCTTTACCAGTTGTAAAGAAAAATGATGTAATGCCCAGCTACCGGTTGAACAGTGGTAAAAAAAATTACTTAATACCCAGCTACGGGTTGAACCACAGGTAAACAGTTGTAACTATTTTATATCTACCGTGATGCATTACATACCAATTATTTGCGAATTTTGACTCAGGAGCTCAGGTAGAAAGGTTTAAAATTGTTCAGGAACGCAGGGGTCAAAAGGTTAAAATGTTTGGGTAGAGTTTTCATGTTCTGACTTGATGGTTTTATTTTAACATGCCATGTCTCCTTCAAGTCCTCTTTTTTATTTATCATTATTGCCATCAAAGCTTGGAGAAACCTGTCTACGCTGACAGTTAAACGATACGTGTGTAGGTAGTTGAGATGCGAAGGGTGCATACGTTACCTACAAGCATTAGTAAGAACGTGAACACACAACTAGAATTTTAACACGGATTTTCAATTTGACTTTCCGTGTCGAAAACCGTTACACTCAGAGAACATTGCGAAGGTCTGTGTTTCCAGAATATTCTATTAAATGTAGCTTTCCTTCCCATTACATCTACTTATGATTTCAAGTCATCCCCTATAATTGTAAATAAGACGCGTAATGGGGTAGAGCTAGGGAAGAATAAGTTATTTTCCCATTTGCATTCCCACCGTTATGGGCATTATCATATCCGTGATATAATGACACCGTATTTCACGGACAGAATGAATGTCTAAAAGGAAAAGGAATGACAAACATGCTTTGTTCTCGGAGAGACTTTTATGATACTAAGACATACACAAAACTAATATATACATATATGCATGTATCCCACACGGAGAATAATATATCACATATATCTAAACAACAAAGAATGTAAGGAGAAACAAAAAAGAAAGATCTTACATATAATATGGAGATAATCCTGTACCCGGGGAAGCCATTTTAGGACTCCAGATACAAACGGGTCGGATTTATTTATGTCCCAAGTAAGGGCATATTCCACGAACGTGTCCTAGGTTTTCCCAAACTGAGGACTAAGAGCTTAATTCTCTATCTGGGAAAGATATATTCCCAAAGAGAAACTTGTATGCAGCTGTGGAGACATATTTATCCTCTGCTAGGGCCATGAGGTAGGGCCCGAGCTAAATAAAGCAAGCTTACTCTTTGGTCGCTGTACAAGAACTGAAAAATGACCGGCGCATTCGTCGCTGTATGTAGTGGCGTCATTAACTGCCCTTCATGTGATCAACGTGACTTGTCTCTACCAAAGAGAGACATACGCTTTATCTATCCTTACAGAGACATTAAATTAGAGTTCAGTTATCGCTATCCACCTCCTCTTCCTACTCCTTCATCTTATCATCCTCCTTATCAGTCTTATGACCAGCTGTGATCATAGGCGATCGTAGTTCCCTCCAAGTATCTGGGCTGAAAGGTGAAGAGAAATTAATTCCTGCGTTGTGTGTCTTGGGCAATTTACAAGGTCTAATCAAAAAGTATCGAGACTGTTGCTATGGATAACGGAGCTAAATTATACAGTGAACAGATTGACCTTGAACTCTATCGCGCATTCTCGCTCACTTCTGTTGTTTGTAGCAGTGCTTGGAAGGAAAATGTGTAGAGTATAATCGTCTCATTACACATCTGAGCTTTTATCAGTGACAATAGTTTGTGCGGTAATTTTTGGCCAAACACAATATTCCCCAGGTCCGACAACCACCATATTGTATCACACTTGAACGGAACAAGAATTAAGTCGAAGAAATCCAAGAGAATTCAACGAGTATATTGCTCGCTAACTCAAGATAGGATTTCCACAAATGCTTCCATCAATAAAAAATAGGCTGGATAAAGTGTGTGACTTCAGAAAAAGACTACTTCGAACGGATTAAATGCGAAATTGATTTATGTTGTGGTTTTCTTTTTAAAGCAGCAGCCTCGATATTCCTTTTATCCGAGATTGTACAAAAATGAAATAATTATGTTGGATGATATGTGACATTATTGTGACGGAAAACGTAACGGCTATCGGCATCGAAACGGTATAATCAAATAAGAATGGTAAATGGATTTAACCTCGCAAATGTCAAAATAGGAAACGTTATCTTCTATAGAAATTCTTAAACTCTATTACTTATTGCGTAGTGATTTTATATGTTAGTTCACTCTACGATTGCTACTAGATTCTGATGAGCTTCTTTTTTTTCCTTCGTACTTCGACAGCCTGAATTTAAACCGGCTACCTGATTGGCAACTAGGTCTCTCGGTTTTACTCTTGAACTATCTACATGCAACTGCCTCTTCTTGTTTAACAGTTTTTCTCGTACTTTTAACCTTAAGAACTCCCAATCTGTGGCTTCCTTATTACCTAAACGCTTAAAATATTTAAATGCAACGCCAATCGCTATCTTCTGGCTTCATGAATCCTTCTTCTTTTATTGCCTTCTCCTCAATTTTCCTCACTAAAGTCTAGTCGCTCCCAGACCCCCACCCCGAGTCAGAGTGGCATTATTCTCTTGCTTCGGGTGAAATGATAAAAAAAAGTAAATGCTCCTTGTTAAATGTTACCTTCACTCAAAACCATTTTTTTATTATCTTATCTGAGAATGCAGTTAGATCTAGCTGACAGTTTAGATATTTCTGAACAAGTCTGGCGCCATGGATGACATACATATTAAAGTCTCTATTTGAAGAGGCCAGTTTAAGAATATGATTTGTGGAGTAATGTTTTAGTTTTGAAAAAACGTGAGGTTTTGTGTGAGACTACCTATTCTATGTTAAATTTCCTTCTACGATATTATATTGATCTATACACCGAAGTGTTTGAAGTCTTCAGTATTTATTATTTGTACATCCTGAATTTTTGTGGGAGACTCATATATGTGCCATCACTGCTTTCATTTCAATATAACTGAAATATGATTTATCATATAATTACACATTAAGATATCATATTAAGATATCATATTAAGATTAACATATTATGATATATATATATATATATATATATATATATATATATATATATATATATATATATATATATATATAATTTGTCATATATGTGTCTTCAATGTTTTTATTAGGTTGGTGCAAAAATAATGTCGTTTTCTCACATATGTTACTATGTGAGAAAACGATATTATTTTTGCACCAACCTAATATTTCAATATAATTGGCATTATGGCTGCCGATAATTAATCCTGGTCTGCTCGTTCTCTAAGTATTAATTAGCTCTATAGATTGTATCCTGCATCTGTATATTTTAGCAGTAATATCATGCAGGTGATGTTAATCTCGAAATTATAAGGAAAAATATCCAAAGAAAACAGAATAAAGGAATAGTGAGAATCAAATTACGAACGTTGTTTTACTTTTATCATTAAATTGGAGACGGAAACATGACGATTCAGATCAAAAAATAGATCGTACTTCCCAAGTGCCACAATTCAGCAGGAAATTCGCGGGAGAGTTGACCTGATTTTCACTTTCCTTTTACGCCATTTTTTTCTTCTCTATTCGACCGATAACTACAGGAAACGATCTTGGGTATAACGGATCGATAACTGTAGGGAGAGGAGGTAAGTATAAAAAGGAGCAGAAGACAAGAACTAAAGGTACCAATGGTGCGATGGTACGATGCCGTCTAAAACAACTCTTGAGCATTCTCCCTCCGCCTTGGTCTGCTTTTTCACATCGGGGAGATGTCGAAGAAGCTTCACCAATGCTCCGAGAATTGCGCATTTATGCTTGATATGCTGATACATTTGATCAGTAAACAATATTGAACCGATGGACAATCTCTAAAAAAAACTGGAAGACGAGAAGAACTTTTTTCTTGATCCTTTCTTCATCTTTGTTTTTTGTCTTCTTCTTCTTCTTCTTCGTCCTTATTCAACGTTATTGATATTCAGACAATTTCTCCTTTCTTTCTCGATCTATGTCAAACTGCCCATATCGTCTGCTTTCCTCGTTTTCAGTCAGTCTTGCTTTTTTCCTTTTCTTTTCTTTGTTTTCTTCAATTTTTTCCTTTTCACTTTGTTCTTATTCATACAATCTCCTTAGCCACGCATTTTTTTTTATCTTAACGCTTTGTTCTCTGCGTTCTTGAACAATTTTAACCCTTTTCCCTGAGTTCCTATAACAAAATTCGCAAATAATTGGTATGCAATGTTTCACGGTAGATATAAAAATAATTACAAGTGTTTATCCACCGTTCAAACGGTGGCTGGGAAATAAGTCATTTTTCTCTACCACTGTTCAACCGGTGGCTAGGAATTACGACATTTTTCTCTACCACCGGTAAAGCGGTGGTCAGGGCTCAAAGTGTAAATCATTCTCAAGTTCATTCATCCGTTCTTCTATCCTTATCTGTCTATATTTCTGAGATGAAGTATTATGTACACTATTTATATTATTCGGACTATTGTCCTCATCTTTTTCGTCATATTTATTACAACGTTTGGCCGGGGCGTGCAACAGCCTAAACGCTGTAATAAATATGGCGACAAAGATGAGGACAATCGTCCGAATAATGTAAACAGTGTTCTTCTATCATTTCGTTATCTTTTCTCCTTCACTCCTGTTTTTTTTTTCTGTAGACCATTTTCAAAATTGTTCCTACTTTTAATATGGTTTTTCTTGTCCATTTCTTTTTTTTTCTATTTATATAGTTTTTTTAAGCGCTACGTTGTATCATCCAATACAGAAAAGTAATTTTCCAAATACATAGCAGCACATGATGACATGTCCTTAGTCCTTTGATTCCTCGACACATTGTGAAATATATATATATATATATATATATATATATATATATATATATAGTATTAATACAAATATAAAATGTGTTACTTAGCTAAATGATGTTATATTCAGCAACCAACTCCAGAGTTTCGTAGACGGACCTATTTGTAACCATTTAGTCTATTCGCCAGTAGGTAGAAATAATTGTATGGCGATTTTTCATTTTCCTTCCATTTATATTGAGTAAAAAGGAATCAACATCAACACATGACGGCATGTCCTTCACATATGACAACACGTCCCCCAGGTGATTCGGCAAAACATCATGATTTTCTTTATAATTATTACCTGTTGCCTAAATATTAAACACACCGGTATGCACGCCTATTTGATAAATACCTTACGCACACGCGTGCACACACACATACGTAAGTACACACGCATACACATATAGATACAAGCATATACACACACATATAGGCCCACACACATACACACACCCCGTAGTTGATGAAAAGTTTTCGGTCCGACTCACTTCTTATTATTTAATAAAAAAGACAAAAAAAAAACAGATATTTATTTTAATTCTTTCTTATTGGGTAGAAGTTTTTTTCAGTACATTTTTGTATATAGATAAATTACATATAAAAGTGTAATTGAATCTTGCTGTGTTGTGACACTTTCTGTGACCGAGCGTGATAAAGGATCGTGAGATCAGGACATGGTTTCTCTTACAGAGAGGGCTATATATTCGAATCCTACTGCAGAGCAAATTTACATTATTAAATCTCCAAAGTGCACAAGCCGGTAGATAAAATTAAAACTGCTTATAGACAGGGCATTTCTACTTAACCAAAGAGATCTCAAAGGTTTTTGTGTAGTAGAATATTTTAAGATATTTTTTATGTTTATACATTCTTTTTATAGATAAAAATATTTAAGTAAATGCTCTGTTTTATAATAAACAGTAATAAATAACATTTATCGGCCTGAATGTCCGAGAAATTTTCATAGAAAATTTTCGTCTTCCGACAGGAATCAAACCTGTATCCTATACGGAACCGTCATATAGCCTGACGTGCCTTAACCGTTTCGGCCACAGAGGAGCGTTCGGTTGGCAACGTCGAATTTAATGTATTTAAACTACAATCTTCCATGAATCTCTCACATGCATTCATATCTGCTCTTGGCGTATGAAATGCAAACAAATGACGTCACACATTATGAAATGGACAAAGACCGACAATTATTTTAAAACATTTTTATTACACACCTCTTTTTTATTTAATCATTTTCTGTCTTAATTTGACGCCGAAATCTAAGTGTTATAACAGTTCTGTTTTAATGCAATAAAATTATCGTAATCTTCAATTTGTCTTTATGAGCGTAATCTTAAAATCATCGACTAATACACGAAACTATACTGTATTTATAGTTTCCAATCTACTGCCTCTCTTATTCCTTTTGCTTCTGTTGACATTTTTCTTCTTTATTTATTTCTTCTGTTC
Organism: Acanthosepion lycidas; assembly: GCA_963932145.1. NCBI lineage: Eukaryota > Metazoa > Mollusca > Cephalopoda > Sepiida > Sepiidae > Acanthosepion > Acanthosepion lycidas. Next base: position 9,263,029 of record OZ010586.1, read on the forward strand.
AATTTTCATTTTCGGTTTGCCAAAAGAAATCCTTATTTCCTTCCATTTTTTCTTTTTTTTTTTTGCTGCTCTCTTCCTCTTCACCCACATACTCTTTTTCACCGTCCACGCCCAAACAATAAACCGCCAATTTTCATCAGGTCACCTGAGTGATGAGCAAACAAAGAAAGCGCATCAATGTCCAATCTCGAAATATCGAAATGAACAATTGTGCCAAAATTACGTCAAGACCCAACTCCAGTCGGCCTTTAAAGATTGTTTTCTCAACAACCACCTTCCCGCCTTATCGGCTGGCTTTCTCTCCTGGGGGTTGACGGTTTTGTGGCAAAGGACAGTTTCGGGCTTGCGGGTTCCTAGTCTCTTAAAATAGTCGGGCGGCTTTTATTGGTTACGCTTTCAAAAGCTCAATCGAACAGCTTATACAAATGAAATAAATAACAGTTGTGTATCCCTACCACACACAAATACACACAAATGCACAGACGCATTAAGACATGTTTTTAATAATAGATTTCGACCAGAATAAGGCTTGAGAGCCACTCAATGGAGAGTTTTAAAATATAAATACTGAATGAGGTGTGATATGAATGAAATAGGAGTTAGCAAGCTGGTAAGATATTGAGGACAAGGATAGATGACGAATGCCTTTTGATTTGAATTGGGTCGAGGTTGTAGTATCCAGGGGAGCATTCACGCTGCTGGCAGTTCTTGGGGGAAAGGCTGTCTCCGCTGAACTTTCTTTTTGCATTTAGAGAATGGAAGTAATGAAAAGCTTTCTGCTCTGTTCCTCAGAGTTCGATAGGACATTTCCGCGTTAGTTCGATCGGCTTGCTTCAGCTCTTGGATTCGAAGCAAGAATTTGCTAATGGAATATGTTGATCAGCATGAAAATACAATCGTAAAAAACTAAACCTCGTTGAAAATCACTTGAAGACAATCAACGGCTTAGGTAAGATTAGATATTAGAGAACATCTATTGTGGAAACGTTGTATTGCCCTCAATTTGAAAATTTCGTTTAGACATGATAAACAACGACACAAAATATTTTTTTCCAAAGACTTATCGTTTTTTGAGAAAACGATTTTAAAGATTAAGTTTAGGTTCAAACTCGTAGAGTTGGAATTTAATTCCGCAGACCAACGAAACTCTTAGAGCACAGCATTATAAAATGTATAATTTACTGAATATTTACAAATTATATAACGACAAGATTCTTGGGCCAAGAATTATTACTGAATCATTGCACCATCAAGTAGGGCCTTCATTTATGTCAAAGGGTAATTATACTGAATAATTTAGCGATATTATGATGTAATATGTTATAAAGTGAAGTAGTTTTACGTCGAGTTCCAATAAAAAAATGCAAATTTAAAACATTTTGTCTTATAATTTGTGCCCAGTAGTTTTACTGTGTTATATACACTTTTATCAAATTTTCTTTTTATTAATTATTTGTGTGGACTTTTATGTAATATTTTTACAATTTTTAACAGGGTTTTATCGAATTCAGTAAAAAATGCATATTTTGTTTAACTTAATTTATAATTAGAATTATAGTTTTAATATATTTTCCATTCAATGTATCTAATACAAAAGATATTATTAGGTTGGTGCAAAAATAATGACGTTTTTTGACGTCATTTTTAACGTCAAAAAACGTCATTATTTTTGCACCAACCTAATAATTTGGATTTATTCTTGAAATATTTAAATTCTGAAGTAAGTTTCTAAGCAAAACTCTGCGGGATTTAGATATCTCTGTATATGTTTTCAATCGATCTTTATAACTAAAAGCTCAAAATTTGGTAAAACCTATGAATTTACATTTTAGCGACAATACATATCACCCCAGCTTTTACACCGTATGCAATTTTATTTTTTTAAGAAAATGAAAATATCAATATTATACAGGCATACAGAACTTACATCTGATTTTTAAAAATGTTACTTTAAAAGACAATGCAATATAATAGGGAAAAATCTGCAGAAAATTCACTGGCTGCCAAGTCATCCACGGTAAATTTACGTCCAGTCTCTTAGATTTATTGCTTTGGAAGATTTGGTTATTCTAATGTGAGATATTTAACAAAAAAAAAAAAGAAAGAAACGAAAGAAAAATAAGATGGTCCACATACATTAGTTAAAGTAAAAAAAAAATCAATGAAATTTAAAATGTTTAATTCAGCGTTCCCAAACCATCCTTGTACCTAATCTATAGTAATTATAACTAAGACTCGCATTTATATCTTCTCTTCCCCTCCGCATATATAATTATACTTTTGGTTTCATTTGCTTTGATTTGTTTTCTCTCACGGCATATCACCCTCAATGGGGTATTTAATGCCAACAAGATTTCTCTTGCTGGAAATATATATATATATATATATATATATATATATATATATATATATATATATATATATATATATATATATATATATAGATGAAATGCTGGTATTTTATTTATTTATTTTTTTTAATGTATAGTTGATATATTTTTTTTCAAAAATATATAGCTGGTAATATTTTTTTCAGAAATGTATTGCTGGTCATCTTTTTTACAAAGTATTTCTGGTATTAAAACCTATTTTTACATTTTCATAGTACTTTGAGTTCAATTTGGGGGTTAACTATTTACCCAATGGCGGGTACCTAACAAGTACTACAACCCCAGGTCGGTATGGACCTGGTAACACCAGTAATTAAGAGGTAGTTCGACGCTCCTCAGAAACTCCAGATCAGAGGCTTTGCTCTCGGACCTAATTTATCGTCTTCCCCAGAACTCGCATATTGTTTAACGTCATAGTTTATCGTCATACCCAGGACGGTATACTTTAGTCTGATGAAGTCATTCTGGAGGACGAAACACGTTACACAACATTTTGAGAGTTTATTATTGCCATGCATATATACATGTATTTGGTGTGTGTGTGTACACAAAATAATTTGAAAGAACAGATGGAGTAACAATCCACAGTTAATAGCATTACTTTTTCTTTTTTTTTTTTAAATGATTCTACTTCCTCAGGTGATGGTAGATAACTTGTGATAAAATTTGTAAAATGTAATTTTTGATAATTTGTTTACCATGAGTTATCTGCCATCGCCTGAGGAATTACAAACATAGTATTGAAACATGAAAGCTTTAGTGTAGCAATGTAAATTGTTTATATTATAATCTATTATATATATATATATATATATATATATAATTTTAGTTAGATTAGTCTGTCGTATTTGATAAATTGGCGCCAAATAGTCTTCCTTCAAAAGTATAACCTCGTATACTATTGGCAAAACTTATTAAATATAAAAGTAAGATAATAATTATGATTTTGACATGGACTTTTGCAGAAAAAATAGATAAACTAAAGAGTCAGGTCGTGCTAGTAATCACAAGGGCACTGGACATACAATTGCAAAATATAGTTGAATATAGAATGGAGCAGATTCGAGGAAGCCTGAAATGCAATTGAATTTTGAGAGTGCATGTTGAGAATTTATATATAGTATACAATCTACTTATGGCAGACAATCTACTTATGATATAGAAAGTAGTTTGTATTTTTCGATAATGTCGAAGAAAATGAAATCATGTTATTTGCTTGTAGGTAATCGATATTTGATTAAGAAACAAGAAAGTATGATTGATTTTGTTGTGAATGTTTTTATTTTTTATTTTTGTATAATCAAATGCTGATTAGAGAGAAACCTTTTTCAGAGACATTTTCGTCCATTAGTTTTAAAACTACTAATGCAAATCCTATCATTAATAAAATTGACCCATCCAAATAAATAAACATTCACAGAATAAGTTCGACATATACGCAGACACATATGAAGAGAACGATACAGACAAACTGGCATACAAAAAATTGATAGATAGATAGACAGATATGAACAGACTTTGATTTATTGAATTATCATTACATGAATAAAATTGACATATATATATGTATATATATATATATATATATATATATATAGATAGATAGATAGATAGATAGATAGATATATTTACACACACAGGAATATATATGTGTATATATATGTATACATGCAAATATATTTACACACATATATACACAGACATATATAAGTGTGTGTGCATGTATATATATATATATATATATATATATATATATATATATATATATATATATATAAATGATTCTTTTGACGACGTGGAAATCGTAATTATTCAATACTGAATATAAAGTTATTTGTTCAATGTCCAAATACTGAATACAGACATTAAGAGGCGGAATAAAGACAAAGAATTCAAACCTACTTAGATGTGCACAACTGTTATATATATATATATATATATATATATATATATATATATGTGTGTGTGTGTGTGTGTGTGTGTGTGTGTGTGTAGAAGGAGAAGAATACTTTCGCCTCCAGTCGGAGAAAAGATTTGGTTACTACTAGACTCAAAAGAGAATGGTTAAACATCAGAAAACAAAACGAAAATTAATTCCTTTCAATAATATGTGGAAATAACCACTCTTTATAACAAAACCCGTGTAGCAAAAATATAGAAAAAAATAACATAATATATATATTTATAACCAAAAACGTTTGCAGTTTCTGTCTTCACTTTAAATACGTTCTTTTCTCTTGTTAGAACAACTATAACCTCCTATATATATATATATATATATATATATATATATATATATATATATATATATATATATGCATATATGTATAAATATATATGGATGTGGGTGTGTGAGTGGGTGTGCGTGCGCGCTTGTGTGTGTGAGAGAGACGGATAGCATGTGTAAGATTTATAGATAAATCTATTTATATCTACCTAAAAATGTTAATATCTATTTCAGTCTGATCGGTCTGTCTCTCTCTCTCTCTACATACACACACACACCCATATATCTTACTTATTATAAAACGCAGATTGTGTGTGTGTGTGTGTGTGTGTGTGTGTGTTACGTTTATATACTGGATCGGATTTCCTACAATTTTCAACCGATTTCAACAAAACTTCACACGACTACGTAAAATTACCTTGCGGTGGTTCTAACAGCGCTAAAAATTAGAAAAACCAATTGTTTTTGCACTAAATCAATTGGAAAACACGATTAAGAGGCATTAATGAAAGGGGAGTAACTCACTTCGAGTTATACTTATTATAAAACCCAGGTTGGTCGGTTGCGTGTGTGTGTGTGTGTGTGTGTGTGTGTTCCTTTATAGATGGGATCGGATTTCCTACATTTTTTCAACCGATTTCAACAAAACTTCATTTTTTTGCGGGGTAGGTAGTGTTTCTTATTGTCTTGCACACTTTTTTCTTTATTTTACATTCAGAATGCTTTAAAAATTCCATTTACAAGACAATTGTTTATAATAGAATTCTATTCAATCGGTAGACTCATAACGATTGAAAACAATGTTTTTGTTTGAGTTTGGGTTTGACCAATTCGTAAAATAATAATAATAATAATAATAATAATAATAATAATAATAATAATAATAAGAAGAAGAAGAAGAAGAAGAAGAAGAAGAAGAAGAAGAAGAAGAATTAAGACATGCGTGTCCGTCAACCTTAAACAATAATCTTTGTCAATTTTATTTTTCAGTCTTTATGATGGTCGATACTTGATCTATCTCTTACTGTTACATCCCCGGGCAACGCCGGGCTCTATTGCTAGTGTGACACTATTTAGGATTGCTAGAAAGAAAGAAGAAAAAAAAAAGAAAAGTCGAGAATTAAATTTAGGTGTGACATCAGCCGATCCAGGGTCTTATCCCGGTCACGGTGCCAACTGCGACGTCGGCCACTCCCGTTCGTTCGTTCGGGTGGGTGTCGCTCCAAACGTGATGTCCGCCTGTCTGCGTCAGTCGTGCTATCCCGTCCTGTGACGACTAACTGGCTTGGTATTGGTCGCGGCACCCAAGTGTGACGTTCCAACCTTTTGGTGATTCGGATAGGAATCGGGTTAGATCCGATAACAGCCTCGTCGTTCCCAACTCGCCTCCAACGCCTGGTTACCGAAGTAACTACTTTAATTCCCAGTCTGCCTACCCACATTGTGAATTTATCTAGGCAGAGGAAATCAATCAGTCGTCGGGGCCGTAATGCAAGCTGAGTTCGAATGAGGGTGGTATCACACAAATAGATGTGAGAGAAAATAAAATAACAACTCGAAAAGTTCAATTTGTTAAAAAAGAAGAAGGATAACAATACTTTATATCTGTTGCTGGATACAGGGTCACGTCTATCTCCCAACCCGCTATGTGGATTCGTGACACGTTGTTTTGTTTTTGTTAGGCGAGTCTTAACATCTAAGCTGTCTCTCCTTTAAGAAACTGGTTCTTGGTGTGTCTTCAGGCGAAATTCACAAAACTTATTTTGGTGGTGTGAGTCTAAGTCGTTCAAAAATAAATTGTTCTTGATTAGAAGATGAGTTCGGAATTTGCGCGAATCTTGGTCAGCTCTTCGGGGTGGGTCTTCAGAGCTCTCAACTGGAACTCGGACTCGAAATAACTGCAACTAAAAACTCTCTGATTTTCGCTCGCTGCGACTTTGCTTATATGGACGCCGACCCAAACCGGGGTGGGCTCGTCGGGGTTTGAGGTTCCTGTATAATTCTAAATCCATAGTCCACTTCTTTATTTTCGGTCAGGAATTTTCCACTCCTTTCCATTTTTGGAAGTCTTCTCTTACCCCCACCTTCTCTTATTCTCATATGGATATCTCACCATACTACAGAGGGGCGTCAACGGTTTTCCCACTTCCTCGCAGCAACTTCTCATACCTATCCTCTCAATGGGCGGCGGCGAGCTCCCCCTTGCGTCACATGATCACCTCCGCCTGGCTCTCGTTAACATGTGGCCAATGGGCGTCCAACTGTGTGGGTGTGACCAGGCTAGCTTTGTTTTAAGAAAAAAATATATCTTGCTCAAAAAAAAATTATCTTTTTCTTTTCCTTTTCTTTCCTTAATCGCAGCTCTTATCCTCAATGTCACCTGGGATCTATCAAATGAGATTTTCGCCAATTGTCAAGTGGGTGGTCATCTAGCGAACACAGCCAATTTTTCGTCCCCATAAAGCAGTTTCACTATCCTAGCAGTGTTTGCATTCTTGGTGCTAATTTCTGATAACATAGTTTTATTATCATAGCTGAATTTCAACACACATAGATGTCCTGTCCAAACGACAAAGACTTAAGCCAGGGTTGGGCTTCGTGTGCGGTTAACAGATGACCTATTAAATTGTTTGCCACCATGACACAGCCAATCCTTTATCTATTTAAAACTCTGTAACCACCTGGTGTTTGTCAATTAGCTTTATGACAATGGCCATAAGAATTTTCACCATTGTTCATTTATCAAAATAACATCGCCAAATGTCCCTGTCGTGGGTGGCTTTCCTTTATCATCTAAGTTTAAGTCGCGCCTCTCTTTTCCTTTCTTTTTTCCTCACAGGGAATTTTCACCATTTTCTGATAATTTGTTTGCCACCATGACACAGTTAATTCTTTATCTATTTAAAAAAAAACTATGTATCAACCTGGACTTTGTCAGCTAGCCCTACGACAATGGCCGTCAGAATTTTCACCATTTTTTCATTATCAAAAAAACATCGCCAAATGTCCCTTCTCGTGGGTGGCTTTCTTTTATCATCTAAGTTTAAGTCTCGCCTCTTTTTTCCTTTCTTTTCTTTCTCTTTTTCCTTTCTTTTTTTTTGCGCCCCTAAATGGTGTCACATAGGTGATAAGAAGCCATCACGAACAGGACACTAAGCGATGTTATTTTTCTAACAAAGAAAAGTGGTAAGATTTTATTTTCATTATCGAGGAAGTAAGACACTGGATTTAATTTGATTTATGACGACGCACCGAGTGGACGATAGCCGCCTGCCATGACAACGATAATGAAAATTTCAGGTTGGTCAAGTGGCCTACGAAACAGAAACTGGGAGATAATGATAATTAGGTCATGCTCTGAGCGAAACCAAAATGTCCGTTTGACCCCCCCCCCATATCAATTAGAAAAAAAACACCTGTCTTATGTCAAACCTGGACATGATAAAAGTTTTTATCGGAACAGTTAATTAGCGACAGAATGCGAAGTCGCCAGATGACCACCCACTTGATGCTGGCAAAGGTCTCGAGTGATGAATTCCAGGTGACATTCAGATAAAATTGAGATTAAGAGACCACACTACGGGTCGTATTGGTTTGTTGTCTGGCAGAGGAAAAGAAAGAAAGGAAAAAAAAAAGAGATGATAATTTTTTTTTTTTTTTGAGCAAGATTTTTTAAACCGAGGCCAGTCTGGCCACACCCACACTGCTGGGCTCTCATTGGCTGAATGGTGGCGTGAGCGTTAGGCGAAGGTAATCATGTGAAGAAGGAGGGGAGGCCTTTTAATTCCCCCCTGAAGGGATCGGTGTGAGATGCCACTGTGAGAGAGAGGGAAAACCCGTTGACACCCTCTGAGGGTATGGGTGAGATACCAAAATGAGAAAGGAAAAATTTGGGAGGACGAAAGACTTCCAAAAATGGAAATAATAATTCTTCCTGACCGAAAACAAAGAAAAATATTTAATACGGATTTAGAATTATCAAGGAACCTCAAACCTCGACAGGCCCACCCCGGTTTTGGTCGGCGTCCATATAAGCAGAGTCGCAACGAGTTGCGACAGTTGAATTAAGGAGTTCACAGCTGAGCAGTTGGGGTTAGACAGACAGGCAAGCAGTTGCAGACGCCTCGCAGAAAGCTGACTAAGATTCCACGCAATTCCGAACTCAAGTTCTAACCAAGAACAATTTATTTTTGAAGAACGACTTAGACTCATACCACCAAAACAAGTTTTACGAATATTACTTGAAGATACACCAAAAACCAGTTCCTTGAAAAAAAACTTAAGATAGTAAGACTCGCCTAACAAACACAAAGTGTCACGAATCCATAATAGCGGTTTGGGAGAAAGACGCAGCCCTGTATTCAGCAACCAGATATAAAATATTGTTATCTTTTTTTAACACATTTGAACTTTTCGAGTTATTACTTTATTTTCTTTTACATATACTTGTGCGGTATTACCCTTATTCGGACTCGACTTGCATTACGGCTCGGCGACTGATTGATTTCGTCTACCTAAGATCAAATCACAACGTGGGTAGGTTAGACTAGAAATTAAAACAGTTACTTCGGTAACCAGACGTTGGAGGCGAGCTGGGAACGACAAGGCTGATACCGAATCTAACCAGATTCACATCCGAATCAGCAAAGGGTTAGAACGTCACGTTTGGTGCCGCAACCAATACCAAGTCACATTTGTCGTCACAGGACAGGATAGGACGGCGACGGCGCTGAGACAGACGGGGTGACGTCACAACTGGCGCCGCGAACAAGACAGTACGGCGGGCGCGGCCAGGCAGACGTCACATTTGGCCCAGCGACACCGGGGGATGTCGCATTAGTATATATATATATATATATATATATATATATATATATATATATATATATATGTGTGTGTGTGTGTGTGTGTGTGTGTGTGTGTGTATTAAAGAAAAAACAACTACGTAATCAACAGACAACTTACCAATAGACCTAACGCCTTAAATAAGAAAAAATCTCAATTAAGGAAAGAAAAAAAGAAAAAAAATAAATGATTTCAAAGCAAACACATACCTACTCAGTAAAGAAAAGGACTAAAGGCAGGGAGCATCCAAAACGCTTCACAATGTTAACTCCAATCAAAAGACAAACCGAGTCGTTACTCGAATTCCACACTCCCGCGATCATCAGGCGACTAGAACACAAAAGAACGAAGTGGTGATTTAGTTTTATATACCTCTCTGTGGATCAGTTTTAATCATTAATATTACTAGGATTACCCAGGATTATATACCAACAGATCGATCACATGTACTGTCTATATATATATATACATGAGTGTGTGTGTGTGTGTATGTGTGTGTGTAGCTTTCCCTGACGACACGCTTAGGTGAAACCTGGGTAGGTTTGTCTGGCTCACTAGGTTTATCTAGGTCTGATCTACGGTTGTATTGAGCTCTTTTGTTAGTTGTTTACTCGTGTCGGGGTTTTTTCTTTGGGTTTTAAACCTGTATCTGTGCGATTTTTTTCGACAGACTTTCATGTTTCTAGCTCTTTCTTTTTTAAAAACCTTTTTGTTCCTTCGTGATTGATTTGATTATTGGCAAATCAAGAATTCGAAGGTTTTTCGAAACGAGTATAGTTATATATATATATATATATATATACAAATGAGAGATAAAATGTATATATATATATATATATATATATATATATATATATATATATATATACAAATGAGAGAAAGAACAGATGGAGTAAATATCCAGTTGAATCCTTACGAAATAAGGTAAAGATTTGATTGTAAATTTCCCTAATAAATCATTCTCATTACAAGTTAATTGCCATCGCCTGAAGAAGTACCAGAGAGCTTGATGTATTTATTATAACAGGGGAACTTTCGATCTGAAACCTTAGACCTTCTGAAGGTCCTGTTAATTTACTTTTGTAATTTTGCTGTTAGTAGACGATTATTATTAGGAATGTGGATGAGTCCGTCATCCCTATATAGTCCAATTAGTTCCGGATTTACGATTCTACTAAGCACATCTAAAATGTAAAAACATACTAGGTCTGCAACTTGGGCTGAGTCATACGCTCACATGGGGTCATCGAATTCGTCATTTTGGCGCTTAGTCCAGGTGGAATTATTTAGTGTTAGTAGTGACTTTCTCGCCGTTAAGATGATGTTACTTTTATCATCCGTTATTTCTATATACTTCTTTGCAAAGTTGATACTATTGACTAGGAGGTTCCTAGTTATAGAGAAACAGAAGTGTATTATATCAAACTTAATGAATGTCGTTTTATCCCTCATGTTAGTGAATTATTTAATAGTGTCAGACGAACCCTTCCATAGTTTAGTACTGGTTGTGATTATCGGTTATTTTTTTTATTTACAGTGTAACCCGTATATAAGAGACCCGGATATAAGAGAAACCTGGATATAAGCGAGATTTTCTCTGGTCCCAAATCAGAGCCATACTTACCTAAACAAAATAGACCAAACCCGGATATAAGAGAAACCCGGATATAAGATATTTCTTATCCGGTTCCAACAACTCTCTTATATCCGGGTTACATTGTATATTTTTGAGATAATTCCTAGTTCTGTTTTTGCTGGATTTATTAGTCTAGATTGTGTACTGTTGGTAAAATTCTGTTTATAGTCCTTAAATAAAATGTAGGCATCGTTAGTGTGGATCTTTTCTCACTCTGTCTGCAATATTTAACTTACTGGCTATTTCGGTCGTCTCTCTATTTCGGACATCCTTCTATTGCATTTATCTAGTTTGTGTGTTTCTGTTATTTTGTCCGTGACGATTTTTTGGTAGTTTCAGGGATTACATTTATAGATATTTTTTTTGATCTATCAGATCTTACCCAAATTTCCTTGGAGTTTTTAATCATTTTTTTATATCCTTGTGTAGTCCTTATTGAAAGTGATCGGATCGCTTGTTGAACTTCTATTTTTTTAACTATGTCAGTCAAGTCCCTTTCGAAAGGATCCAGGAATTTACAGGTCGGTGAAGATTTTTTTTGGGGGGAGTCTTTAGGTTGAAGGTTTCCTGTTTTTAATTTGTTGTCTCCGTGTGGGTTAAGGTAGAAAAACATTTTCCATGGTAATCTCGAAACATGAGAACTCTTATGTAGCAAAGGAATCATATTTTTTTAAAATAATTATTATATATATATATATATATATATATATATATATATATATATATATATATATGTTTGAACAAGAAAAAATATTAAAAAATTAAAATCTTCAGACACACTGGGTTGTATATTAATATTCTTTCATTTTTATTATTACTTCATTTTAATATTACTCTCGGCCATCATGGCCATGATCAGAAGGGAAAAAAATTCTGCTTGCTGGTAGCAGTGACCTACAAAAATGAATGTCTTGATGGAGAAAATGAACTTTTGTTTGTAGTTTTAATTTGTTTTTTTTTTTAATTATTTTATTTTTTTAACATGAATTTTGCGCAGTCCTTATGTTGGTCAAACAGTCTTTTTTGAGTTGTTATTTAAGATAAGAGCTGGATGCATTCATGCTGCTCTGAATTCCCTTGGTCATTTTGACAGTTCTATTTGTTCCTGGAAAGGGTGTCTGTTATTTAGTTCTTAGGGAGTGAGTGATTATGATGTGTGTAAATGTGCATATTCGTGTGGGTGTGTGTATATATGTGAGGCCGCAACACCCCCGCAAGCATGTCTATCTTGTGTAGGTGAAAAATATTGGTAGGTCCTGATTTGTGGGGTTATACATTAATACTATCTATATTGTTGAAGTTTGGATTGAACCCGCCCTGATAGTGCGTTTTTAAACGTCGGGTCCACTTATTTTAATGGCACTCTAAAATCTTTCTAATGTTATCTGCTCTGAAATTTTCTATTCTCTTTATACATACATACATACATACATATATACATATATATATATATATATATATATATATATATATATATATATATATATATATATATATATATGTATGTATGTATTTCTACCAAAGGATGTTCCTAATTTTAATACATTAAAATTAAAATGAAAGAATTAAGAATGTTTTTAATTTATAAAAATCATTTTAAAATTTAGCAATTTCTTTCAAGGTATATATATATATATATATATATATATATATATATATATATATATATATATATATATATATATATATTAGCTCATGAATGAATCTACCACTCGTACTCTTTTTGTGGAATGTTAATTTTCTTCTGAACAAACATAGCAGCATTTATTTTTTCTAATGGAATATTCCAAAACTAAATCGGATATTATCAGGCATTATTTATGACTAAACTATCCACTGAAAATCTCTTTCCAAAAATATGGCTCTGTTGCCGACTCAAAAATGAGTACACTCCTACGCGAAAAAAAACTATTGAAATTGAAAAACCCGGACATGTAATACTGTGAAGAAAATCGCAAAATCGTATATCTTCAGACGTACGGACACCTTGATATATCCCAGCGCGCATTTAGCGAAGAGATTCATATGAGAAAGCATAAAAATTCCTTCATAAATCTTGGAGAGGGCGAGAGGCAACTCAAGTAGGACTGAGGAAAATTGGTGTTGGGAGGGGGAGGTGCTCAGTACACTTTGTTAGAAATACAATTATTGGCTTTGCTCATTTTTCTCAGAGACAGACTGAACAACGTAGAAGCCAGGGCGGCTGGGGAAGGCTAGGGACGTGACGCAGGTGACTGCTGCTGCTTTTTCTGTCGCTACGTTACGTCAAAATTTGTGTCGCTAGGCTGCCGAATACTTGATGAACAGAGCGCGGTAATTTGGTGCATGAATTGTTACTGTGAAAATATATTTGAAAATATATGAAAAGTGTGTGTATATTAATATATATATATATATATATATATATATATATATATATATACATGCGTATGTATGTAGACAAGAACACACATATGCATACATATATCAAGCCCCATACTGTCAACATATGTTTATGTATGTGTGAGATCCGGTTGGCGAGCGCGTGTATATGTGTGCCTGCGTACCTCAGTGGGTGTACGGGCATGCATGTAGGTTAGCATGAGTGACATCACGACGACGATTTCCCTCCCACTTCCATAATGGCACCAATACACGCAACCCACATAAATGCAAAAATTTAAAAAAATCAATCAGTTTGTCTGACAATCGCAAAAGTGTGAAACCCAGGGTCACAAACTCACATCAATCCAACCAAATATATATATATATATATATATATATATATATATATATATATATGTGTGTGTGTGTGTGTGTGTGTGTGTGTGTTTGTCTGTGTGTATGTGTTAAGTATCATTAAAGATCACTGACAAGGTACTGTGCTTCAGCTTTTTTATTTCATTTTTTATTTTTTTTGTGTTCATTCAATGTTTTCTTCTCTTGATATAAGTCTGAAAAATGAAATATTCCTATAACTGCATATATATGCATAAAAACGCCGCATATTCACTTAAAAATAAAATCGTTTCTGATAATGCCTAAAAGAATAGCCGAAAGCGCTCGGATATGTAGAATTAAAAAAAATCAATCTGTGTCCAGAAGAGTAAACACTTGTACGAAAATAAGAAAAAATAAAAAAGCTTAATCATAGTGCCGTGTCTGTCGTCTATAGCGAAGAGGGAATGCTACCCTGATACGCAATTATATATATATATATATATATATATATATATATATATATATATATATATACTGTCATGCACAGGCAAACTGTGCCGCTGTATCCCAGATCAACCGTGTCGCTAGACATCCGGTTGCCTCTAGCTAGAATCGAAACCTGACTGAATTAGCGTCAGTTGGGGATATACACTATTTTAGGATATTACATCGAAAACTTGTCAAAACCTTGCACGACAATTGTGTAGCGTTTTTGATATGTTTTCGATGTAAAATCCGATTAATTAATATTGAACATTTCATTTTCGTTTATGATCGATTTCATCACGATTCTTCTGTTAAGCTTGGAGTGTAATTACACATTCTTATTGCTAAAAGTAGAGTCCAATATTTTTATAAAAATTTCAGAGAATTCCAGTAAGATATGTTTAAAGATTCTACGATAGATCAGCTCAAAGCTGACAATAACAAATGTAAAATTTTACTTTTATACTATTTCGACAATTTTTCTGTTAAACCATATCTATCTATCTATCTATCTATCTATCTATCTATCTATCTATCATGGCGTGTGTGTCTGTGTGGGTTTGAGTGTGTGTGGGTGTGCGTGTGTATGGGTGCGTGTGTGTGTTTGAATCCAAAGACAGACTGTTTCGCTGTAACACAGCTCATCAGTTTGTTTAGATAGTTTTATTTTTGTTTCATATTAATAGGATGTCGTAGAAGAGTAAAATGTAGTTCTCACTACGGATCTGCCCACCGAACCGCACTCCTTTATTTTTCTTTACAAGAGGTCATATGAAAGATATCCTCACTCGCTGTAATATCTGAAAACCTAGAAAATACATTAAGTGGACTAGTCGATTGATGAAACGGTAGTCTTTTGATGAGTAGAAATAGGAACACCGTGACAAAATTGTGGGAGTTCTAAAGCAAACCAGCTTAACCCTACGAGAACACACATATATACATCCTTGTGCAACTTAATTGAAATAAAACGAATAATTCCGTTATTATTTACTTTTAATTCGTATTTTTCCAATGAAGCATGACCCGGTGTACATGTTAGTACATCGTATATCCATTCTACGAAGTCGTTTCTTGCAAATTGATCACAGATTCTCGAGTGGATTTAAAGCAGATGTTCTGCGCCAGTCTAAAGTACTTCGTTTTGCTCACTAGTAAGGCGTTCCAATGTGTTCGTGCAACGTTACAATTTTCGTACACTTCGTTAGAGTAACGTCCATCGCAGACAAGGGCCGTATGACAACTAATCGACAGTCAAGACAATAGTGTCTGGGAGTGATAAAATCTGATGCAATGACGGATGACGCAATATTTTTCAAGGCCAAGCAAATTTCATCATACACCTCGAAAATGTATTCATATTACTGCACGCCACTGCAAATCAACTAATCTGAGTTAAAGATAGAAATCGTTTACACCCTATCATTCCGTGGGTCTAAAACTGACCGTGTAGTAAAAGAAAGGATACTGAAGCGGTTGTTTCAATTAATTTGCACAAGGGTATTAATATATATATATATATATATATATATATATATATATATATATATATATATATATATATGTGTGTGTGTGTGTGTGTGTGTGTGTGTGTGTGGATTCGTTGCACGTTGGAGTTACTTTTTCTTAAGCGCAAAATATATTTACCGAACCTTAATTTTACGCTATTGATAAGAGAAGTTGCCATGTTGGGTACGCGTATTTTTAATCACAACTTTAGTATATTTTAATGAAATCATTATAATCACGGCACCATGAAAAACAGATCCACTAAAACCGAGATGTATGTGTCAAGTAATTAATTTACACATATTTTAAAATGTTAAAAAATATTATGATCTCTAAAATGTCGCATCAAATAATGTTTTAGTATTCAGGTTTGTGAAACTTGTAGTTCAATAATCAGCGACTTTATCAAGTCATTTGTCTTTATCAAGGACTTAAGTCAAATTGTTTACATGCTGTTTCGAGAAATCAGTTTTTTTTCTGATTATATACTGTTATATTTAAAGACTTGCTTTTTTGTTCTATATTCGTTGTAGACATCTTTCTATACACGCAAAAAAATTGAATAACTCAAGAAATCATGAACATTATTCACAACATCACTGAATTTATTATAATTTGTCTGTGCCATGAGCAACGCTTGCATTTTTCCGATCAAAAGATTTTTATTGGAAGCTGTTCAAACATTTGCATGTTAAATAATCTAGGCATTGTTGCCAAAGAAAATTTGGTTAAACGCTTCATTTATTTTGTTTTGTTTCATTCTTTATATTTTATATATTCTCCTTTTTGAAAAAAATCCTTGTTGGAAAAATACGACATTAATCTAGTAAGCGTTATATTTGAATTATTTCCTTGTATAAATATCTATGCGAGAAAATGATATATAAATGTGTATATAAGAGAACAATGGAAGTATATTAATATAAGCCAAAATAAAAATAAAAAATAAAACTTCGAGGAGTATATCCGATAACCTGTAATAATTTCCACAGGGAATACAGAGGAGAAACCTTGAGGAAATAAAATAAAAAAATTATATGAACAAATATATTGTTTTATAAAACAACACTCTCAATACATTAGCTACTTACTGTAATTAGTTTTACTTGAATTCCTATTTTGAAAACACTACTTGAATTAAAAGAAAAAAGTAATTTGTTAAGACGAAATTTTAAGAAAGTATTTTCATTGCTAGATCAGCCACAGTAAATTTCCATCCAGCTTCTTTCCATCCAGCTTCTTTCCATCACCTTTCTTGGCAAATGTTCTGTTATCACAATGTGAGATGCTTAATAACAAAAATGATAAAAATATAAGCATTAAGAAAAAGGAGCTAAATTAAATAAACTGGATTATATATGCAAACACGTATTTAAAAACATTTAATTTAAAAGTTTAAAATTGCATCGTAAGCTCCATCAACAAAAATATCACTTTACTTCAAAGGACGAAGTCCGTCACACGAAAAAATGTTCCACAGAAATTATTTAAAGTCTTTAAGATTTGGACATTTGGAGTTTGAAGCAAAATAATCTCTGTTCATGCAAGCAGGATATCTTATAAAAATATATTTTTGTTCTTAACTGATAATTATTTTCCCGAATCTTTCAACAAATATCTTTCATCTTACATGCCTTACGTTATTTTTCAGGCAATTCTCTTGGTGGCAAGTTTTTGAACCATTAACGCGTTTGTGTCTCTCCACAACTTCCAATTAATTGATCATCAACATTTAAAATTAAATCATAATTAATCAATCAAAAAACACGTACCGTAACACACACAGAAACTTATATTTTCTTTAACATTTCCTATATTTATAGATCAGTATAAATAATGCAGCATATATATATATATATATATATATATATATATATATATATATATATATATATGTATGTGTGTGTGTGCGTGTTTTATTAAAAACCACAGACAAGGTACTACGATTACGCTTTTTATTTAATTTTATTGTGTCCGAACAAGTCCTTTCTTTTTGGACAGAGAGTGTGCAGAAACTGTCCAAATATTCCATAATTTCGAGCGCTTTCGGCTATACTTTTAGTCCTTATCAAGGATGATTTTTTTTTATGATTAACTTAGTGTGTGCATTGTGTGTATGATTTAGTGTTATAGAGATGTTTTATTTTCAGGCCGTGTTCGTAGTTAATATTCTTAAGTATTGACTTTTTTCTTTTTTCTTATTAAGGCTTCCATTATTTTTATGCTTGTATTTTCTATTAGTATACTTCGGATGGAGTCTGGTAAGTTTTTTATACACTCTGTGTACAAAAAAGAAAAAAAATTATTCGAAAACAGGAAAAATTAAATAAAAAGCTTAATCGTTGTACCTTGTCTGTCGTGTTTAATGAAACATGCATAAATGATGGATTGCTGCCTAAATACACAACATATATATACATATATATATATATGTGTGTGTGTGTGTGTGTGTGTGTATGTGTGTGTATATATATATATATATATATATATATATATATATATATATATATATATATATGTGTGTGTGTGTGTGTGTGTGTGTGTGTGAACATAGAAGTCAACACTTAGAGACGACAGTCTGTTTCATGCTATATGCAATCGTCAGGTCTGACGATTGCATATATTAGGTTGGTGCAAAAATAATGACGTAATAGCATGAAACAGACTGTCGCCTCTAAGTGTTGACTTCTATGTTCACTTTTATATTTACACACGCTCTATCTCTTATATGGGGCATTTTATCGATAAATAAAACACACCTTAAGACTATATTTCTTCATATATATATATATATATATATATATATCGAGAGTGCCGTCCGATTTGGTTTCTTTTCGGATACAAAACCGAGCAGATATGAGCTTCCAAGAAAGATCCGAATAAAAGGATGTGCATTACTTAAAAGAAAAACAGAACCTCTCTGGTCAGTGACACATTCTGTGGACGAGCGATCATAACAACGCCGGTAGTTTCACCTACAAAGGGAGACACAGGTTCGATTTCACCCGGAAAGACCATTTACTGTATTAGGATTTTTAGAGTCCGCAATCTGATAGACATAATACACACTGCTTAAAATAAAAACAGGGCGTCTATTTTAAATTAGGGCATCCAATAAAATAACGCTTGCAGTAATAAATATGTCGGATAAAAAATAAATCCGTTAATATTTTAAAAATATCTAAATGTCTATCTCACAGTGGTAGACGGAGTCTATATATATATATACACACTGAATCCTCAAAAGAATGGTAACGCCCCCACAAAAGGAGCCACCTATCAAATAAATGCTTAGAGATTCAAATATTAACGACCAGTATTTACCAATTCCATGAAACAAGTAAATGATTAGTGATTAAACATAAACAACCAATCACTTATCTCAGAAAGAAAGAAATTCTTATAGACACACATACACCAACAATATGTACTATCAAGATAAACGGTCAGTTTTTACCTATTCCTAGAAACCGTCAGTTTTTACTTATTCCTAGAAACGGTCAGTTTTTACCTATTCCTAGAAACCGTCAGTTTTTACCTATTCCTAGAAACGGTCAGTTTTTACTTATTCCTAGAAACGGTCAGTTTTTACCTATTCCTAGAAACGGTCAGTTTTTACCTATTCCTAGAAACGGTCAGTTTTTATCTATTCCTAGAAACGGTCAGTTTTCATCAGAACCAACCAAGTGTAGAGTCAAATATATTAGCACTAATATTCATTTCTATCTATCCATCTTTTCTGTTTTGTTTTCACCCCAATCAATGCGATAATGCAACTAAGACACAAGGGCATAATGAGAGAGTAAGAAAAAGGGAAAAGTTTAGTGAGGAGAAAGGATAATAAAAGAACAACCTCACGAAGACAAAGGATAGAAGAGAGTTCAACAGGCAAAAAAAATGAGTGGAAAGAAACTATTAGAATAGAACTTACGGTTTTATCTATCTAGTTCAACATTAAAAAGATGAGACCTAATTGCTAATTTAGTAGTACATTTAATTTCATGCAGTCGAAAATCAACCTATGAAAATATTTATATAAAGGTACGATAAATCTACGTCAGGCTGGTGAGAAAGTAATTGAGGAAGACCCTAGCCAAAACTAATAACATCACAAACCCTTCTCTCGATTTTGTCAATGAGGATAAATGATGATAAAAGAACAGATTCCAGGAAAACAGAAGATGGCGATTGGCTTTGCATTTCATTTTTTGAAGATTGTAGATGATAGGGATGAAAGAGAATTCCGCAGCAATGCCGGTATATGAACTATTAGAATAGAACTTACGGTTTCATCTATCTAGTTCAACAATAAAAAGATGAGACCTAATTGCTAATCTAGTAGTACGTTTAATTTCATTCTATCGAAAATCATGCTATGAAAATATGAAACCAAGTGTCAGTCGTGATGTCGGGCGAGGATCGATTACAGAGCGTTCATTTAATTTTGCCAAGAATCTCGAGATATATAGCAGGTTCACCAGACCAGATATGGCGGCAATATTCAGTACACGGACGATTTATAAATCTGCAAGAAGGATTCTAAGGATAAAAATTGTCTTGCACGACACAGCGAACCAGCTTTACTAGCAGTAGACCTAGCAATTGATTCAGTATAATCAACTCTATTGCATGTCATTGGAAAACTTGAGCCCAAGAAAGCGCAAAGAGTTGTTATCCTGGATGTTAGCATCAGCCATGCTGATGGAAGGCAGAAAAGTTTCTCTACGTGTAAATAAAAATACAATAATGGCAACTAGTTTAAAAGCAGGAAAACTCAGAATTCCAAATCTATCTATCTATCTAGCTAGCTAGCTATAATTTTGTCTGTCTGTCTGTCTATCTATCTCAGTCTGTTGCTATCCGTATCTCTTTATATTTGCCTATTAATATCAGTCATTTCAGCATATGTTAACTTCATGTAGACAAATAGCTTATTATTATGACTTGTATTCAGAATATCAAATTCATGCCGAATTGATTCTCTACTGAGTAATCGAAAGTCCCCCGACGTAGCGAAGACCTAACAAAACAAACCAAAACATTCTTGAAGACATAGATAATTTTCCCCTTTAAATTCAGGATTTTTTTTTTTCATGCTATTCACATGCAATATTCTATGCATAATTTGAGATGATTGTATTTTCTGTAAAATCCTTTTAAAAACTACATTTTCTATCGGATGTTTAATGAATATATAGAAAATTTAACACGCACGGTAGTGCGGATTTTGTGGAGATTTTTGTGCTTCACTTAACTGCAACTGCTGCCCTGAAACGAACGCATCAATGAGTCATGCTACATTTGTCTACTAATGTCTTGATAATTACCAGAATACTTTCATAGAAGAGGAGGAGGTGTAGAAAAGTTCTTGGCATGAACAACACCCCCCCGCCCCATATTCAAGGTAATGTCAGAATTTATATAAGAAGGACCACTTGATATATTTGGGATCTTTTAGTCACCCCACCGTGTGTGTTATGGGGTGCGTGTATGCTTATGTAAACAAAACGGAGACAGGATGTATATTCTCTATCACTGATAATATTTGTACGAATGGTTCGTGCCAAAATATATTCAAATATACACATATACCCACACAAACACAAGCTAACATACATAAATATGCATATATATATATATATATATATATATATATATATATATATATATATATATATATAAAAGTATAGGATTAGTGTATACGGAATAAATTCCAATAACCAACAAATACTTTTCTTAAAAGACTGCTCAATACAGAGTAGACCAAATATAATTATTTATTCTAAAATTATAACATAAATAGGTTATAAAATCACTACAAAATCTTAATACACAAATCTTTGGGTCCTGTCACTGGATCTAACTAATCCCTCAAAGACACATGGCACAGTGGATAAAGGCACACACACACACACACACACACACACATATATTATAATTATTTAAAAAAAATATGATTCCTTCGCTACATAAGAATTCTCGTGTTTCAAAAACGAGAGCCAAAAACCTCAATATAATTATTAAAATTAAATTGAGTTAACGTATCAAGCCCTGTTTTATCCTCAAACGAAAATTTAGAATAACCAATCTTGAAATTTACGCATCTTTATAAGCATGTTCGCTCGCAAAATTAATTACCATGTAAACGGCTGGGGCGACCATTTTGGTAAGGGGTCTAAGAGATAATTTTTATCCACATATCAGTCACCTTCGGAAAGAGGTCAAGGTGAGATAGGGTGGGGGTGGGGGGCATCCATTTCAAAGCGAAATGATGGCGTTCATGTGTGTACATCGTTTGGTCAGTCACAGTGAAAGTTTACTTTTGGCACCATAATATGTCGTCAAGAGAATTTTGTTTTATTTTATTTATTTATCCTTCCCAACATGTCCTGGTATTTATCCGGAGAGGGCCAGGGGTTAGGGTCAGCTTTCACAAGTCTGTGGCACCCGGGCCTGCTATTGCCGAGCAGCAACTGATAAAAAAAGAAATCGTAAGTGTACCCCAGCGCAACGGGAGAACATATTTTCTGTTTTGCTCAGATCGCACGCGGAATTCCTTCTCAAATAATTTGAGACAATTTTCCTAAAGTCTAGCCAGCCTACCCTGTTTAAAAAAGAAGGAATGGCTGTTAAGACTTAATATGATGTGCGTATAAATATTTGGTGTTAGTATATTACTAATACAGTGTATCGGTTTTTATCTACTCTAGTCAGTATGTATTTTTATTTTATCCTTGACCAAGTCTTGTTAAAGGATTACAGAAAGTCGTCAACTCACAATATTTCTCCACTCACTGTATTAACCCTAGAACACTAACCATCAATTAAAGTTACACCACTACTAACCATGGGTATATTATACCCGATTTTGAAAAAATAAAAAATAGATATAAAACTTTATTTGAAATATTTTACATGCGTGCACTTCAAACTTTGTTCTTTGAGTTAACATTAATAGGAATTGAAAAATATATTTACGTAAGAAAATCAGGTACTGAAAATTGTAATTAAAAATAGGAAAATCTGCGCTGCCCATGTTTAGTGTTCTAGGGTTAAAGGTCAATTCCGACGTTTTTTCCTATGGTTTTCATTCCTTATTTTTAATATGTCCATTTTTCAAGCCAAATAATTATTCTAAATTTCTGTATTTTATTCTTTCATTGGTTCGACGCAACTCCTGATTTCTGTCTGCCTCGTTTTTTGTTTTTTTTTTTTCTAAAATTATGGACTCATTTTCTAAAGGTACGTGACATTTGGACGAGAGTAAAAACGAAAATTGTTTCGTAACCTCAGTTTAAAGCACCATTTAAATTAGTTAACAAAATAGTCAGCTCCCTGTACCACACCAGCGAGTACCTGATTCGATGTCCTATCCTGTACCATTACAAGAAACAAATCGGACCAAAAATGGAATACCGTAGTAACATTTGGGCGGGAGTTTCACAGACTGCACTTTCCAGCTTCGATAGAGTACAAAAGCCTCTCCGACTCCTTGTGGGTAACGAAATATTGTCTACCCTCCAACCCCCTCCCTCTCTCTCTCTCTCTCACACACACACACACACACACACACGCACACACTGTTTCTCTCTCATAGACCGGATGTGTCAAGACTTTCGCTGCTTTATTGCTACTTTCATGGAAAGTGGTCGGACAAACTACATTCTTTGGTTACGCCACACTCCTTCCAGTTGTGTCAAATCGCTCACATTCTTTCCGTATTCCATCGGTAAGAAGTAAGTTAAATTCGAACTGCTTCTACCCGCGAACCATTGTTCTGTGGAACCAACTCCCAAGAGGATGTTTCCTCGATCAATACAATCTTAACGTTCAAGTCTAGGGCTAACTGTTACTTTCTTCTCCTATCTGTAAAAACTGCCTCCTAATGTAACCCTCTACCTCGAGTGGCTCTCGGGCCTTGTACAGGGTGAAACTTATTCTAAAAAAAACTGTGGCTGATGCTGCTCATTTTTTCAAATCAGGAAATTAACTGAGGTTTATATGGATTGAAAGAATAAAGGCTTAATTTGAAACACTGATTCTCGTCCGATCACCAAAGTTAAGCAAAGACGAACCTGTTCAGTATCTGGATGGATGACAGATAACGACTCGGGATGAGAAGTCAGAGTGCCGAGTTCGATTTCCATTTACGTAAACGCCCCAATATGATTACGAATCGAAAAGACGTGATCCTCCACGCTTGCAGTATCTTCTCCTACCAAAACGCTTTGGGCCCAAACCGTAGGGTAATGAACATTTCTTCCCTATGTACCTAAGGAAGGGGTCTATATCTGACAAAGGTCCTTCACAGGCAGAGGAGAAGAAGAAAGAAGGACGAACGGAATAGATGAAAGAACATCTTTCTAAATAAGTAACCTAAAATCAAGGTCATTCTGAAGATGGAAAAATAAAGAAGGATTATGAATGTGCTGAAATCTTTTTTCTAGAATTCAATAGAGTTTGGAGTCAAATCTAGATTACAGTTTACTGTCGAATGTACAAGCATGAGGAATGCATATAATTCTTGATAAGTAGATTGTTTTTCTTTTGATATTTTTTTTTTACTTCTATAATTCCATATTTAAAGACGATTATACTATTTAGAAACATAAGGTTGAAAATAAATGCAAAATAAATTACGACAAATGCATGGCGAAAAGCAGACACCATTTTCTTTTATATCCCGTGACTCCTAGGTTCGTAATGTGTAATGCAAACGCAGAAGAAGTGATGTTTCTTGGACGGAGCCCAAGTCTCTCTAGACTGGTTTTGAATTCAGAGTTTTTCCTTCTCCTAGACCGGTTGCCACCCAAGGTTTATCACCTAGTCTGTCCTGCAATTTACCCATAGCTGGGGTTAGAAGAATAGGATGTATACATTTTCCAAGCAGATTAATACGTAAGTGAATGTAAATGGATCCAACTGGAATTCGAACTCGGCTCTCCGTTTCCAAGCAGCTACCCATTACTCCACCGTACCTCTTACACACCAATAAAATTGGTAAAACATTCAGGAGGGAGAGAGAGACAGACAGAGAAATGAATGAAATAAACGAGAGGAAAGAACAAAACGTTATTCTGTATAACTTAGTTGTGACTTCTTTTTCTTTATGGGCCATGTCCCCTAAGGACGTAAGCAATCACGGCTTTTCACATCTTCCTGTCCCTTGTAGCTCTTAAACTTAGTCTTTCTTTTATTTCTTCTAAGCCTTCCGTTTAATTGAGATCATTAAGTATGTTATGTGTTGTTTTCCTCTGTCACCCTGCTCTCTATCTGTCCCGCGAGTATCTGATTTTCCAAGCCGTCCTTCCTCAAGGCTAAAAGTCGGAGAACTAATGTCGGTTAGAAATCACGAATATATATATATATATATATATATAGAGAGAGAGAGAGAGACATTGAAGTTAACACTCAGGGACAACAGATTGTTTCATGCTAAAAGCAAGAGTCGGGGTACATGCGTTGCGCTTCTTTTTTCGACTATTTATATATACGGGTCAGTGATGCATTATGGGTAGTCTATTGCACTGTGGGTAGTCCATTCTAACGGTTATTTTGGGGAAAGGTTTATTAATTCGTTTACTATTTACCTTATTTATTTATTTGGATTCATTTATTTTACTTGTTTTTGCTTATTTTGATTTTATTCATTTTTATTCATTCTTTTCAGTTTTCGATTTTCAAGTAGTAAAAACTTGTTTTACTGTCTACATTTTGAAATGAGTTCTGATCGTGTATTTAGTAGTTTGTTCTGGTCTGGGAATGTAATTATAGCTATTTTTCCTTCAAGCAGAGTTTGCACTATTTCGATTGATTGTTGTAGGCTGAGTTTTTTTTTCTTTATTTTCCATGATATTTTTGGTGTGATTTGCTTTTTGTCTTTAATTTCCCAGATACATTTCGAAAGCATTGTGCTGTTCTCGTATTTACTATTTACAAAGGATGCTATGTGTGTGTAGTTTCTTTGCTTCCAGACTCCTTCAGTTACTCCTACGTATATTTTTTCTTCGTTATCTGATGATTTTACCGTGGCTTGGATTATTATATTATTGTAAGCAATTGCCGTTTAATAGTCATTCGTCCTTTATTCTACAGTTACATGTGGATTTAATTTGTTCGGGTGGTTTGTTAATAATTTTCCTGTTGGCCTTTTTATTATTTGTTTCATGTTTTCCGTGCAACTGTACCCACAACGTATCACTGATCCGTATATATAAACAGTCGATAAAAAACACAACGCATGTATCCTGACGATTGCGTTTATCATGAAACAGTCTGTTGCCTCTTAGTATTGAATTCACTGGCCATGTTTATATTTATATTTACGTACGCTCTATCTATGATATTGAGCACTTTATCCCATAAATATAACATACCCAAAAACTATATTTCTTCACAAATAAATATATAGGTGTGTGTGTGTGTGTGTGTGTGTGTGTGTGTGTACGCTCACGCGTGTGTATGTGTATGGATGGGTGTGTACTATTTTAATAGATTCTTTTCTCGCAATGCTTATGCATGGAGCGCTATTTAGATTTCTTGCATCTGTACCTACTACAGTCTTCGAAAATTTTAATATAACGCCAATAATCATTTTTTTTTGTCTTTTCGAAACGTCTTCTTTTATTGTCCTTTCTCCTCACTAAATGTATTCCAAGCGTCTTCCATTTTCAGTAACCCCTTGCGTCTTAGTGGCATTATTGCATATTAAATAGGTCAATGTCTCCTACCTCCTTCCTAAATACAGAGTATGATAGAAATATTAAAATATACCCTCTCTAAACTCGACCATGTCTCTCACACCACTCCTGTATGTATGTATATATATACATATATATATATATATATATACACATATGTATATATATATATACATACACACACACACACACACATATATATATATATATATATATATATATATATATATATATATATATATATATATATATATATTTTGTGTGTGTGTGTGTATGTACGTATAAAGGTAACTCCACTGATTCGCTTATATATTCGCTTGATATACAATAACGAAAAATACCCAAAACTTAATAAAAGCAATGTTCTATCGTCAAAACCTTTCTTATTATTAAGATGAAAGGCTAAAGGTTTATTTTTTTTATTTTTATTTTTATTGTTAAATTATATTTTTAATCCTTTTTAAAACGCCCGAAATTTTGGTTAAATATTTTGTTTTGTTTTTTTTTTTGCGTCAGTTTGTACAGGAAATTTTCACGTTTTATTTTTTCCAGTAAAAAACATTGATTTGGAAATTATTGCAAAAATCAAATAATTGTCTGATTCTAATGAAATTTCCCCGGACTTATCCCCAAATGAATGCAATTATTTTACAAATGTTTCTTTTTTAGGAAACCTTGGTAATTTCTTTTTCTTCTTTTATATCTCTTACTAATTTAATTCGATGAAATTTCGATAAATTAATTTTTATCCTGCTTAATGTTTATATTATTTACAAGTTAACCTCCTCGGAGATATTAAATTATCAATTTTCTTTTTGTAACACAAGAATCCCAATTATCGAAGTCAACTGTGAATCGAAAAATAAAATAAAAAATAATATGAAACTAAGACATTATTTAATTAGAAAAGCTTTTAATCACTTTTATGAATAAGATATTATTATAGACACTACTGTCTTAAGAAAAAGAACCTCGATGAATAATGATTTTTTTTACAAGAACTGCTACATTTGTTAACATTTTAGAATAATTTGTAAAGTTTCAAAATGT
>OZ010586.1:9295571-9365571 GCA_963932145.1 Acanthosepion lycidas
TAGACGAGGTCGAAATTGGCTGCAAGCTCTGATTAATTGGTCCTTATTTATGTCAGACATGACTCAAAGAGAATTAGAGGCCAAATGTTGGGTGGGATGTAGTCATACAAATGGTCAGCCATCCGTTCTATGAAGTCTTCCTGGAATATGTAAGGCCTGCCGTTGCATATAATGTCAGTCTAGGGCTTGACAACTTTTTCTAGAACTTCAATGTAAGCAGCAGCATTTAGTCTAAGACCTTGTGAAAAAAAGTGTGGTGGCATAACATGCCCTTCATTGCTAACAATACCAATACGATAACATTTGAAGGCAATTTTGTGCGCATCACTCTTGGCCCCTCAGAAGGGATCTGAACAAAGCCATTTGTCATTTATTATGGTAAGTGTTTGTCATGGGTCCCTTACTTATAACTACAGAATGAACTCTTCCTAACACTATGTATACTACACCTCTCAAGAGAGACGGTCGAATTCAGTCGAGCCGATAGTAGCTCACTCCAAATCAGACTGACAGTCATACTAACACCTTCCACATCTTGTATTATTATTTCGTGTAATATAACTTCGTTATTTCTACTCTTGTGTTCGTGTTGTTCTTCCTTGGTCTTTACCTTGACCATAACAGGTTTTATTCTTGATCCAAATTTTTCTCATCTGAGAAAAACCAAATCACACCAGCTTCTGAAGGATGCAACGCTGGGGAAAAGTACAATATCCAAATCGCGATGATCAGCCTTTAGTACCACAATCACAGCATGCCTTTTCATTTCATTTGTTATCATAGGGTTTGCCTTGTTTGATTTCTGAAAAATAAAAATATCAGAAATTAGCGGGAAGCAGCATTAATCTTAAATCTATATGTCCTAAAATACAAGCCGCACCCGATATATATATATATATATATATATATATATATATATATATATATATATATATATATATATATATATTCTTCACCCAATACATGGCCTAAGTGTCAATAAAGTTGAGCATTACTGAAAGGAAATGTTTTAAGGGCGTGTAGGGATAGAGCAGAACATTAGTTGAAGATCCCATGGAACACTTAACACTACTAAGAACTGACACCAACCTATCTTAACCTGAAGCAAAATCGACTACATTTAGCCGGTTACTGTTTGGTGCGGTCAGGGAAATCATCTCATCCTTACAACTATGGCTTCATTCTGGAAGTGTCTTCTCACGAAAATTGATCTTCCTAGATACCATAGCTTGGCACTCAGGTTTGGACATTAGGAATCTGAGGACAGTAATGCAGGACCGAACAATGTGGAAAGTGATTGTCAACAGAGTTCCGACCAACCATAGGGAGGTGAAAGGATGACGAGGGAGGGTGCAAAGATTGCATATTATGATCATTGAGCCTCGGTTTGAAGAGGGTAAGACTGTACTGATCAAGGAATAATCCGCAAGGGAATCCGTACCACATTTCATCAGTATCAGGAAAGAAGATATCTGAGCGGTACTTATTCCTTACCAATGGAATATGCAGAGAATGAGGATTAGTCGACTCATTATATGATCTGTATTTTGTAATGAGAGCATAGTGAGAGAAGTTCGGTACTTACTGGAGGAACCGCACGTTAGTGATGGATTAGATAGATTTTATATATATATATATATATATATATATATATATATATATATATATATATATATATTCCAGCGCGTGTAAAAGTAAAATTGTCCAATGTTTAGCTTAAGCTTTGAACCGTTATATCTTAGAAATGATAAAAGATAAGTTACTGGAATTCTCTAAGTTTTTTTATAACACTATTAGCCTCTCCTTTCAACAATCAGAATGTATAATTACAATCTAAGCTTAACAGAAGAATCTTGATGAAATCGATCATAATCGAAAATGCTATGTTCCTCATTAATTAATCAGAGCCAATGATGGAAAGTTCGTGAAAGATTGAAATGAACTTCAAATATATATATATATATATATATATATATATATATATATATATATATATATATATATATATATATATTCCAGGATCATTCATTTTTTTCTTCGCCTTCTCTAAATTTCTAACATTCTGTCCTGGTGTAACAAGGTTCCTCGCACATTTCACGCACTATTTCATTGTCAATATTAAAACTTTTGTTTTTTTATCAAGCGAAATGGCTATAAAAATGGGGAACAATTGAGATTCATTTTATGTAATTAATATATATATATATATATATATATATATATATATATATATATATATATATATATATATGACTTTAACAGGCAGTCAATCATTGATCAGAGAATGCTATTGTATCAAACCTTGAGTTTTACATTCCCAAATGTGTTTGCTGTCATGCCTGGTATAACATAAAAATCTCGATCTGTAGAATCTGTTTAAGATCGTGATTCGAGATTTTATGTTAATATTTTGCTTTTGTAGTGAGTTACGAACGTCTACGATCATGGCTCTCCACACATACCATATCTTTATTATCAGTGAATTCTTATGGTTACTTGGAATGGCTGCATTCTACAGAGTTTGGAATTCCAAGTTCAGTCCAAGAGAAGGAAAACTCTAAATTGCAAACTGTGTAGAACCAAATCAATCCACGGCGCCAATTCACTGATGGAAAACAAATGGAATCTGTGGAGAGCCATGATCTTTCTGAAGTGACAAAGGATTAAGAAATAGAATATATCTTATTATCACTATCACCTGCGAATTAAAATAGTTCTGAAAGCTTAAAAACCAGAAAATAATTCTGTACATATTTTATATAATTGCAAACTGATTAGAAAATTGATCCTGACATATAAAAATATAATAATTTCCAGCCAATCGCTTTTGGTTTGATTAAACTGAAACCTCCTTAGGACAGAAAAATACAAAACAATGCAATAGGCCTTAGATAATTAAAAAATGCCACCTCGGTTACATAGATCTCTGCCAAACGAGTTACTTTACCGAAAGAGATAAGCGACGCGCCACCCAAGTCTTATTAAACGCGTAACAGGGTTGAAGAAGAAGAAGAAGAATTAGTTATGCTTTTCCCAATCTCCTTAGTGCGAAAATTAGCAGACAACGTCGGAATTTTAACACGGTTCTCCGATTCGAATTTTTGCACTGATAACCGTTACCCTACCTGCATATACCTTTGTTTATAACGACAGCAACGACAGGCTCACGTAAGAAGTGGGTTCATGATCCGGTTTATTCATTAGATTATTTAATAAGAAAGCTTTGAAATATTTTAAACATAGTTGCTTTTAAGATAAGTTTAGTTCTAGTGATGGATTACTGCCCCGGAATAAAATTACGGTAGGCTAGAATTTTCAGAGGCATGTTCCCTTCTCCCTTCGACGTTCGGAGAGACAGCACTTAGCTTTGTAAGGACTTAAAATGGTGTTAAATTCTTGATAACTTCAACGCTGAATTTATTTCTTTATTCTATTTTATGTAAACATGTTTTTATATTTTTTAATACGATTATTAATTATTGAATATTAATTTTTAATAATTGTTTCTCAATCAGTGTCTTCAATCTCTATTACCTGAACTCACATGAGTTTGCCAAATATTGTTTGCTTTGTCTTAGGTTGGTGCAAAAATAATGACGTAATAATGTCGTTTTTTTGACGTTAAAAAATACGTAAATGAAAGCCATGATTCGGTCATTTCATATTCGCTAAGATAATATCAACCGAGTAATGTCGCTGTTGGTTGCTTTGCAGGGGAGTTGTTGAAGATACACTTCATATGCAAGGTGTCCCAAAACTTTAGAAATTCATGTGGCGTAAAATAAGAGGAATTTTAAAGTTTTGGACACCTTGCATATGAAGTGTATTTCAACAACTCCCCTGCAAAGCAAAACAGCGACATTACTCGGTTGATATTACTCTTTAGGGGCATTTTGAGGCGAATATTTGAAATCGAAGCCGAGATCATGGCTTCATCATTTACAATAGGCGCCGGCGGCAAGAGTCCAAAATATCTGCTTCACCAGCACCACCGAAGAAGATAGCGAACTCTGGAAATGGACTGACAAGCGTAGATGCAGACATTAACAAGATCAAAGACTACGTTTATTTACCCTATCATAATTTTGCAACAATAGTAGCTGTCATTCCCACCTGAAAGAACTAAGACAGACAATCAGTTCCAAAGCCCTGGCAATCGATCTTTTCCCATCGACTTATTATGAGTCCAATTTCTTTGCATTCATTTTTTTATTTATTTATTTCATTTCGATTTTTCTTGCTTATTTTTTTTTAACCAGACATTTGACAGATGATAAACAACAGAACAGATAAAATTTATACCTACATATGTAATTACCTACAAACATATATATATATATATATATATTATAATGAATCATTCAAACAAAACGTAGATTAGTACAGTTAATGATATAAAATGGCGAAATATCTTCGCAGACCAAAATTTTAAAGTTGCATTAACCTACGAACCACTCGATGAATGTTATGATCCATGTTTTTAATGACTATTGGCTGTAAAAGGTCTTTTTTTTAATCTGCTACTACTTTCAACTGTACATACAGTCATCCTCAGGCATGGAAATTATTTTCTTTTTAGTAATGTAGAATTAGAGACGAAAGATTAAATGCGAATCAAAATATGTTTGTTGTTTTTTTTTAGAAATGTTGTTGTTAACGGATACAAACTTTTGGAGCGTGCAGTCGCAACGCTAACGTTGATTTTCTCAAAAATTTAAGACAATACGTTTTTTACTAATATGGTAATTTGAGAATTTTTTTGTTGTAGGAGTTTATCAGTCAATAGGACATGAACTAAATTCTTCAATAAACAGAGTAATGTCTCAACTGCTATCCTGAAAAAGAAAGAAAGAATAACTGCAGTATATTTAAATTTCAAAAATTAGATCATCCAATTAGGCTACCATGGTTTCAAATTTTCGGTATCCTCAAACAATAAAGTCATATATATATATATATATATATATATATATATATATATATATATATATATATATATATATATAAAAGTGAACATAGAAGTCAACACTTAGAGGCGACAGTCTGTTTCGTGCTATATGCAATCGTCAGGCCTGACGATTGCATATAGCATGAAACAGACTGTCGCCTCAAAATGTTGACTTCTATGTTCACTTTTATATTTACACACGCTCTGTCTCTGATATTGAGCACTTTATCCCATAAATACAGCACACCTTAAGACTATATTTCTTCATATATATATATATATATATATATATATATATGCTTGAATACAAATCTAGGCACATAGATACGAGGTAATGATGGAAACATTCACATTAGAAATTCTGAAAAAAAATGAAAATGTCAGAATTTATTTTCTCAGTGCCACATCTTATATGAAAATAAAAACTTACATCTGCTAAAAGTCTGTAATGTTATTTGCTGTCCAGAGACACGTGCACAGACAAAATCATTTGGGATCTGCCCTTATTCCTGTCGAGATAGTCTACACATAAATTTACTTAATAAACAAAGGCCATGAAGCACTCACATTAACAATGCCATATTGCCAGTTGAATAATGAAGGAGACCAAATATTCTTGGGCATATTATTAATAGAATGTGGTTTGCTTCTGATTACGGGATATTTCTATTCGGAAAGAAAAGTCCATTGAGTCTATTACAGATCTGATCTCATAAGATGAGGTTGGAATACCAGCGCTAAATTATCAGCTAATATAAGAAGCAAAGGAAGAAAAGAGGAATAACCAAGGTATTTGTGTATTATGAATTGGTGAATAGAAAATTTATCTCTCTCTCTCTTCCGAAAACATTTATATATAAACACACTCAGACGCACACACACATATCTCTCACTCTCTCTCACTCTCTCGATATATATATATATATATATATATATAGAAAAATGAAATTATGATGAAATGCTAGAAGATGTTGGCCATTGAATGAGCCATGTCCTTTGTACATACATGAGAAACTATATATTACTAAGTTTATAAAAAATAAAGTTTACTAAATCAGAGAAATTAATTAGCTATTTTTGCCGTCATTGTCAAAAATTTTACTTAAATAATATTTAAATATAATTTTTTTTTAAAATTGTGACCTAGTAATATACATACTTATACTTCATGTGAAAATAATTTTACATACTGTAAGTGATTCTAATACATTTACTTGTTTTAAAAAGAAATATAGTATATATTCTCGACATTCAAACTGGTAGTATATTAAAAGTTAAAAGTTACTTTTTTCAAATCGTAGTTAAATAAAACGTATTCTAACCTAAACACCCCACCAAAAAATATTTAAGTAAACAAATAGAAAAAAATGCCGTAAGAATTTTTGCCGTTAACAATAAAAATTTTAAAAAAATCCAGACGACATGCATTTAACGGATGTCAGAATTCATTGAAAAATACATCCCTACCCCTACCATAACGTGACTAATAACTGATACATCAAAATACTGCGACAATGAACACGCAAACACCCCTTGTCTGGTTTAATGGATTTCTCAGTAACATCGGAAACGCGAATTATGATTTTTTGCTGTGCCTTTAAAAAACCAGTAATTCTAAAAGTTACTCCAAAATTCGCTTGTGGATGAAATGGAACTAATGTCTTTAATTTAATTACCAAATTAAATTATTTTAGCTTCCATTTTTGAAACATGGTTAGAACTATATAGCGAAAAAGACCATATTTTAAATCAATTAATATATATATATATATATATATATATATATATATATATATATATATATATATATTATGAAGTCGACAAAACAGTAAAATCAACCTTGCTATCCGAAACGCTTCTCTGTGGCTCACTCGGCATAAGCACGTCAGGTTATATGACGATTCCGCATAGGATACAAGTTCGATTCCTTTCGGAGGTTGGATATTTTCTATGAAAATTTCTCGGACATTCAAACTGGTAAATGTCGTTAATACTGTTTATTATAAACAGAGCATTTACTTACATATTTGTATCTATAATGACAACGTATAAACATAAAAAAATGTCTTGTACCCGCCCACCCAAGAGGACAATAACCCTCAGAAAACAGTTTACCTGTCTTACGTGAAGGGGTTATCAGAGAAAATACAAAGGATCTGCGGTGCATATAACATCAGGACAATCTTCAAAAGCTTAACGACACTTCGCAGATATCTCTCCCGATTAAGACCCCCCTATGACTAAAGACTGTGTGTACGCTATCCCATGAAGCTGCATAAAGAAATATAAAGGGGAGACAGGCCGCCTCCTTAAGGTAAGCCTTCAAGAACACCAGAAAGTTGTAACACGAGGGGAAGTGGAAAAATCATGCGTGGCTCATCAAATATGGAGAGAGAAGGGAGATCACCGCCCTCTGTCGGATCAGGTTGAGATCATAGACAAGGAACACCATTGGAAAATTCGTAAACTTAAGGAATCAGCATATATGCTAGGCCACAAAAACCTCCTGAGCCGACCAAGCATAGACATGAATACAAAACTGAGAACCAGTAATAAGAGTGCCAGAGAAAAGAAATAATAACAACAAAAGTTGCAATATGACCTCTTGTAAAGACATGCAATGAGAACAGCAAAAATTGCAATATGAGCACTGGTAAAAATGGTTGCTCCAACATTAGTTTTATAATACCCAGAAATTCATACACAGATGTCCTCAAGGACACATGGCACAATGAATAAAGGCGTTGGTTAGATCCAATGGAAGAGCGTGAGTTCAATACCCAGTTAAAGCAGTGGAGAACTTTCAGAGGGGAAATTAACAGGAGATATCTGATAACTGACATACATTAAAACATAGCAAGTGGAACTAGAACAGTCTAGCCCAGTGAGCAAAATAAAGGGTTCAGATCGACATTCCAAGCACCTGAAGAAGGCCGTAGCATACAACAGCCGAAACGTTGTAATAAATGTGGTGACAAAGATGAGTACAATAGTCCGAATAATGTAAATAATGTACATAATACCTCATTTCAGAAATATAGACAGGTACTGAAGCTTCGTATTATTCTTAGAGAGAAAATTACGATGTTGATACATATTCATTTAATCCGAGTAATTTCGGCATTAGCTCAATGTCATCAAAAAATTGTTTTGTTCATAATTTTTCTAAGACAATATTGTTGTGTTCATCTGAAAGTTATCTTTTTTTAAACTATGATGTGAAAAACGCTATGATTATGTACTGTACTGTACGATTTAAATTTAGAACGTTAAGTGCATGGAAATCCATCAAGGTGGTGGTGTGACCATTGCACTTGACCATTGTGCGCACGCATCAATCATAGCTCAAGCTGTGGCGTGCAAACTCTCTCTCTCTCTCTCTCTGTCTCTCTCTCTCTCTGCATATATATATATATATATATATATATATATATATATACTAAAACGATATTTTTTGTGAATACCCATATTTGAGGAGACGATCCAGTTATTTATTAAACTGTATATTTATTTTCCTCTACCGGCCTGAATATTCGAGAAAACTTAGTAGAGAGAATCTATCATTTCTTTAGGCAATAAGAATTCTTCCATACAATTTTTACGCACAATAACAAGGAGTCTCCAAATTATTACGTAGATTTATCATGTCAGAATATAAAGTGGTCTTCGAGTAATTACGATTGTGCCAGTCGTTAGCAAGAATTGCGATTTATTACGCCGTTTAGAAAAATCTTTTTAGCAAATTGTGGAGTCTTTTGTTTCTTGAAATTCAATTTAAGTCACTTAAAGGTGACAACATTGTAAAATCTGATTTCTCTTTCTATGAGACAATGTATAAATTTTGTTGATATCTTAGTTCGCTATACATATATATATAAATATATATATATATATATATATATATATATATATATATATATATATATATATATATAATTGAACAAACTGTTACCACTCGGTTTTATTCTCAGCGTCTTCGTTTAGGGTTAACCCTAACAGTGATCTCATCTCACAATTCACACACCTGCTCCATATGTGGCCTCCTTTGTAAATCACTACCGGGTCTTAAATGCCACTTAAGATTAGCGCATAAACTTTCATAACTGAATCAATAAGATGGCAGATCCTCATACGTCGAAACCGACGGGAGAATCCATTATTATATATATATATATATTCGAGATAACTTTTTTCTAATATTTCAAAAAACCCTCCAATCAATTCACACAAAATTTTCGCACAATGTTGGCAACACAGACCTGCGCAATCACTGAAATTTTCGTACTGATCTGCGCAATGTAAACTAACTTGCGCCATATTTGTTATCAGCACGGTGTTTTGCGCGTGCCAAATTATTATAAAAGTGTAAGAATTTAGTGAAATGATGGGCCGTAAAAGCAGTTTAAGTGCTGCTGAAAAGAAAACTATTACCTTAGAACTCTCAATAGGTAAATCTACCCTAGAAATTTCTAAAATGATAGGGAGGTGTCATCAAAAAGTGAAAAAATTCACCGACGACCCTACACAGGTACGCAAAAGGGCAGAAAAAGGCAAGCCGAGGGTTATTTAACGTGGTCTCATGTCAGGACTTAAACGAGAGGCCACGAAGAACCCTGGACTTACCAGTCAAGAGCTTTTCAGTCGCATTGGGGATCCTACTCCGTCTAAAAGTACTCGGTGTCGGTATCTGAGGGAAATAGTAACAACAGTCAAACTTGTATCGAAGCCTCCGTTGACGAGAAATCACATTA
Organism: Acanthosepion lycidas; assembly: GCA_963932145.1. Lineage (NCBI taxonomy): Eukaryota > Metazoa > Mollusca > Cephalopoda > Sepiida > Sepiidae > Acanthosepion > Acanthosepion lycidas. The sequence continues at coordinate 9,305,271 of OZ010586.1, forward strand.
AAAATCCATTGAAATGGGCCGAGGACAATATGAAGATTGACTTCTCGAAAGTTTTGTTCACAGACGAAACTCGAGCAACACTTGATGGGCCAGATAAATGGTGCAAAGGCTGGGTAATGAACGGACAGAATCGCCATCAGCGTTTGAGACACCAACAAGGTGGTGGAGGCATAATAATCTGGGGTGGTATTATTGGAAAAACATTAGTGGGCCCATGAAGAGTACCAGATGGCATGACTGCTGATGCATACATAGAGTTTATGAAGGAGCATCTTGGACCTTGGATGAAAAGGCAAAGAGTTGCCTTCAGAAGGGCCATTGTTTTTATGCAAGATAATGCTCCCTCACATGCTGCTCACAAGACTACTTAATATTTGAAACAGTTAGGCTTCGATGGACCTCGAAAATTGAAGTGGCCAGCAAATTCTCCGGATTTGAACCCAATCGAAAACATTTGGAGCATCATGAAGCGAAGACTGTACGCCAATGGATGACAATTCAGGAGCAATGCTGAATTATGGAAAGCAATTCTTGACATATCTCGCGGCATTATAGCAGATGACATATACAATTAACAAATTCTATGGATCGTCAACTTCTTCAAGTAATTTCAAAACAGGGAAAACACATACCCTATTAATTTGTTTAAGACTGGGCCTTTGTTTGTATCTGTTATTATTTATTTGATTATCTTGTTTATTAGCTTCTTTTGATCATAAACATTGACGTGCAACATTAATAAACGTTTTGTTTGCTCAATTCTGTGAATTTGACTAAACCTTTCTAATAATTTGGCACGCTCAAATCACCGTACTGATAACAAATATGGCGCCAGTTTGTTTTCGTTGCGCACATCAGTACGAAAATTTCAGTGATTGCGCAGGTCAGTGTTGCCAACATTGAGCGAAAATTTTGTGTGAATTGATTGAGTGGTTTTTGAAATATTAAGACAAAAATTATCTCTATAATAATTTGGCACGCAGTGTATATATATATATATATATATATATATATATATATATATATAAATATAAAAGTGAACATAGAAGTCAACACTTAGAGGCGACAGTCTGTTTCATGCTATATGCAATCGTCAGGCCACGTGTGCTGTTATTTTTCTCGGCTATTTATATATATATATATATATATATATATATATATATGTATATATATATATATATATATATGTGTGTATATAGATATATAGATAGATAGATAGATAGATAGATATAACGTTAAATAGAACAAGGTTAGAAAAGCAGGATTTTTCCAACCATGTTCTAAAGGACACTATGTTATAACCTCTTTAAACACACCACTTTGTTCACACTCTAAGTCACCAACATTACTTTCAAAATCTACTACAACTCTAACTGCAGATGTCGAAGCAGGATTTACTTATTAGAATGCACACTATGCCAGAAACAATATGTGGGAATATCTGAATGGCCGGTTCACTACAGAATTAATGATTATCGGAATCGATTTCAAACTCGGCTTCCCACGAAAGTTTATTACCTGTAGAAAAACATTTACTCCTAGAAAAACATGATTTTACAAGCTATGCACAATTCTCTATTATGCAAAGAATAGAAAAAAAAAACACAAAATTTAAACCCGGGAAAATACTAGAAGAACATGAAGGCAAATGGATTTTTCTTGTCCGGACGGATTTAACAACAGACTAAACAGCACAGATAGAATTAATATATAATTTCATAGATCACCGCCCTCTTCATATTTCTCTCTGATACACGTTATAATTTCTCCATAGTTGAATATAATCTATTGTTACTACATAGAAGAAAACATCACATATGAATGATCCAAGCTCACTCACTTAATCCCTCTCACTCTCATCCAAACTAGATAGATATGCTTACAGAGGTGATGAGGATTCCCCCATACACACACGCACACAAATCTTGAAAACGGTCTTTGAACGATACAAGGACGGGCCCAAAATTTATGATAAGAAGCTAATGAAAAGTACAGGCAAAGTTCACCTTCTTCAGAGATAGTCATTCATCTATGTAGTTGACTGCTACTATCAAGCAGGACTTTTTCTCCTGAGGATGGCGATGCTGGCCGAAACTTGTTGAGGAACCTAATTTAAAAAAATAAAACAAAAATATTATTATGCAACCCAGTGTGTCTGAATTTTTCCTTTTTTAACATTTTTTTTAATTGCTCTCTCTTTCTTTCTCGCTCCCAATATATATATTAGGTTGGTGCAAAAAAAATGACGTAATAATGCCTTTTTTTGACGTTAGAATATACGTCAAAAAATGACATTATTACGTCATTATTTTTGCACCAACCTAATATATATACATATATATATATATATATACACACACACACACACACACACACACATATATATATATATATATATATATATATATATATATATATATCCTTTCACTCCGTCGCGTAATGAGTTGCGACACGAAATAGACTATCTTTTTTAAAATACACTGTGCCATCTAAATGTTGCCTCTTCATGATTTAAGCGCATATTGAAAAGAATTAGTCTTGAAACCAAATATATATTCGATGAATACGAAAATGCTGATCACGTTTCATTGTTATATCAACACACATACATTCTAGGGCAGTATATTCCCTAGATGTGACTTCAGGGATTTTAGCTAGGGCAAACCCGTCTCACACATGCTAAATGGGGTTTAAATCTGGAGGGTGAGAGAAATAATAGATTACAGCGACACCATTTGCGTGTTCCTGGAAAGAATTTCGTAGATAAGAGAGTTGGATTATCTTCAGTAAACGAGTTATCAGTCCCGGGGGACATTAGAAGATTTATGCAAGTCTCCCCTGTCAAGACAGAATGCAAATGTCAAACAACACCAGAAGAAAGCCTTATATATTCTCTTCCACGGATCGAATCATTTGGCTGCTTCGATATGCAGAAAACAGAATACATGTGGACAATGAGTCCAACATCGAGCGTCGCCAGTCCGTTTCAAGACACTTCAGTCTTGTGATTAGGCCCCCTCTTTATCTCTCTCTCTCTCTCTCCATATATATATATATATATATATATATATATATATATTATTAGTAATATTAATAATCTTATAACTATAAGAAATTATACTCGTCCGGAAAACGTTCGGTGTCTTGATTTGCGAATAATCAAACCAATACCAAAGGGAAAAAAGGTATAAAAAGAAAAGAAAGAACAAAGAACATGTACGTTAGCCAAAAATAATCGTCTAGCATGCAAGTCCAAAGCCCAAAGAAAAAAACCCAAGTAGGCAAAATAACTAAATAAAGTGCTCGATACAGAGCAGACCTAGTTAAACCTAGAGAGCCAGACAAACCTACCAACTTTTCACCAGGGAAGGCTTATATATATATATATATATATAATTGAGCATTGAAGTCAACACTCAGAGTCGACAGACTGATTTATTCTAGTTGCAATCGTCAGGCCGCGAGTGTTGATTTTTGTAGGCTATTTATATATACGGGTCAGTGTTGCATTGTCGGTAATCCATTCTAGAGGTTATTTGGGCGGATGTGGCTTGTTTATTCATTTATTTGTGTTACTTTATTTTATTTGTATTTTATTTTCGTTTTTTCTTTTTTTTTTTTTTTCTTTTCGGTTTTCGATGTTTTATTAACGTAGTAAAAATAACGTAGGTCGCTTATTTAATAGTTTGTTTAAATGTTTCTTTGTTCACTTTTATATTTATAGTTGCATACGCTCTACCTCTGATATTGAGCACACTATCCCATAAAATAGCACACCTTAAAACTATATATATATATATATATATATATATATATATATATATATATATAAGAGGATAGTGAGAACAAAAGTGAGCACCGACAGTCTGTTTTATGTTCGATCACAGTATTCAAGATATGCTCTAATGATTGTCTTCAAACATCGTAGCTCAGTTTTGACCTCAGTGACCACTTTTATATTTACATACGCCCAATCCGTACATATTACAATAATTATTATTGCAATTACTTGTGTTTTTGTGTGGAAATGGTTGCTAGCCTGATACAATAGGCCTCTCTACCCATAATACACTAATGACAAGCTGACTAGTAGAGCTAACATATAACAGTCATGGCCTGAATATTGCGTTTAATATGAAACAGATTATCGGCACTCGGTGTTGACCTGTGTCCTCTTTTATATACCCGCCCCCAAAAAGAACAGATAACTTATACATACAATAAAAGGCATATATAAGCGATCATATACGCATACATTAATAAAGACACACACATATACACACACCTAGAAAGATTCAAGTTTGAAAGTTTTATTAAACGAATTCAAAAAGACTATTAACATATTACTTATGTATGCCTTTCATTGTATGAATATCTGTTTTTGCTTGCGGGGGTGGGGTTGTGTACATCTATTTCCTGTTTTGTTCGTGTTTTTGCGTGTTTATATATCTAAATATGTCTACGTGTTTGTGTATTATGATTGTGTATTTATTGTCTTTTGCAATATTTCATCATCCCCTGACAATATGTATTTTTCCTCCGTTTCTTCGTTTAATAATTTTATATTTTAAACTTAATACAGATTAAATGTAAAATTGGTAATTTTCAATTTTCAGTTTTATAGTTAAATTTAATATTAATTAGAATGATTTCTATTTTAGTCTAACATTAACATTAAGGCATTAATTATTATAATCAAGTTTCGTTGTCATTTGTTTTGAATTCTCATCTACTTGTATTTTGATTGGTCATTGTAGCTTATGTAACAGCGTTTCTCCTTTCGAGGGGTGTTTGGTCAATTTGAACCTTTTAAAACTCTTTATTCTACATTCAACACCATCATTTCATAACATACTAGAAGTGTTGAAACAAAACGGCTATCATAATTTTTGAATTAATTATATTTGCTCTACTCTATATTGAACACTTTTTAAGAATAGTATTTTTTGTTTATTAGAATTTATTCCGTGTACAACAATCCTATACTTTATATATATATATATATATATATATATATATATATATATATATATAGAGAGAGAGAGAGAGAGAGAGGGAGAGAGAGAGAGAGAATATACCTAGTGTGATAACACAATTGTCCAAATGTTAGATTAAGCGCTAAACCGTTATAACTTAGAAATAATTAAAGATATCTCACTGGAATTTTCCGAGGTTTTTGTCACACTAGTGGGCTCTACTAGGAGCAATAAGAGTGTATAATTACTCTCCAAGATTAACATCGATCATGAACTCGATCATAAACAAAAGTGACATGTTCATCATTAGTTAATCATAGCTAAGTTCATGAAATATTGAAATAAAGTTCAAATATATATATATATATATATATATATATATATATATATATATATATATATATATTATTCCAGGATAATTTTCAAACTTATTCAAGATGACCTTTGCCCTCTCTAATCTTCTAACTTTCAGTCCTGGAATTACAAAGTGCCTCACATGTTTCACGTCCGATTTCATTTTCAGTTTTTTTTTTCATTGCTCTTTGGCCTTTCATAACTGAACCTCTTCTCTCACATGTCAAAAGTCTTCTGTATTGAGTTGGATCTTTTCTAATCTTTTTAGCTCTTCCTGTTGTGACCTCCTGATCAAGTTTTCCTCTTTACTATTCCCTCTTTTTTAAATTCATTCAATTTCCCTTGATGGTTCTTAAATTGTATTTGATAATAGAAGTCAGAGCATCAATGTTGGTAACATTTCTGAAGGCCTGACCGATCTTTTACCTCGCACTATTTCTCAGTTGGAAAGACAGTGGGGCTAATACAAAAGGATTTTAACCTGCTCTTTTTTAAGCTGAATAATTCAATCGGCTTTTCAGTGATTCTTAGGAAAAATGATGTAAAGATGGCTAAAAGTCGTATCTGAAAACCTGAAAAAAAGAACAACAATTAGTTTAGTGTTTCTTTTTTCTTTTTCTTTTTTTCTTTTTTTAGATATGAAACATTCTGTGTTACATTCTGTGTTACATTATGGCGTTACATTATGGCGTTACACGATTTGGTCAATTTTGCTGTTACATCCGGTATATATTTCTAAAGGACTGATGCATTTTTATATTTTATTCTGACAGATTTTATTACTTAAACGTTATTTTTAGTGGATACCCATATCTGAGTAGACGTTCAGTTTATTTATTAAACGGTATTTTTCATTTATTTGTGTCTACCTGCATGAATATCCGAGAAATCTTGATATGATTCGAATGTTGATTCGAACTTGTGTCCCCCTGGACAGGGTAAACCGTCGTTACACTCGACGTACTTTAAACCTCTCGTCTTCAAATTTCGACGATGATCAAGCAAAGTTGATCTTTCTTTGATCTAGTCCGATAACCATTACATTCAAACGTGAACCCATTGAACTTATAGCAATAAGAAATATTTTCTATTAAAAATAAAATTATTCATTGCTCCTCTATTCATTTGCGTGTCTGTATAAATCTCATTGGCATGTTACTTTTTACGTTTTAGTAATGCTCTATCAAATACATAAAAATTACGCAAGAAAGAATAAAAGGAAAACCAATATTAAAATATTAATCGGAGAATGACCTATATAGATCTGGAATCAGCTACGGGGGAAAATACATCCTATTAAGTAAGGTTACATTAAAATATGTATACTATTGTTATATTGTACTGTTTGTCGTTCATTGTGCTCAAAGAGAGACGTAAATTCCAAGAATCGCATCGTATACAAATCAAAGAACGGTTTCTTTGTTACTTGTAGTTTTTACGACTTCGATTGAAGAGCGGTAATCTTATTAAAAAGAGGTTAGATTATTTCTTGCATCAATTCTATAGTTTAATGACGGAAAGTCAAGGTTGCAATTCTACAATTTTCTTTCTTTATTGAATTGACGCTAAAAAAGACATTATCTACTTTAATGATATATATATATGTCTGTGTGTGTGTGTTTGTTTGTGCGTGTGTGTGTGTACTGAGACAGTCAGACATGAAAATATATATATATATTCATGAAGAGGCTAAAATTAAATAGAATGGACATTTATTTCCATGCAAGATCTTTTATTCAATGATCTACAAAAACATGACAACAGTCAATAGACATTTTTTAATCAAATCCTTTTATGTTCAATCAAAACTTTTTATTTGTTTATCGACAGAGACATGAAAAAAATATAACCCTCGTATTTCAATAAAAATTTGTTTTGCGATTGAAAAAAATGTCTACAAAACTCTGATACGTCATCTAACATTTAGTATGGCTTCAATTTCTATATTTGTCACCCCCTAAATCTGTCATAAATATTTCTAATAAAGATGAGTAATACGGGTTGAAACTTATACGATATGTTCTTTATATAAATATATCATACGTGGTCTAGTGGTAAGGGCGTTAGCGTTCCGCCCATTTGACCCGGGGGTGGAATCTCGCTTTGATCGATTTCTGCAGTACGTGACTTTATGATATCGGTCTGGGGAGGGGATCCCAGTCGGTGGGTATCGTTGGGATATGCCTGAAAAACCATGGTTTGACCCAAGTTTGGGATTAAAATTGGGTTTTTGAGGGAAACTATTTGGAAGTCGTCAGTAGTTACACTAACACAAAGCTACAAGTCATTGTACTTAAAGGATGTCAGTTATCGGTGGCAAACTTCCAGAGGGAAATTAACAGGAGATAACTGATAAGTGGCACCCATTAAACATGGCACATGGAACTAGAACAGTCTACCCCAGGCAGCGAAATAAAGTATTCATTTCGACATTCCAAACACCTGAAGAAGGCCGGAGCGTACAACGGCCGAAACGTTGTAATAAATATGGCGACAAAGATGAAGACAATAGTCCGAATAATGTAAATAATGCCCTCATCTTTATTGCCATATTTATCACAACGTTCCCTATTCATTAAGTAAGGACACATGGCACAGTGAATAAAGGGGTTAGTTAGATCCAGTGACAGGACCCAAAGAGTTGTGAGTACAATACCTGGTTAAAGGCGGTGGGGAACTTTCAGAGGGAAATTAACAGGAGATAACTGACATCCATTAGACATGGCACGTGGAACTAGAACAGTCTACTCCAGTGAGCGAAATAAAGGATTCAGTTCGACATTCCAACCACCTGAAGAAGGCCGGAGCGTACAACGGCCGAAACGTTGTGATAAATATGGCAACAATGATGAGGAGAATAGTCCGAATAATGTAAATAATGTAACATTTACTCGCTTTCTTTTTGAACAGAGTGAATTGTCTAAAGAAATCTGATATATCTTTTTTAAAAAGTCTAGTTTTTCATGCATCAATTTCATCTGATTTGCTACATACTAGACTAGATAACATTCAAAGCAGCAAACAAATCGTAGCAATATTTCAATAGTACGTCTGTCTTCTTCAAGTTATGTTTCAAAAAGCATGCATGTATAAAAAAAATATATTGTCCTGGGTATAGCCATAAACTATATCCATCAAAATTGGAAGTTTGCTGGAGTGTGAAACCAGCTCTTAATTGCTTTTCTTCCCAGGTCCACCTTGACCCGGAGTGGTAGCACCCGCTAGGGTCCCAGCTATGAGTAAATAGTGAATCCCCCCAAACAAAACTAAGAATGTATAAAAATAGATATTTATGGTCAAAAATAGTAGCAATTTTTGTATAAAAATATAACGAGCAATACATTTTTATACCAAAAATACATTTTATCTGTAGTACTTGCCATAAAATTCTGTTCAAACATTAGAGTTCGACATTTAATGACCCAAAGAATTAAATGACCCACAGAGGTTTTGATATGCCGCTAAACAAAATCAAACAACCAACCAACTATTAAAATATATAAAAAAAAAAAAGGTTTTGTACAAATGTCGCGAGTCTTCAGAAAAAAAAACAGTTCTATTGGTAAACAACGTGGCAAAACGAATGAAACGCCGCAAGCCTGAATAGAATGCAACTGCAATGTGCGTAACATGTTGGGGGTGACATTGTTTTTTTCCAATTGTTGATTAATTAGTAAGAGCAATTAATCCAATAGTTTAGCATAAACCTTATGGACCTCCCCTGTTATTATTGGATGAGAAGAGGATGTCTCTATTTATATTCTGCTCTGAGGTCTATATTTGGATGAGAAGAAGATATTCTGCTCTGAAGTCTATAATTTTTTTCTATTGGAAACATAAGCAATACCCCAGAGTTGTTTGATGACATTTATTTATTCCCGTTACCCGAAAGAATATCAAACTGGGTCGTGAAGAGGTGATTTTCATTGAACGTTGAAAGCCTAAAGACAATTTTCATTAATACCTTTACCATAATAGATCCAGCTGAGATATCTCTGTAGGCATGAGAGTCTTGGGAGAGGCTTAGCTTTTTGTTTCAATAGTACATTAATGCACGATATGCCCTAGTTTTGTGGGGATGAACTTCTGATTTTAGATTTCCTGCATGAAATTTAGAAAATGGTTTCTAAATTCGCAGAGAACGTACTACCCTAATTTCTAAAGTACAGTGATTATTTATTATTTTTTAACATTCTTTATAAACTGCAGGTTAGCTCTGTGGGTTTTGAGGAAACGTAAATTTCACTAAACAAATGGGCATGCCGAGAAATGAGCGAACATCATGTAGATTAGATGTCACACCGTTTTGCCGTCTTCAAGTCGATAGAATTGTTGTTAAAAGGTTTCTTTTTCAATTTTTTATCTAATTAATTTTGATAAAATCTTCATTTTATTATTAAAAGTTTAATTTTCATAAGCTTACATTTTAATAATAAAAATTGAAAAGAATTAAATATTTTAAATTTGTTTCTTTTGCTTGTTTTAACTTATATTTTCACACATTTCCTACTATTATTAGCCTGTTTACATGCATGTGTGTGCACTAATAAATCCCCATAATAAAATATATGTTTAAGTATAATCCATTTATTTATAGTATATATATGATATATATATATATATATATATATATATATATATATATATATATATATATATATATATATATATATATCTGTGTGTGTGTGTACATATATATGTATGAAACCGTTTAAATGTGTCAGTATCTGCTAACTCACTCATGTTTTCTCTCTCCGCATTCACTTACTCAATTCGTTAATTTACATATGTTTAATACGGCCCGTCAAAAATGTGTAAATTTTCTTTTCATTTTTTGTTTGGAAGTAAAGTCTGATCATCCGCAGTCCTTTGAAAAGTGTGGTGAAATAATTTATTACATGGAACCTTAAAATGGTCTGTTTTTATTTAAATTATATATATATATATATATATATATATATATATTAGGTTGGTGCAAAAATAATGACGTAATAATGTCGTTTTTGACGTTAGAAAATACGTCAAAAAACGACATTATTACGTCATTATTTTTGCACCAACGTAATATATATATATATATGTATATATATATATGTATGTATGTATGTATGTATGTATGTATGTATGTATGTGTGTGTGTATACATAACTTCGTGTCTGTATCCGTGTGTACCCATGTGTCTGTATTTGCATATATAAATGACTTACGCAGCACACAATTTGGAATCATAGAAATCGATAAAGATATATATATATAATTTATCTTCTTCTAAGTAATAAATAGAGCAATGCTGTATTCCACTTGAGCAACATCCCCACGCTGAACGTATACGTACGTGAGTTGAATTTTCGAACCGACGAGAACGATGTCCTGAAGACAAAAATTGTAATGTGTGTCGAAAACTTCTCAGTATTTTCTCTCTCTATCTCTCTCTCACTCTCTCACTCTCTCTCTCTCTCTCTCTCTCTCTCTCTCTCTCTCTCTCATTATTCATACGTTATTATTATGGATACAAATATTTAAGTAAATGCTCAGATTATAATTCATAAAGCACTAATTCGACCTTGCTAACTAGACGCTTTCTCTGTAGTTAAATGGAATAAAACTTATAACCGATTCTATGGAGCTTGTGTAAATGGATGTGAGAACAGTGTTTAGGGGAGATAAAAATATTAAATAGTTACAGAGGACAGGAAATAATCATGAAGAACGAGAAGAGAAGGGGTTCTGCAAATCGAAGAAGACATTCGATAGACACAGTCATTAACAAGAACTGGGTGTTTTAAGTATGGTAGTCAAGATTTGTGTTAAAATTGATAAATATGAAGTCACAATATATTTATGGGTAAAAGTGCTCAATATCAGTGATAGAGCGCGTGTAAATATAAAAGTTGACCCTGAAGTCAACGCCGAGCGGGGCTTCATGCTTGAGCGCAATCTTCAGGTCATGAAGATTGCTTTCAATCATCAAAGAGACTGTTGCCGTTCTGTGTTATATGGTAATTAGAAAAAACATGTCCCAGATTGATTTTTCCTCCTTAAAAACACAAGTAATCAAGGCTCATCCTTTTGAAATTCAAAGCTACACAAAAATAGAAAGTCCTCAAATAACCGATCATCTGATTGAAATAAAAAAAACGAATATAACAAACTCACTTTGTTTGGTTGATTAATAAAAATCATTTAATACGGTAGGACACGCAGCATTCACATTTGAGAGTTGCGTATTGGCAAAAGAAAAGAATCTATATAAAAAGTTAATGAGAAACATATGTGATAACAGTGTATGAATGACAGCACAAAGCCGAAGATGAAAATGAATAGAAATGGAATAAGGATAGGCGAGACTAAAATATATGGAAAAATAATTAGTTGAAGTTTTTATGACCATTAATGTTCAAAATTTCTTTTATTCAGCCTATCAAATTATTTAGCTATTTATCAGTAACCCTCACCAGACTTGCTGCCGTTGCAATAACAGTAGCGTTGCAAGTTCCCAACCATCCCAAGCGTTGTTTTACTTCAAAGTTTCCTTGTCCTAGACCCGTTGCCACCCAAGGCTATAGAAACCCGTTTGTCATGTTATTTACCCATAGTTATTGGAAGAAGATATGGATTAATACCTTTCTCAACAGTTTTAGCACACAAATAGATGTAATAAACTCAACATCAATTACGTCACCATTATTCATTCATATATATATATATATACATACGTATATATATATATATATATATATAATTGTGTGTGTGATAGAAATTAGGAGGATTTGAGATAATGAAAATTAAGCATTTCATCGAGTCTAGAAGAAACCTCCACAGAATGCAGAAAGCAGTGGACGGCCGTTTCGTCCTATATTTGGGACTCATCAGCAGTGCGCATCCACTACCGAGAATTGAAACCCGGACAGTTACATTATCAAGCAAACGTCATACCGACTGTTCCAACGGGCCTCGGTAACGAAGAGATAGCGAATCAGACTCGATATAGCGCCGCTCGATCACATATTCCGTGGTGGAAGTCGTCCGAGTTTCTCTTTTACACGTGGACTGCACCTCCCCCACCACGAGCCACGACTACTAACCCCAAGCCGCTCCGTCCAGAGCATTAGAAGCCGGTTCAAGCAAGGATATACAAGTGATAAAAATTAGGAGGATTTGAGATAATTATAATTAAGTAATTCATCGAGTCTAGAAGAAACCTCAACAGAATGCAGAAAGCACACAAACACACACACACACACACAAACACACACACACACACACACACACATATATATATATATATATATATATATATATATATATATATGGGTGCGAAGGATATATTGCAGTCTAAATTATACAAAAATGAAAATAATACTGATATCTCATTTTAACAGATACATTTACCAAATTGAACGCAAAAATATCTTGAAAAACTGAAGGGTAAATTTATTCAATAAAATCGCCACTGACTTCAACCACGGCCTCCAGATGACTTCGGAATCTCCAGCATCTCTTCTGGACGGTCTCCTTGTTTTAAGTTGGTGAATGTTGTCCTAATCCTTGCCCTTCAGTTCATCTTTGGTTTTACAAGTAATTTTGTTTGTCTCTCGCACAACTGCGTCCATCACGTAAGGGGAACTGTCTGAGGAATTATTTGGCCAGATGTAAGGGGTGATGTAGTCGTAGAAATTGTCTGACAAACATGATTGAGACTCATGCGTGTATGGCATGATGCAGAGTCCTGGTGCCAGACATAAGGTTTTCCAAAAGCCACCTTCTTGACCCAGGGCAGAAATACCTCCTCAAGTCACATGATGTAGGCGTTCGTGTTGAGGTCTAAGGCTCTCAACAACAACTTGATGAACTGGGACGAAACCGGTTGTTTTTAGTTATTAAATTTACAGCAATATGCCTTGTAATTTAAATGAGAAATTACGCTTGTTCCTGGCTAATATATATATATATATATATATATATATATATATATATATATATATATATATATATATATATATATATACATATATATATATATATATATATATTATATATGTAGTTTTGAAGATATGCTATATGTATGGGTTAAAGTGCTCAATATCAGGGATAGGGCGTATGTAAATATAAAAGTGAACATTGAAGTCAACACCCAAAGGCGACAGTCTGTTTCATGTGCGCTGTATTTTTTCTCGGCTGTTTAAGTATGCATGTCAGCCATGCATTGGGGGTAGTCTATCGTATTCTATTGTGGATAGTTTATTTATTAAGCTTATTCTGGGAATTAAAAAGACAAACGTGAAAAATAATTTATAGGATAATCAATGTGCGTGAAAAAATTAAAAAAATCTAGAGCCCAATAATATTGAAAGCCAGCAGACAATCCCTCTGTTTACAGAGAGAAGTCTTGTGGGATCTGATATATAAGGACTCCATAACCTTGGGATGATATAAAGTGTGTGACCGAGAAAAAATAGAGAACTGGTCCACACTAAAGTGTGTAACACAGCTCCTGCTATTAATAATATGTTGAGCAATAGATGACCCGGCTGTATTAACCAGTTGACTACTGATGGTGGTCGGATTCAAACTTCTGGGAGGTAAATGCTCTTTATTTCTGAAATCCAAACGCTGAGACATCCTCCCTATGTAGTCGTGTCCACAACTACATTCGTATTTGTAGATGACTGAGTTAACATGATGGGGAGGGGAGGAAATCCTTGCGAATAGAAGAAAGAATATTTCGAGTAACAAATCGAACATTAGCATATAATTAGCTTATATAATAACGGAGAACCCATTGCTACACCATCAATCTGCCGATAAATATTATCAAAAATAAATTCAACAGATGATGTAACGAACTTCATAAAATCAACAAACACTGTCAGGAAAATCCGGAGGAAACAAAGAGCTGCGGTATCACAACAAATTTCAATTGCCTCAAGTAAGGGGACACAAGTAAACAAGAAGCATATATCAAAAGAACACATGAACCTACCATTGGAAAAGGAACTATGTATAGTTTCTGCAAAGAAGCAATCTTTAATACAAAAGGTACTAAAGTGCAACAATAGGGGTTGTAGCACTGAAGAGAGCCAACTAGCGACTTTATGCTTGGAGGACCCAAATCATAGACAAGATGGGTCGTAATGGGACCTCATCCTTATGGATTTTAGGTAGCCCATACAGACGAGGGCGGATAGACCCAGTAGGTCTAATCAATTCAGAAATTTCAAAAGAGAGTAATCAATTCTTGACCCACTTCAACAATTGTCTTTGAAACTTACCTTCAATTGAAGTAGTACAATCATGTGTCTCCCCACTGGACCTAATTTCAAATATTGTTTTGATGTGTCATCAAGAATGACATATATCTTTAAGACATAATCAGAATTCTGGGAATTTAAAAGATAAACGTGAAAATTAATTAATAGGATCACCAAAAATACTTTTAAATTGGTTATTACTAGACCGGCTAAAGGTGCTGGAGTTGTTTTACTGGACTATTCTGATTATGTCTTAAAGAAACCATTCAGTCTTAGCCATGTGTTTCAATTGCGAAACGGAATAGCTACTTCCAGATTTTGGAAAATTTCAAAAGCGTTGAGTGCCAAACACTGCTGTCTCCTCGTAGCGCTCACTGATATAGTACTTCTGAGCAGTCAAAACGGTTCCTCTTTTCTGAAACGTCACTTCCTCCATTCCACATGCTTAATACGATGCATGAACTACAGTCGATACTCTTCGGGGATTGATATTAATGCGGACCTTAAGGGTTTGGTGCCGTCCTACCCAGTCAAAGAGTAATTCATCTACTTTAATTTCGTTTAATGAGCATTATCATCTATTGTTAGTTGATTAATTGACTTATTGGTTGTGAAGCTGGTCTCACAGATTTTAGCTTGTGAGGACTTTTTTTCTGCAGTGTTAATGAGGTTACTTACTCAATCGGAATAAATAATGAATTTTATTTTTATCCATCTTCTATTTTAGACTTCGGCGTTTAAAGCGACATATAAATCATTTGTCCGACTAGTTTCTGTCATTATAAAACAAATCATCGTCTGAAGATATTTCATTTTTGTTGCTACCACAACGATTACAATGATTCACTTTCTGGTCTTCTTTAGGCATCTAAAACGTCGGAAACGTAAAAATCCCAGTTTTTATTTTAGTAATATCTATTTTATCAGTATTTTGTTACAGTAGAAATATTTTGCATAAAATATCTTGCATAATATTTTTGTATATATATATATATATATATATATATATATATATATATATATATATATATATATATATATTATTTTTGTAGGTCATACTGCTAGATTTGAAATATATTTTGCATATTTTACCATAATATATAGTTATTTTTACAATAAATCTTTGCATGAATTTTATGCATATATTTCTTGTTTTTCATAAAAATATAACTGCAAAGCTACGGATCATATCAAACTATTTTTTGCTAATTCTTAAAATATTTGTCATATTGTATACGCAAGATTATTATCTAAAAGAAATCTGAAACTCACTCACGCAATCAAGTCCGGTTCTCTTTCACCAAGCATGGCTAAAGCGCCCAGTCTGTACCACTATTTAACCATAGACTGGAGAGATGAGATGAAGGGTATGTGTGCGTAAATGAATGCAATATACTTGACTGGAATTCGAACTCGGCTCTCTGATTTCTCATTGTGAGCATTTATCCATTACACCACCCGTAAAACAAGATCAGGTTAAACTAGATGAGATGAAATGTTGTAGAGACAAAACAAATAAATCTCCCCGGTAACGGATCTACAATTTCTTTCAATTAACATGAATTTTAATCTTTCTTAATGTTGTTTTTATAACAAGTCTGGGTTTATATACTCTTCGAGCGTTAGCACAAAATAAATGAGTCAGATATGAAATAGATTCCGACAAGGATTGAACCCGCATCCGAAGATGCAACAGCACATGCTTCATAATTGTCACTTAAAAAAATAAAAGCTTTTTAAAGAACACATTCAAATCTGTCGTCGTTCCTCAAACGTCTGGAAATTGTTGATAGCGAAGAACCATATTCTTTAGAATGGGATTGGTTCAACATAAAATGAAATTCTGAAGACAAACATAGAATTATTTTCTCTTTTGTAAAATACCTTTATCATAGTACAGGTTATATAAAAAGAAAGTCTTCCTATTTTTAAAATCCGAAATCAGAATTAACAGATTGAATATGTTTGCAATTCTAAAATGTCTTAATGATGGCAATGCATGTTATGAGCTCATCCTATAATTAATGGTGATTTTCTAAGTGGAACTTAGATGTGTCACGATGCTGAAAGCATGGGGCCATCCCAGAATTGATGTCCAGAATCTGATCACGATAGATTGTATATTTTCGCTATTGGTAAATGTTATGTAGGAATAAAGTGTCGCTGCTGACACTTGAGTTTGAATATAGATCGCCAGTGTGTAAACACAGACGATGACATTATTGAATTAACTGGATCACGTGACCACAAAGGAAACGCATATATTGGAAGTTGCGTGACGTCTAAAGGATCCTGTTTCTAGTCTATCCTCTATTACTATGCGTATCGCTAGTTCTAGTCTATCCTCTATACTATACGGATCACTATTTCTAGTCTATCCTCTATTACTATACGGACCGCTATTCTCTTCTCTATTCACTATACTATTTCTCTTTTCAGATCACTATATGGTGTTTAATATTCAAGCGACTATTAGTACGAGTGTTATTCCAAGGCGTCTCACGCCAGTATTGTTTAACGGCGTATTCTAGTTGTATCTGCGATTACAGAGTCCCTACTACAACGAGCATTACAAAAGTGACAAAGATTATTCGTTGGCATCACAAAAGTGACAAAGATTATTCATTGGCATCACAAAAGTGACAAGTGTTCGTTGACATCACAAAAGTATGTAGGACCTTTTGACAGGTACTTATTTTTAAATGGTTCTCTGATCAAACGTCATCAGAAAAACAGATTTTATTTCAAACAGTTCTACATTTGAAAGACAGAACGTTGTTCACGTTAAATGATTTGAATGCAGTTTTTTTTCTTTTTCTTTTAATTCTATCGTTTGCGAAATTAGATTTCAGTTTAGTTTTATTTATTACTTCATTTAAGATTTGTTTTATCTCAAATAACACCAGTTTCATAAGAAGAGGTGAAAGGCTGAAGCCTGGTCGTATATTTTATTTTAATCAATTCACCCTAAGCAAGACGATAATGCTACTCTAACGCAGATGCTTACAAGGAGGGAAAGAGAATGAAACAACTTGTTTGGGCAGGATTGAGAAAAGGACAATGTCACTTTTCTAAAATTATAATAATATTTACAAACCGTAAGCAATGTGCTAAATCTGACAGCTATATGTATTAAGGTATTTTCGCTCTTCTAAATGAAGTGGATGAAAATATGTCAGGGCGTGTTTACCAAGGTTTAAATGAGTTAATTTAGGATTCACCTTGAATTCTTACTTGACGCTTCCAAAGATTCTCATGTCTACGAAGCACATATTATATAATTTTATTATATTTCATAGGCCCAATACAATGTCGCAATGCCACTCAATGTTATTGAATTAGGTTATTAAAAGTGTTATTGAATTAGGTTATTAAAAGTAGATAACAGTTAACACAAGACTTGAATCAGTTAAGATTGTAGTAATCGGAGGACCATCAACTCGGGAGACTTTTCAAGGAAATAAGCAGTCCGAGTGAATTTCTTCCTTATCAAGGGATTGAGGATGGTTTGACATTGTATGTGCCACATAGCGTTTTTTAAATGTGAAGGATTGAACCGTTGAAAATAATGAATGTTGACTATCGGAATATTATTCATGGAAATAGCGACAGAGTGGCGAGAGGCTACTAATGTTTTGTCTGTAGGAGAGGGTGTATGTTGAAAAATTATCCATTCCCTACAACAGGGGTCGGAAACCTACGGCATGCGTGCCACACCAGCAATTTCCAATGACACGCAGCCGCAAGTCACATCACGAAGTCCGATCCAATAACTACTTCAAAGAAAATATTTATCTGATTCAATTTTAATATATACTAAACTATATATACTATATATTACTATATAAAATATATTGTAGAACAGGTATATTGACCTTGACTTATATAAAAATATGCATGCTGTTGGCACAGTGAATGATTTTAAAACACTAATTCGGAACATAGTCAGCAAAAGGTTGCTGACCCCTGACCTAAAGCATAGATTAAATTGTCAGTAGAAGTGGGGGTTGTAAGCTGAAAAATTATCCATTCTCTATAACAGAGGTCGGCAACCTACGACACCCATGGCACGCAGCCGCAAATGACATCACCAAGTCCGATCCAATAACTACTACAACACAAAGAATATATTTATCTGATTCAATTTGAATATATACAAAAGTTTATATACCATATATTACTATATAAAATATCTTGTATAATAGGTATTTTGAACTCGTATAAAAATATGTATGCTGTTGGCACACAATGATTTTCAAAACCCTAAGTCGGCACATAGTTAGCAAAAGGTTGCCGACCCTTCAAGATCGCGTAATTACTTTAGAAATTAGCACGATAGGCTTTTCGTGCCTGCATGAAATAAATATAAACATGTCCTCGAAAGAACTAAGTCTTTGTTTGCTGGTAGAATGAGGCATCGTGTTGCATCTACCAACTTTGGATATCGTGACTGCAAGTGGCTCTTCAATAGTGTATTAAATGAGAATAAATTTTCTATTTCCCCTCTCTTCATTCGATTTGAGGTTTTAACATCTTCTAGTGATAAAGCCGAATGTTTCGCCCGTAAATTTCCTTTTAAACTCTACTCTTGAGTCATCTGGAAAATCCTTGCTTGACTTTCCCCATAGTCTGTTGAGTGATATGCATATAACCCCTTCCATTGTTTCTGCTCTCATCTCTAATCTGGATGCCCACAAAGCATGTACACTTGATGGTACCCGTGTAATACACCTTAATAATTGTGCTCCCGAGCTGGCTGTTTTTCTCTCTAAACTGTCTAAGTCCCTCGTTGCCAATTGCTTTCTTGCTTGTTGGAAAATAATCTTCTGAAGTTCCAGTCTTTAAGAACTCAGGTGACCGTGTGATCCTTTTAATTATCAGTTTCATAGACTCCTAACTCTTTTTGTAAACTACTATTGGCTCTAATAAACTGGAGATTCCTTAAGCATAGGACATCACACAGCATTTTTCTAGGTCAGCTGATGATGTATTAACGATTATTGCGGAAAGGGATTATAAAGATTTAGATAAGAATGGTCAAGCTCAGGCTGTTGATTTGGATATATATCTATCTTCTTCACAAGTTTAAAGGTTATAGTATTTGTGGACGAATTGTCAAACTGATTCAGTCATTCTTATCAAATCGCGAATTCAAAGTTGTTTTGAACGGACACTGTTCTAGATCCTTTCGTACTAATACAGGTGTCCCCAGGACTCTATCCTTGAAGCTACATTGTTCCTAACTTTCATCAATGACCTTCCTGGTGAGACCAGCTCTCAACTCTGTCTATGCAGATGACAACAATTCATTTCTGTATCGATAGTAAGTCTGATCAGATCGATAAGTTCAAATTAAAGGCTGATCTCAAAAGTGACCACTAGTCTGTTGTCAACAGGGGCAAATGATGACTTGTTATTTCTAACGCCATCAAAACAAAAACGTGTTAGATTCTTTTCGCTTAGCACAGATTTTATTGGTAGAATTCTTTTTTAAACGCAAAATTATAACTAATCTATAGAAAAATTCTAGATTAAGCTTGCAAAAATATAACCAATGCAATTACAAATTAGGTAAATACGGTTAACACGATAAAGTCACATCTTAATTATTCTGCGATCTGTCTATATTTCTGAGATGAGGTATTATGTACATTATTTACATTATTCGGACTATTGTTCTCATCTTTGTCGCCATATTTATTAGAACGCTTCGGCCTTTCAGTATCTGTCTATATTTCTGAGATGAGGTATTATGTACATTATTTACATTATTCGGACTATTGTCCTCATCTTTGTCGCCATATTTATTACAACGCTTCGACCTTTCAGTATCTGTCTATATTTCTGAGATGAGGTATTATGTACACTATTTACATTATTCGGACTATTGTCCTCATCTTTGTCGCCATATTTATTACAAAGATTCGGCCTTTCAGTATCTGTCTATATTTATGAGATGAGGTATTATGTACATTATTTATATTATTCGGACTATTGTCCTCATCATTGTCGCCATATTTATTACAACGTTTCGGGCTTTTAGTATTTGTCTATATTTATTAGATGAGGTAATATGTACAATATTTACATTATTCGGACTAATGTCCTCATCTTTGTTGCTATATTTATTACAACGTTTCGGCACTTCTGTGTCTGTCTATATTTCTGAGATGAGGTTTTATGTACATCATTTACATTATTCGGACTATTGTCCTCATCTTTGTCGCCATATTTATTACAACGTTTCGGTACAGTAGATAAAAACGTTTTTTAGATCCAGTAACAGGACCCAAAGAGTTCAATACCAGGTTAAGGCAATGGAGAACTTTCAGTGGGTAATTAACAGGTGATAACTGTTAACTGACATCCATTAAATATGACAATTGGAACTAGAACTCCAGTGAGCGAAATAAAGCGTTCATTTCGACGTTCCAAACACCTGAAGAAGGCTGGAGCGTACAACGGCCGAAATGTTGTAAATAATATAGCGACAAAGATGATGACAATAGTCCGAATAAGGTAAATAATGTTAATTATTTTGGTATTTTATTATTGGTTATAAATGTTAATCATTCACTGTCCCGAATTTATGAAGAAATCTTTTATTATTGATTTGTGTTTTACGATTTATCTACCCTATACCCGTTATTTAAAGCCTCAAAATACTTTTAGACTACAAGAATTTTGCGGGAGATAATAATGTTTTAGCGATATATATCTTACTAATTAATCCATAGCTGGTGGGGAAGTGGTGTTTAATACCTTTTCCAAGAGTATAACGCGTAAGTGAATATAAGGAACACACCCGGTATTCCCAAGCAGTCAACTATACAGGTACTTGCCAGGATTCACGTTACTTAAATTCATTAATCATACAGGTACCGGTGTTTCTACATGATATGGTCGTAAGCCAATTTATAGCGATTTACTAAGCGTACTTGAATTGTGACACAAGGCAGAAAGTATTCAGCATCGTGTGAAGATTGAGCTTACTACTCAGTCTTAATTGCATAAGCCAATTTATAAATTAAGCTTTATTATATATAGCGTGTACGTATATATGTATGGATACACAGGGTGTCTCTAAAGTTCATGTGCACTTTAAATAATTTATAACTTTATTTGCATTTGCAATAGAAATAATCTGTAAAAAAATGTTATAAAGTTTAATGTAACAAGTTTTAAGTATAGCTAAAATAACTAATGTGATTTCAGGCATTACTGAAAAATTAGTTGGCAAATATTTTCCGTGAACTGCAAAATCGTATTATTCTTTGTATTGCTAATGATGGAGGACGTGTGGAAACTTAAATAAAATTTCAATAAAACCTTAAAAAATAGAGATTTACATCTTTCTAATTTACAAATTATTTCTATCGCAAATACAAATAAAGTTATAAATTTTTTAAAGTGCACACGAACTATATGAACACCCTGTATGTATTTGCGTTTTTTGATGTATAATATTACCCGAAATAAAAGTGGAGAAACTTATAAATTACGCGTTTCGCCGACGTGTGTTGCGTTTCGGCATCATCTGTTCGGAACAGTTTTTCCTTACGAACAATTTTGTCTTTAATTTCGACCGGAAGAAGACTACCGAAACACTCGTCGACGAAATGCGTCATTATTAAGATTTCTACTTTGTCTCTTCGTATGTATGTATGTATGTATGTATGTATGTATGTATGTATGTATGTGTAAGTTCTTTTTAGGATTTCCTTGGGAGTAAAGGGTTTCTGGTTCTCTTTTGGACATCCTTCCAGGAGAGGGAAACTCTTATATAAAACCTGAACCTCACTTCGTCTCTAGTAGCCTCTACTTTCTGTTTGGGTCACTGGTGTTATGGCCAATTGTCCTTTATTGTGGGACCACTCAAAACAGCTCAACTTTATCGTCTCTTTGAAACCATCCCAAAAATCTTTGTTTAGGTGTTTTGAGTCTTAGGGTGGTTTTACTCGGTCACGGTCGACTTTCGCCATGTTGGCAAAAATAAAAACTCTATAGTATTCGGTAATACTCACGATGAAAATAATATATAAATGGGATATTTGCGATGCACCATAGAATTTCTATGGAATTCGTTCAATAAAAATGAATTGTGAATTATAATGTATACCGTTTAATGCAAATATATTCCTGCAGACCTTGTTGATTTAGGGAAGCAATGTGGTGGCTTAACTCAAAAGCTTAAGCAAATAAATTTCTCCTCGATGTATATTCAACACAAATGTGACCTTGGTTAGTAAAAATAATACTCGTAGAAAGGTTCGAAACGAAGGCAAAGTAAGACTCGGGGATTAAGCTTTTGTTTCTAAAGCATCTCTACACATAAAGCGGATAGCATTAAGACATTACCTGATGTTTGCAGTCGATCTACCGATGGGCAATCTTCCCTTTGGTTTAATAATTTATGGCCTTGAAGAAAAACTAAATCTTACCCCGGAAAGATTCATGATTTTCGTAGTCACAAACTTCACTTTTTCGGGAAAAGGAGGTCGAAGTGTTTTCTGTAGTTAGGATTGATTTTTATGGATAATCTTAGATTAATCCGAGACAACCCTGCTGACAAGGCCCCAAATCGTCTTATATGTTGCAAAATGTTGATGATAACCTCATACATCTTGTCATTTCAATCTACGCAAATATTCTCCAGTGCCACTGCCTCCTTAAAAGCAAAGAAGATTTCATAACAGTTAGCGTATTGCAAACTGAAGCTCTTGTAGCAACAATCGTGATAAATAACAACATCGTTATTTTCAAGTTACATTTCCGTTTGGGCTTTGTAAAATAAATAGCTTTCAAGAGTCAAACTTTCCCGCATATTCGGCAGTCAATTTGAAACAAAAGAAATTATTTATAATGTTATTAAACATGTACAAGGCACGTGAGTCACTCGAGTTAGGGGATTAGAGAGTAAGTTCGCAAGAAAAATAACGGTTAACCCTAGACATGAACAGGTTAAGATTTTAATGATCAGGGAACCATACACTTGGGAGTTGGTTTCACAAAGAATTTTTTCGTTTCAGAAGCTGCGTGAGTTGAACTTATACCTCACTAATGGAATACGGCATGGCCTGGTTGATCTGATCCGTGAAGGTTAGAATTGGTGCAACTGAGGAATATAGTTAGTCTGAAGACTTTCCAAAGAGCGACAGAGGATAGAAAAGCGTACGAAAAGAAAGGGGTTGTTGGGTGGAAAACAATCAATGACCCACAAGGACGCGAAGAGGCTTTTGGACCCTATCGAGACTGGGAAGTGAAAACTGGGTAGCTCATGCCTTTATATGGCAGCAGTACTCCAATTTAGGACTGTTCTGGTTCTTGAAAAGGAAAAGGATAGCAGGATGGGTCAGGTACATATAGTCAACCGACGTTGATCATGTATCCGAGTTTCCCGTGAGTTATAGGTTTAGTTTAAGTGCCAGTAGATGGTCAAAGTATTGGTCTCCCACCGAAGGAACATCCGTTTATCGTGATCTACTTCTGGTCCCGATCGGTGATAATCTAATGTAACTAGTTTCGTTTTCGAGGCATTTAATGTGACCAGCTAGTTTCCACCCCACTAGCGCAGATGTTACTTCAATAATATATTTATTACATATATATATGCATAATAAAAATACGCTGCCCATAATTATCTATCTATATTTCTGAGATGAGTATTATGTACATTATTTACATTATTTGGACTATTCTTCTCATATTTGTCGCCTTATTTATTACAACGTTTCGGCCTTTCAGTATCTGTCTATATTTCTAAGATGAGGTATTATATACATTATTTACATTATTCGAACTATTGGCCTCATCTTTCTCGCTATATTTATTATAACGTTTCGGCACTTCAGTATCTGTCTATATTTCTGAGGTGAGGTATTTTGTACACTATTTACATTATTCGGACTATTCTCCTTATCTTTGTGGCCATATTTATTACAACGTTTCGGCCCTTTAGTATCTGTCCATATTTCTGAGATGAGATATTATGTACACTGTTTACATTATTCGGACTATTGTCCTCATCTTTGTCGCCATATTTATTACAACGTTTCGTCCGTTGTACGGTCCAGCCTTCTTCAGGTGGTTGGAATGTAGTCAGGAATCCAAGACTTCGAGTAACTTCGCAGGGATACTGTATCAGGGCTAATGTACTGACATTTTTGTAAATGGTTACTGGACCGTGCAGTAGTCTCTGGTGGGGCCTCTCGATGCTATGATGAACGCTAATGCTACAGCTGTATCTCTGGACATCTCTCTCCAAGTTATCAATACATACAACTCCTACCGGTGTGTCTGTTTCTCTGCCTAACATTCTTCCACCAACCAATGCACGCATGAAACTAATCAAAATACAAATGTATAAAACTATCAAATACAACCCTAAAACCAAAGTAGACTCCACAAATACCATCTCCTATAACACTGTGTGGGTCTACGTTCCAACTTTCCAGAAATGGAACACCATCTTCTCCAATCAAAACCAAACCTTCTGTTACTTTCTGAAAGCGCTATCCGTTCACCTGTGCCACAGCAATAGGAGAGCGATACAAGCGGCTAATCCACTTGCAGAAGTCGAGTTGAATCCGGACATCAGTCAGGTATTGATGGTCGACCCTGTCGAAAGGCTTGGACTGATCTAAATTAATCAGCAGAGCTTGCTAGTCGTTTCTACACCCTCTATGATCGTGCGGATCAGATGCAGGTTGCTTTGAATTGTTCGTCCCTTCACAGTCTGGCCAGGTTCCAACAATCTTGGGACAACTGACTGCAAACGCTACGTCAAGATCTTGACCAAAATCTTTAACTGTGTTTACCAGTATTATGGGACTGTAATCTTGTAAATCCCCCTCACCCACTTCGTTCTTTTTCAACAGCTTGATCACGTCCCTGGAGATCCGGTAGAGGATGTGCCCTTGCCGGAATCAGTTGTTGAACACGACAGAAGATATCGGAACAGAGATGTGCGACAGCATCAAATACAACTCGTTGGGCAGACCATCAAGTCCCGGAAAATTGCTATTACCGACCCCCTTCAATGCCAAGTGAATTTCGCACCCTGTGATCATACACTCGCATCAATCAACTCAAGCCGAAGAAAGTCGACCAGGTAGCTGCGAAACTCATCGCCACAAAGACCAGGCTCCTTGGGAAAACGTCTCTCGAAATTCTGCTGAAACGCCTCGCACATGTCCTTGGTTGACCTCAGATTACGCCCCACCGGTGGTATTGACCTCTCGAATGTATGGATCGACGGATCTCTTCCTTGTGCAGTTCTTCGCCCCTGTTTCCAGCTTCGTTAGTCATCTTGTTAAACCCTGGTACAATTTGCTAACATTACGCTGCAGAGCCTTCCTAGCTAATGTTATCTCTAGCCACCTCCCTATCTACCGCCCGGGACAGACTATCCTCTAAAATCTTCACCATTTTAGCCTTATTTAGAGCGAGTCGTTGGCTATATTCCGGGGCGAAGGATCTAATCCTCTCTAATAAGGACTAATCATTAAGCCACTCCTACCAATTATTTCCAGTAACTGCTTCCACTAATTCACGTTGCACTAATCTAGTCAGCTGTTGCCGAAAGTCCCTCCTATACATTAAGTACAGATTGAACTAGACCTATTAACTAACAACATCCGAGCACAGGCAATTCTATGATCGGAATACTCAAACCGGTGGAACCTCGGACAATATAGTAAATTCCTTCTCAATAGCATTCTGTCCAGTTAACTGGCTACGCGGAGAGAGAGCCAGTTAAATGCCCACATCCTCATCTCACGGTCCAGATGATCGACCCGCTATCTATCACCAAACCCAAACTCGCCGATCAGATCAACCAAGCTACCATTGCACGATGACCTCTCACAAGCACTCCGCCCCTGTCTATGTTGGGGTCCAGGATGGCATTCCAGTCTCCCATCAAGACTAAGCGCGATGAATCCATCAGCAATGGACCAAACCGACGGAAAATTCAACACGCCTCATCTGATCGCTGGGTGCATAAATCGCAATAACCCGAAACAAACCACTGCTCACAGCAATATCGGCCACTATAAATCGCCCTCACCGTGCCGACATGGAGAAGGCCAACCCCCGCATCCAGAGAACGATTAACTAACAAGGAAACGCATTCAGCCAGCCGGTACCCTAGACAGCACACGAGTATCAACATCGCAAACAAAGCGGGTCACCTGGATCGCTGCTACATCTACACCGAAGGACAAGAGATAACGAAGCAGTCGGACAGCCTTACCTCGATCTATCAGGCCCCTCGAATTCAGCTCAGCTAGCATCTTTTAATTTTTTAAAGTAACTTGGAAGTAGTCGTTTTTCTTTATTTTATTTTCCTTGAGTAGGGTTGCGGAGAGAGAGCTAGACGCAGAAGAATGTGCCCAGGAAGAGGAGGAAGGGAGTCTCCTTGCCTTACTTTCACTATGTTGTTCCTCACTTCTTTTTCACCCTACTCCTAGCAGACTTTTTACTTTTTCGTAATTTTTAAATTTTCTTCCTCCCCCTTTTCAGTGAGGAGGATCGAGTTGGAAGCATTTCATTCATCTCCATGTAAAGGTCCATTGGTGGTAATTCTACCTCCTCGTGCTGTTGTGCAGACTGCTGCTGTTGCTGGTACTGGAGCTGCTGCTTCTTGTCTTCAGGTTGTTGCTCTTCCTGCTAATGCCCCAGCTGTCTCTGCTGCTGCTTGGATGGCTGCTGCTTCTGCCTTTGTTGCTGCTCCTGTTCCAATGTTTTTGTTGATGCTGCTGCTCCTGGTGTTGGTTTTGCTGCTTGGTTGGCTGCTGTCTTTGCTTTTGCTGCTGCTGCTGCTTCAACTGTTTTTCAGTTGATTTTGAAGCAACTTTACCGTTGAAACCTCATCGACCACTCGAAAGTCAGAAAGAAGACCCCTAGGTAGTCTTCAGTGATGGACATGGGCAACCCGTGTAATGCAATCCGGGTCTTCTTGGTGCCCATGTTCTCTGTTTGGAGTCGAAAGCATTTGGTTGTAAGGACGTTACCAGCTAACGCTTCTTCCGTCGTCAGCAGGATGTCCCACATAGCATTAGATCTGCGTGCTGACACTTTGACCGCAATGTTTAAGATCTTCAAGACCTCTTCTATCATCTCCCTGTTGACGTCGATAAAGATTTTCGTCTTGACATCCGTTGTCAATAGTGAGATGGTTCTGTAGTGAGATAAATGTGCTGCACTCATCCCGCAGGTCACTATAGTATTCTTGCCCTTTCTTGAGTCTTTCTCCCTCACGAAACAAGAACAAACAGTTGATGAACACGAAAACAAGGCACAGAAAACAATCTTAAACGTCAAATATGCTATTCACCAGACGAGTCTCCACTATCTACGATCGTTGATTTCTAATTCAGCAAGAAAGTTCCAAGTTAGCGTCCAGCTTGGAAAAAAAAATCAAATCGGGCCATAACTTAAAATAGACATCCGTTTTCAAGCACGCAAAGCATTCTAATGATGGATCAGAACTGAGAGAATAATCTGGCCGAAGAAGCATAATAAAACATCCCAGTCTGCTATAAAGAACAGCTTCTAACTGGCTCTCTGTTGTGGAAGATTTTGTCAGACTCAACTTGCAATACAGCTGAGTACTGATCTGTTTGTCTGACTAAATCCTACTGAAGACAATAATTACAGAGACATGTCAATGGCCTATGAGCTAAACCAGGTCATCGTAGAAACTACCCGGGGCACGGACACGGTGGGACATCAAGCGAACCCCTTCGACTTCTTCCTAACCTAATAAATTCCTACCACAAGTTTTAACTCCGTCCAGTGTCCAGATTGATTCCAAACCTAAGGCACCTCTTGATGTACCATTCCCTAGAACTATTTTTCGCTATGCGAAGGCAGACTGGGACAGCTTTCTATTCTACGTGATGGGAGCTCCCTTCCGAACATTCTGCAAGCATACTGCCTCAAAAGCCGCTGCCCTTGTCACTGAGTGGATCTTTACTGGAATGGAGAGTTTTATACCAAAAAGAAATTGTAGCAAGAACCCTGGTTCAACCCTGAATGCGCTACAGACATAACACGCCGAAACTATTACTTCAATATCTATCTTAAGGAGCGGAGTAGTTCGGCCCTCAAAGCATTCAGAACTGCAAACACTAGAAAACACCAAATGAAGCTATGCACGAGCGGTCTAGACCAAGTTTTAAAAGCATTAAATTGGATCGCGTGGTATTTTGGAAGATCACCAACCAAATCATGAACAGAGATAAAACGGCTGTGCCCACGATTATAACTAACCCTGAGGTCATATCTTTCTCGACGTGAACATATTTGCCATCATCATTGCCTCAAACTCAATGTTAGATGACAAAGACCACCTCCTAACCAAGATCCAGCGTCTCACTAAGCACGCGTGATCGTTAGACTTATCAAATGCCTTCACCCTAAGAGAGCCAGTGGTCAAAAAAAAGTTCAGGTGGTTGACCTTAAGAACATCGACCCGTAATTACTACCAATCCCAGCAAAGTTATAAAATCGCAGCTTGAAGGATAAATCTTTCCCAAACCTGTGAAAATTGTGAAGCGTATCCCCGTTTTTCAAGACCGTCAGGTGTGCTATTCCCCACCCCCACACACACCAGTACAGACCAATCTGTCTCCTCAGTATAATCAGCAGGCTCTTTGACGCCATAATCAATACGAGGGTCGTCGCGCACCTAGAAAAGAACAAACTTTTCAGCGACGAGCAGTATGAATTTCAGTCGTCTTCATAAATGATCTGCTTAAGAATATACTCAGATCATTTGTAAAATACGACTGTATACGAGCTCACCTTAACACCCTTTAGCGATGAACTCTCTTCAGATCGTGCACAAACTATCCCTTGATATAAAAACCAGCTGGTTACATTCAATGCTTCAAAGACCAAGCTAGTTACATTCCATCATCAGCGAACTGACCTCGAACTACCACCAATCTTGATGAAAGTAGGTCCTGTTGGTTATCACCGTGCATTGAAAGACTTCTGGGCCTCAGACTCACATACAATCAATTGCGAAGGATGCTGGTGAAATGGTCGGCTCTCAGTACACCTCCAGTAATTACCTGACTCCTCCTGCTAAGCTTTATATTTACAAGAGCCAGATCAGTCCAGAAATGGAGTGCTGTGGTCATATTTGACCGAGAGCTGCCAAGACCACACCCTCCCACCTTGTGTTCAAAGGTGTTTCCAAATCCTTCTGGGTGACGAACTATTCTCCACCTTTCAATCTCTCTCGCACAGGCGGTATATGGCAAACCTCTCACTATTCTACCGTTACTTTTAAAGAAAGTTCTCGGGCGAACTACATTTCCTGGTGCGGCCGAGGCAAACCTCCCCAGCAAGAACACGCCATGCCACTTACATATTAACAAAAACAACCCAGATTCCATCCGTATTCCATCGATGAAAAGTAAGTTGAACTGTAGCAGCTTCTTCTCACGAACCACTGCCCTGTGGAACTGACTCTCAACAGGATGTTTTCCCGACCACTACAATCTTAACCTGTTCAAGGCTAAATTTAATCGCTACCTTCCATTTCTATACGCATAAATGGCCTCCAAACGTAACACTCTATCTCGAGTAGTCCCCGGGCCTTGTAAAGAGTAAACCTCGATGTAAAAAATAGTGAGAGAACAAAGCTATATAAGTATAATTAAAATATATTGCTAAAAAAAATGGTTATTATATCATGTTTAAGCGTTCATAGAGATTTATCATAGTAATGCATTGAAAATGATCATTAACCATTACCAATAATGCATCTATTACTGACAAAATCTTACTAGTTCCTATATAATATGAATTTATTTCTATTGTTTTACTCGTTCTGCTTCGCGATACGCGCCCGTCAATGAAAACTTCGAAGACAATGTCCTGCTCATCAGCAGGTTTATTGAAAGCCAAATGGATGAAACTAGAAAAAGAAAAAAAACCTACAATCTTGAGGCTAACCCGAATAAAAAAGTAAATAAAAAAGGAAAAAAGGACAATATGACAAAATAATGTGACAAAAGCAGGTAAAAGCTGAATCTAGCATTGATACCAGGGGTCTAAATGGTTAAAGAGGTATCAAGTAGTTTGCTTACAGTAATATGTCATAAAGTTTGCAGTGATAAATTCTTAGAAAGGAAGAAAGTTACAATGTGAGAGCAGTCAAGACGTGGTGAAAGGAGTTCTACAAGACGAAGTACAGCAGCAGAATAAAATATATACAAAGTGGCTACCTTAAACACAAGTTCAAATAATATTATATTAAAGCGGGCCAATGCAGAGAGAAAAAAGCGTAGAAAGGTACGTACCGGCGATGCTATCGTAGGCGGCAGATTTAGTAGGATAAGAAAATGGTAACAACTTGCTTTCAGCCGGTGCTTTATCGTTCTGGTTTCAGAAATTGCTACGGGCTATACAGGAAATGGTCTAAGACGGTGACCAATCTAAATTGGACCAAATTTAAAACAGGGATAAACAAAATGAAAATACTTTAGTAACAGAACAATAGGAATACTTTGAAAATCAGACAGAAAGGAATTGTCACTGGTCAGGTATATATGTATGCATTACTGCCAGAAAGAGTCTATTATATGGCTTATATTAATATAAATTCACTTTAATGATTTTATTAAAAAAATGCATTGAAAAGAAAAAAGTATGTCAATTGTAAGTATTTACTACAGATATTATTGGCTTACGGTCACATCATATTGAAAGACCGGTTTCCGTATGATCACCGAAGTTAAGCAACGTTGAGCTTGCTCAGTATGCTTGGGAATTCAATGTAATCTGTTTCTATTTATTAAGAAACGCAGCTACAAGCTCAAATGTGCGAGTGGTTTAATACTTGATGGCTCGGAATTCTTAATGGGATAGCCGAGGTGCAAATCTACCTGAGTTTGATATATTCATTTACGCGCATATACACTTGGCAAAGGCATGAATACACATCTCCTCCCCGAGATATGGGTTAATTAGTAAGATGTACATCGCTAAACCATTATTATCTCAAAAATATTTTACAATCTAAAAATATTTAAATAACTTTCAATGGATTAATAAACTCTAGAAAAGACTCAATAAATAGGGATAGAATATCGTTTGGCTTGGTTTGTTTCGTTTTATGGCATATAAAACTCAGTGGGTTCTTTAATGTCGACAAAATTTTTATTCCTGGTAATATTTTTTTTTTTTTTAAATGTATTGTGGTAATTTTTTTCGAAAAAAGAAATTATTAAAAACTATTTTTGTACTTTCATAGTGTTTTGACCACATTTGGGGTGTTAACTATTTGCACATAGCTGTGAGCCTGATAAATGCTACCAATTTGGCTAGTTAACTATTTGGCCACAGTTGTGACCCTGAAAAGTGTAACTACGCCGGATCAGAGTGGACCTGGGAACACTAGCAATTAAGAGGTGGTTCCACGCTCCTCAAAACCTCCTGATCAAAGGCCTTGATGCCGGATGCAGTTTATCGTCTTACAGAGGAGGCGATAGGATATGATTTTATTGAAAAATTCATTGCAAATCAGAAAGATTGCCAGTGGTCAATAATTAGTGCAAGTATTGCAGATAGAAATAATATATTAGTATATATTATATAACTTCAATTTCACGTTGTTTCTTTTAGAAAACGAATAAGGAATCGATTGAATGTGATTTAATAATAAAGATCCAGATATATTTACAGAAAACAGGTCAGGTTTCTTAATAAATAGAAACGGATTCATTTATTTAACTTAAGATTAAAACCCAACAAAGATTTCCGCTTCTTTTTTGGACTGACGATTAAATTCAGAATCGAATATTTTTAGAATCTCACATTCTGTGAATATTTCTTGCTGATACACATACAGTCGCTTTTTTTTTAATTCTATTGACAATAATCTCGTTCTATTTGCATGTACAAGAGTGAGATTGCTAACCGGATTTTCGAAGAACCCCAGGGTTCTGTGTATCCTGTTTAGAGATAGACTAGGAAAACAGAGAAAAATGAAAATAAAATAGAAAGATATAATCATTTTATATTGCTTTATTGTGAATTTGGGACGAACACTTTGAAAAAGTCTGCAAGCAAATATTATCATGTACGGCGTATGAAGACGCTCGTTATTCTGTCAGGGGAAAATCATTGGGTAAAAAAAAAATTGTTATACTTGAATTAGATTTGTATCATTAGTTACGTGCAAAAGTTCCTAACGCTCTTTTTAGTAAAGACTGAATGCACAGGTGAAAACCACTTTTCGCTGTAAATACTTGCACACATAAAATTAATTTTACCCTTTATGTCTAACTATTATTTATTTTATAGTTTACTCAGCAGATGGCTCGAGAGTCACCCAAAGTAGAAGATTTATATTAATATGCTGATGATGAATAAGGTGTTTGATAAGAATGAGAGCGTTGATTGGAAGGTTATGAGGATAAGGAGGCTAAATAACGATAAACATTTGCGTTACTAGTTACGATTCTAGTCCTCAAGAAAGCATCCACACGGGAGTCTGTTCTATAAAATATCAGTTCTTTGGGAAAAAGCTGCCTGAGTGGGACATTTTACTTAGATTTGAAAAAAGAAGGAAATGACGGTGTTTCGAGGCTGTGAAAGTAGAGTGACTTGTCCTAGCTGTTAATTCTGAAGTGGTCGAAATAAAGAATGAGGCAAGAATTTGCCATGGAAATGGGGGATAGATTAGAAATAAGCTTGCGATAAGTTTTCCCTTACTGCGTAAATGATATTAAATTCTGTTAAGTCTGGAGAGTGAAGATTGTGAAACTCCAGCCGAGATATCGTAGAAATATTTCTATTTTTGGTCTCGTCGGATTCTTGTAAATGTAAAACATGGTAGGAGTAATTAAGAAATTCCCAGAAATATAAAAATGAGCCGACTGGTTTTTCAACATTTTTACCAGCTATATTTCTGAGATGAGGTATTATGTACATTATTCGGACTATTGTCCTCAACTTTGCCGCCATATTTATTACAACGTTTCGGCCTTTCAGTATCTGTCTGTATTTCTGAGATGAGGTATTATGTATATTATACACATTATTCCCTTTATTGTCTTTATCTTTGTCGCCATATTTATTACAACGTTTCGGCTGTTGTACGCTCCGCCCTTCTTCAGGTGGCGTTCTCAAGGACACAAGACACAGTGAATAAAAGGCAGTGGAGAACTTTCAGAGGGAAATTAACAGGAGATAACTGATAACTGACATCCATTAAACATGGCACGTGGAACTAGAAGAGTCCACCCTAGTGAGTGAAATAAATGGTTCATTCCAACCACCTGAAGAAAGCCGGAGCGTACAACGACCGAAAAGTTGTAATATATATGGCGACAAAGATGAAGACAATAGTCCGGATAATGTGAAGTGTACATTATACGTCATCTCAGAAATATAGACAGATACTGAAAGGCCGAAACGTTGTAATAAATATGGCGACAAAGACGAGGACAATAGTCCGAATAATGTAAATAGTGTACATAATACCTCATCTCAGAAATATAGACAGATACTGAAAGTCCGAAACGTTGTAATAAATATGGCGACAAAGACGAGGACAATAGTCCGAATAATGTAAATAGTGTACATAATACCTCATCTCAGAAATATAGACAGATACTGAAAGGCCGAAACGTTGTAATAAATATGGCGACAAAGACGAGGACAATAGTCCGAATAATGTAAATAGTGTACATAATACCTCATCTCAGAAATATTGACAGATACTGAAGAAGGCCGGAGCGTATAATGGCAGAAACTTTGTAATAAATATGGCAACAAAGATGAGGACAATAATCCGAATAATGTAAATAATGTATTTTTACCAGTGGCTTGTAGATATTATCTCCACATTAGCTGTGGAGAGAAGTTAAGAGCTAATAGACATTAAACGCATTGATCCTCGTTGAGAGAGAAATTGTTTATCATGACTGGAGAAAGAAAAACTAATTCTAGAACAGTTTGTTACTATCAGGATAGGAATGGCTGAATTTTCTGGAAATGTGTAGTTGCAGTGAAATTATTGTATCTGTGTGTTTATACGATAATAATCGGCCTTTTATCTCAGCGTCCTCATCAATCATCATGTGATTTATTAGTTTGTAGAACATGATGAGCCGGAATTACAATGGTTCATAGTTTGGTCGATGCCAACTGAATCATTTAATAAATCTTTTTTTATTCTATTGGATCTTAACGATCCGTACATTTCTTTTTCACCTTTAATGTTTTTTTTTAAGAACAAAGTTTGTTCTTTTTGTAGAAGTGTCAATTATGCAGGGTTAGACAATAGCTACTGCGACCAGAAATAAACATTTTGTTACCATTTTATTTCATTTCTTTTTAATCATTTCACTCTTTGCAAGGGGATAAAGTCACTAAGATGTAATCAGTTACTGGGAGTCGAAGTGAAAGAGAAGACTTTAGTGAGGAGAAAAGGTCCGCGACAAAATCCAAAGACGTATAGGCAATGTGATTGATCGTGATTAGGCATCTCGTCTACAGTCGCTCTCTCACAGACGTGCCGTCGCCTAGCTGTCTTTGTTACAAATACTTTCACGGTAACTGCTCCGAAAAGCTACTTTCGCTTGTTCCCAGGCTGCATAAATTTAAGCTTGCTACTAAGTTGGCATTACGGTCCCATCTTTTCACTGTCGGATTCGGTTAAATGTGGAAATCTCTTCTACTTCAATAGCTTCATGTCTCGCACCTCTCGTCTGTGGAATTCCCTTCCTATTACTTATTACCCTGATAGCTATAATCTCCAACTATTCAAATGTAATGTCAATCGACATTTCCAGATGCCCTGATCTATTCGCTGTCCTTCTTTTCATCCTTTCCTCTATCACGCCTCTTTAGTCTCGATCCCACTGTCTGTAATTCCTTGCGTGCTAAAATGAAATAGATGGCCTTTCATCGCCTTTCGATCCGTTAAATCGATCGATTGGAAGACCCTGAGCTGTTCACGCCCCAGTTCTCAAAAAGGTTGGTACGGGTCAACCCTTCCGAATGCAGAGTTGCCGTACACTGAGTTTGCGCTCTACAAGGAAGCGAAAACGAATATGAGTGGCAAGTGGACGACATTTGGTGAATAGAACAGGCACTGTGGAGTGAACTGAAAGTCCCCGAAAGAGTGTTGATAGAGGCAACAAGATGGTGTTCACGGAAGGTGTTTGAAGCTGCAAATTGATAGCTGAAGACTATCTCTTGCAGGTGTTTGTCAAGATGCTTAAAGAGGTTGTCCCTTAAAGAGAAGTCTGGTAAGTTGTGTGAGGTATGGTTTCCTGGCTAAGCTCGTATATTCATGAAATGATAAGTGTGAAACAAGCGATAAGGCTTTAACATATTCAAGTGACCCCAATCTCAGATGCAAACTTTGCATTTCATCCTATATTTTTGTCGCTATCCTAGTAATATTTCCCTGTTTTTGTTTTCATCAAAATTCAAAGTTTTCCTTCGCATAATTCCTGTTGCCAAGAAGCAAAAAATGGCCATAAATTATTTTTGACGTCATTTTTGTGACAGTACTGCTTCTTTTCCTACCCATACTGCAAGCAGCAGATGATGTAGACACACTCATAAGAATATTATATCCGGCCAGCCTCGCCCTAGCTACAATGATGTAAAACTCGTGGTGCTATGACCTAACAAAGTAATTATAAATGAAATAATTATCAGAGCGTGTCCGAATCTAATACAGGTTTAGCTTAGTTTTTGCTGATTAATTTTATTACAGTTATTGAGTCTTTATTGTTGAATAGAATTCATTCCTTTTTCCCTACTCACAATGTGATCAAGAAATGGATCGTTTTTGTTGCTAAAATGAAACAAAGGGTAGATTTCGTAACGGCGAATTCGTTTTCAATTAACGGTAAGCTTATGTTGATTTTCTTTTTAATTTCATAATTTGGTACATATATCGAAATCAGCACGAATAATCATCGTTTTGTTCTTCTACAACCTGACGAGTTTTTCGGGCTATTTGTTTGTTACTGTTCTCTGTTGTTGCCAATCATAGAAGCGCTACTGTACACCATCGGATCTTCTAGACTTTCTGTCAAGATTTATTTGGAAGCCGTGCGGAGCTTCATGTCCATTGACGATCCTCTAGCCAAATACTTGGTTTATAGTGCACCCCATTTTGTGTCCGTAAAATAACATTGGGCTATGTTATCCTAATGTTATTTTAACGCCAAAATAACTTTAAAATGAAAACAAAACCGATAGTGTAAACAGTCGAATGTGATTTAAAATGGGAGTATACTTCAACTTAACTATTTATTACAAAATAAATATGAAAGTTAAAATAAAACAACAATCAACTTATGTGTACACCGCGTGTAACAGCAAAATTGCCCAAATCGTGCAACGGCATAATTGTCCATCCCACAAAATGTTTAGTATCAAAAGAACCACTAAACTAATTCAGTTACTTTTTCCAGATTTCCAGATAAGCCACCTTGTCACCATTTGCTGTAAGAAACACTGAAAAACGCTTTGAGTTATTCAGCTAGAAAGAGAAGAGTTTAAAACCGGTTTGTGTCAGTCCCATTCTCTTCCCAAATGAACATTGGTAAGAGCATGAAGATCTTTCAGGCCTTCTGTAATGGTACCAACATTCATACTCCGGCTTCCATTTTAAAGTCCATTCGAGAATCATCAAGAATAAGTTTAAAAAAAAGAGGGAACAGTAGAGAGGAAAAGTGGATCAGGAGGTCACAACATCAAGAGGGATTATCATTTTAACTTAATACTAAAGAGATCAATTAGAAAAGATCCAACTCAATCCACAAGACATTTGGCACAAGAGAGATGAGTTCCAACTAAGACACTCCAAAGAGCAGTGATCAAGACTTAAAAAATGAAATTGTACGTGAAACGTTGACAGCAACTTGGCACTACATGTCAGAAGGTTACAAGGTTAGAGAGGGTGAGGATCATAATAAGTTAGATAATGATCCTGGAATTATATATATATATATATATATATATATATATATATATACACACACACGCACACACACACACATATATATATATACATACATACATACATATATATATATATATATATATATATATATATATATATATATATATATATATATATATATATTCCAATCCTTCGTGCGGTTCCTTAGCTATGATTAATTAATGGGGAACATGGCATTTTTGTTAATGATCGATTTCATCACGATTCTTCTGTTAAGCTTAGAGAGTAATTAGACATTCTTAATGTTCTAAGTAGAGGCCAATAATGTTATAAAAACCTCGGAGAATTCCAGTAAGATATCTTTAATCATTTCTAAGTTACAAAGGTTCAAAGCGTGCGCTAACAAATGGACAATTTTGCTTTTACACGAGTTAGACAATTTTGTTGTTACACTTGGTATATCCTTTTGCATGTTCGCTTTAAACAGGTTTCGCCTTTTTAATGCTTCTAATAATTTGTTTTTCTGCTTCTTATTTTTCACAAAAAAAATTACATACATATATATATATATATATATATATATATATATATATATATATATATATATATATATGAAGAAATATAGTCTTAAGATGTGCTATATTCATGGGACAAAGGGCTCAATATCAGAGATAGAGCGTGTGTAAATATAAAAATGATCATAAAAGTCAACGCTTAGATGCGACAGTCTGTTTCATGCTAGATGCAATCGTTAGGCCACAAGTCCTGTTATTCTAACATAAAAATGAAGAATTATTGAGGAGCGAGAGAATAATAAAAGAACATTTCTTAAGAAAACAGAAGATAATAATTGATATTGCATTTGCATTTATGAAAATTAAAACTGACTGGAAAACACGAAGTCGGAAGAATGTTCCACAAGCGAGAAAAAGAAACTGTTGGCATAGAACTTGCGGTTGCGTCTAGCCATTACAAATGCAAAATGGTTAGAAGTTGCCGCCAATTCCGTGTGACGCTTAAACTCATGAAATCTAAATGCCAAAGATGAAATCTCACCAGGAGAATTATCATTAGAATATTTATAGAAAAATCATTGGGATATGGAAAACTGACTGAAGTCGAGATGTTATGTCAGGACCAGTAAAATTTCATATTCTTTGACTCGAAAAATATTGCAAACTGTCTAGACCAGATGTAACAGCAATATTCAATTCGTGGACGCATGATAGACTTATAAATTTGGCTGGTTCTAGCGGCAAAAATTTCCAGCACGACAGAGTTTAACCAACCTTTTCAGCAGCAGACGTGGCAGTTGATTCAATATTATCTTTCCACATCATGCTAACGTGGCAAGGCCTATGAACTCACTCTCCTTGGAGTTAGCATCAACAGTGCTGATGGATGTCAGAAAAGGTTCTCTCAGAAGATATATATATATATATGTGTGTGTGTGTGTGTATTGTAATTTTCCTGTTAATAAGTAATAAACTTATAGATATTTGAAATTATTCGATGAATGATTTTAGTTACAATTGCAAATCTTTTCCATCCAAAATCTGATTGATTATATTTTATTCTAAAATCCGAAGGAAATAAACGAATTATGTTCATGCATTAATACAATCATTTTTAAATAATTAAAATAAACAACAATTAATTAAATTGATTGTTAAATATTATTCAAATCAATTAAAACCCAAAATATAATACAGTTTCAGGCTTTCAAATTATGCAGCAGCTGTGATTGGTTATCACGAATGATTGGATAAGAATCTATTGGTTGTTTCCTTATTGTCAGTGTGGTGAGGTGTTCCTTAACATGATTATGTTTTTTTTACCGATTTTACAACCATCGTAAAAGGCGAAGTGTTTGGATAAAAAATTACATCAATGTTTAATTGATACGTATGTAGCGTTGCAGCTCAGACCACACACCAGATCCGTTCTCTGGGCGCAGCTGCTTCCGGTCAAACGTCTGTGGCTAAAAAATAACTCTTTGAACAGATCGTTACCCACTAAATAAAACCATGATATGGTTGTAGCAGTAGCCAAATCATATCCTGGATATAGCCTTTTGCTACAGACGAGTGTGGCAGAATTGCCGAGTTGAGTGGAGTGGGGTGAACCGACTAATTGTCCTATATTACTTTTCGGGTGACAGCGAGCCTTTCTCTGTGTCTTTCCGTGGTTTTAACTTTTGTTCCTAACTGTTTTCTAGAGAACAGCGTCCTTTGTCTTGTCAACTCTATCTAAAAAAAGTCATTCATCAAGAACTCAGCCTGGCTTCACTGACTGACTTTCTTTGTCAGAATCGTTTGACCTGTTTCTTAGGAGGTCCACCCTATTAAGCTGGCCTTCTTTGGCAAGACTAATAATTGTCAAATCAATTTCTGGGATACGTTGCAGGGAGGCCCTTAGCAAAATATCGCTACACATATTGGTATGTTCTGTTTAGTTTATACATGTTTAACTTGTGTTGATTAATTTAGGTATAAAGGAGTTCTAGAACGCTTTTTTCCCCCTGTGTATCCATTCGTCGGCCCGATTCTGTTAGCGTACCATTTAAGAAGAATATGGAATAAAATGTATGGATATCATAAAATAGATAATAAATGAGAAATGCATGTTTACAATTTTATGCAATATATTGTTAAGGACTTTTGTGGGATGAGTAAGACTGGATCCCTTCAACAAGAAAATCAAACCTGAGAACTGTTTCAAACAGACACACACATGTATATTTTGCATTGTCTTGCACAAAAGTTTGTTTTGAGCATGCATCTCGCTGAAAACCCTTGTTCAGAATAATAAATGCGAAAAGCGAATACATTACACAAATTCTTTGGACAGATTTGCGTATGATTTTGCCATGTAGCACCAACATTTTTGTAGGGAGAATATTTCTAAATTGAGTCATTCAAAATTCTATAAATTAATTTTGTAAATTGTTTGCAAAGGATTTGGAATAAATTCGAAACGGATTCCGAATGAAATGATAATCAAAGACGGAACACAGAATGCAGATATTTTTTATTTCAATTGGAAGAAAGACAGAAGCTTCATGAATATCTATTGATAAAATGAGGCGAAGTTCCCAAAATACCAGAGGTCTCTTCCCCTGACACATTGAATCCCTCTTATGTATTTCCAGGGATACGCTCGCCCCCTTTAGAGAAACCATATTTTATGGAGGATCGATTATGCGAAATAGTTGCATTGAGGAGTCTTACTGGAAAAGGCTTCTTTAATATTCTAAAAACTACAGATTTTTTTCAAGATAGGAATAGGTGAATATATTTAGAGGAAAGTATTTTGGAAGTATTGTAACTTGGTTCAATTATGGTTCGTTCTCTAAAATCTTCTTGCTTAGAAAACTGAAATGCAATGTCAATCGTTATCCTCTGTCTTATTAATTGCTTTTCTCATATTCTTTTTTCTCATATTTTCTAAAACTCAGTAAACAATTGGGCTTTAATGGCGTTATTGCTTATCTTGGAGAGAATTTCTTTTTTAATACGAGGTAGAGCCTATGAAAAGTAAGATAAATGAAGATTAAAAACTAAAACTGATACAACTCAAGTTAAACACTCAAAAAGAAGGATCATCAGACCGGATTCAATCCATGTGCTTTATCATGTCTTGTTAGTGGTGTATGCCTTAAATATGGATAACTCGTGTTTTTGTTTTTTGTTTTTTTGCACGGATGTGAGTGAAACATTTTACACTAGCTAAAAATATTTAGGCGAAAATCCACAAATAAAACAGAAAACCTGTAATAGTAAAAAGGAAAAAAAGATATGAAAATTACTCCCTTATATGGGCAATGTTTGACTGCCAATGCTGTATACTGGACTGAAATTAAAGTACACTGTCTCCGTGCGATGAAATCTTGGTTCGTTCGAGGGAACGTTTCAAAAGAGATACAGTAACCATGCAATATCGTTCAGAATGAGTAAGTATCATAATAATACTGCTCTGTCTCGATATCTCTGGAAAATAAAAGACGAAAGCAACACACAACACTAGATAAGATGGCGCACAGTAAGGAAAAGTAAGAGCGATGCGAGACGGCTAGAAATTTTGCAAATGATGTCAGGCAGAAAATTTGATGACTTTGATTTTTCCGAACTTAACTTTATGATGACAGGATGTTTGCATACGAAAAATATTCAATAGCTAATTAGGAACCCGGATGGCAGTAACATCCGGGCCAACAGAAGCCAAAAACAAAAACAAAAAATAAGTTCTCTATAAATCACGAGCGACACAAGATAAAGAATGTACTTGCCCTGACGAAACTTCAGTTTTGACCGTCGATCTCGAAATGCCTTGGTTTTATTTTTTATTCATCATTTATCTTACATTATATATATATATATATGTATATATATATATATATATATATATATATATATATATATATATATATATATATATATATATGAATTTGAAGGTCTGATGAATTGGATTGTAATTACGATTCTAATGTAATAAATTATGACCATGGAATATTAGTGTTTAAGGCTTTTTATTATATTCTTACTCTGTCCTGACATTGAGTTCTACCTGGGTTCTATCCACTTGGGAATTTTTTTTATCTATATGTATGTGTATGTATGTATGCATATGTATTTATATATTATATATATATATATATATATATATATATATATATATATATATATAAATGCGTATATATTGACCACTAGTATTATATATATATATATATATATATATATATATATATATATATAATGGTCCGTAATAATTTTTCCTAGAGATAAATATATATTTACCTATCTATAGCAGCCTCCCTAATTCTACATATTCACTGCTTTAATTGTCTGTATTAGAATCTAATAATCCATTTATTGATCT
The DNA here is from genome assembly GCA_963932145.1 of Acanthosepion lycidas. Taxonomy (NCBI): domain Eukaryota; kingdom Metazoa; phylum Mollusca; class Cephalopoda; order Sepiida; family Sepiidae; genus Acanthosepion; species Acanthosepion lycidas. The sequence goes on from OZ010586.1 coordinate 9,347,678, forward strand.
TGCATATGCATGTATATATATATATATATATATATATATATATATATATATATATATATATATATATATATATATATATATGTATGTATGAGTATATACCAAATGTTTACCTGAACTTATCTGTTCCTGTTCGCATTATTCAGTAAGTAAAATTTCTCGATTGTATCTTGAACAAGAAAATGATTTTCTTTTGTAATCTTTTTATTCGTATATTTATCATTTCCTAAACTAAGTGGATATTGAAGTCAACACCCAGTGGCGACAGTCTGTTTCAGGCTTGGAGATTGCGTTTAACAATGAAACAGGCGGTCGCCTCTGAGTATTGACTTCCATATCCATTTTTATATTTACATATTCTCTGTCCCTGACAGTGAGCACTTTAACCCATAAATATAACAGTCGTGGGTCCTTACCTATAACTACAGAATAAACTCTTCCTAACATTATATATACTACGCCCCTCAAGAGAGAGGGACGATTCAAGCCGAGCTTCTCGGCTTGACGGTCGAACTCTTTGCCTCTGAGTAGAGAGGAACCCGGCCGAGGCTCCGCCGAAGGGCAGATTCTCGTTCGGGGAGGTTGACCAACCCGGTCCCGTTTATACGGGTTCTACGGGGACTTTTTGGCCGAGCCTACGGGCTCGGGAAACCCACGTTAAACTCGGCCTTGTGCCATATGCAACCCTCGTGGGAGGGTGGCTAGATGCCGATTCAAGCCGAGCTTCTTGGCTTGACGTTCGAACCCGGACGACGCTCCGCCGAAGGGCAGAGTATCGTTCGGGGACGTTGGCAAACCCGATCCCGTTTATACGGTTTCTACGGGCATTTTTTTGGCTGAGCCTACGGGCTCGGAAAACCCATGCTAAACTCGGCCTTGTGCCATATGCAACCCTCGTGGGTCGTGGGGTGGCTAGATACCAAATCAAGCCGAGAAGCTCAGCTTGACGGTCCAACTCTGCCTCTGAGCAGAGAGGAACCCGAACGAGGCTCCGCCGAAGGGCAGTGTCTCGTTCGGGGAGGTTGACCAACCCGATTCTGTTTTTACAGTTTCTACAGTCATTTTTTGGCCGAGCCTACGGGCTCGGAAAACCCACGTTAAACTGGGCCTTGTGCCACATCTTTTCCTCGTGTGTGTTTGTGGAGGAGCAAGTAAATATCGAATCGAGTCGAGCCGATAGTAGCTCACTCCAAACCAGAGTGACACCTTGCACATCTTGTATTATTATTTCGTGCAATATACCTTCGTTATTTCTACTCTGGTGTTCGTATTGTTCTTCCTTGGTTCATAACCTGGACCATAATAATAACATACCTTAAAACTACATTTTTTCATATATACAGAAAAAAAATTGACATTATTTTAAAAGCAATTATCTTGTAAACTACGACGTCTAGTTGAATGAAATCGAACAGTTTAGGTGTTGAACATGATAAGTTGATTATGGGACCGATTTCATGAATGTTCAATATGTGCACCGCCTATGACACGGCAACCGTCAAATTAGTAGTAAAACTCTTGCCAAACACGCTGGTTTTGATTATGGTCTACCAGATTCTTTAGCCCTGCATAAGCAAAGACTTCCTCTTTAAATCTTTGGTAACTAGTCAAAATTTGTTTGCTAGCTGAAGTTTTTCCATATATTGGATTTATCATGACTGTGTGCGAGCAGATTCCAAGAAGCAAAATGACTTTTCTTTGGGAGTGAACGGCATGGCTCAACCTGAAAACAGAACAAAAATAAAACATTAAATATAAAATCTTGATCTGTGAGGTTATTTTAACAAGAATTGCCAAAATTATTGGCCTGCGAAATGATGACAAATTTTTAAGACACCCATGTGATCATTTATTTTTTTTTTCTTTTCAGAGTATAAATTATAGAATAAATTATATAAAAACTGTCCAATTGTTTCTTTCCGAGCGCTTTCGGCCATACATTTATCCACTTTCAAGGTTGAAATATATGAACTGTTAACAAGCAATAGAATTGTTGTCTGTATGTATTTCTATGTTTCATTTTCAAGATATTGTGTACATGTTAATAGTTTATATTACCGAGTGTTGTTTTTTGTTTTTATTAATAAGGCTTCCATAATGTTTAGTCTTTATTTACATGCAGTTTATGCTATTACATTTGTGTTATTAGGACTTCATGGGAAATATAGATTTTGATTTGATGGGTTTTGCAAAAAGATCAGATTTTCTATTCTGATATATGAGCCGTTCGTTTCGCATTGAATTTGAAATAATTAGGGTATTGATGAATATATAAGCTTCAATTTATTTCTCTACTTTATGTAAATATTGCAAGCCACGGTACGATGATTAATCGGGATCTTATTTTGTTGTTATGGTGAGTATAAAAATTTAGGAAATCATTTTTTTATAGATTGATCGACACTTAGTTTTAGTCTCTTTTTAATGACAATGTTTAACTTTTCAAAGATATTTTGCCCAAAACAAAATACGCTCAATTCGTTCGTAAATACGCTTTTAAGTAGGCGCACAAGGGGGTCGTCAGTGATGTTTTGACTTGGCTCATCAGGGAGTTTCGGGTCTTTCAACATCATACTCCCCATCACCAAGTCGACCCAATCAGGGGAGATCAACCCCTGATTCCCCCTTTTGATTGAACACTAACAGCTACTCTGGCCTTTTTTAAAGAATAAGAGGAAGAATGACCACGTGTTCCGGACATCTGATTGGATGTTAGTAACAACCAATCTGCTGCGCGGACTAAGTTTTAAATGGCCCGCGGTTGGGACTGGTTTCTTTTCTTATTTCGGTGGATTGCAGTTTCGATGGTTAACTGAGGAGGTAATCTTAATGTTCCTAAATCTTACCCTATTTCCTTGAGTATTTTATGGTTTAATTATTTGCCGTTTTTATTTGTACTTTTTTCCTTTTGACGGGGATACTTGAACTCAACGCTATTATCACATTTTATCGTTAGCCTGTTTCTTAATACAAATAATATATACAAAAGAGGGAAATGTTCGTATAAATAAAGATAAAATAAATTAGCCAAATGTCTTACGTTCAAATAAACATTTTTTAAATTATATTTTATATGTATCGCTAAAAAACCGATGACAAACTGATAAAATAAAAAGATATATATACAAACGATATATGGTAATGATCAAGAAGAAAAACACTATATATGCGTTATGGTTCCGATTTAAAATATACAAGAATGTGAAATGTTCGTCTAAAGTAAAATTAAATAAATAAATTAGACAAAAAAGGTCCGACGTTCGAATAAGGCCTTACGTTCGAATAAAAATTAAATAAATAGTCTTACGTTCGAATAAGAATTAAATAAATAAATAAATGGACAAAAAGTCTTACGTTCGAATAAAAAAAAAAAAAAAAATATATATATAAATAAATAAATAAAATAGACGAAAGGCCTTACGTTCGAATAAAGGTAAAAAAAAAAAAAAGGTCCTGCGTTCGAAAAAAAAAAAAAAAAAAAAAATTATGAGAAAAATGGACAAAAAGTCTTACGAGATTTGTCGCGCCGGAACCGCTAAAAAGAAGTAAATAGTAACATAAAGGGTACCGCGTATAATACGGGTTTGACAAAAACATATTTACAAATAATACAATTTACAAATTGACGAGATATATTCTTTGGCAGTACTTGTACAATTCAATTACTCACATTCGCACGCAAAAAAAAAAAAAAAAAAAAAAAAAAAATTATAAATGCTTTAAATTAAATGTTTATAATATTGGCATGTTGCAATTATATTAAAATTATTTACAAATTTACCCGGCTTGATAATTATTTACATTGATGTCCATGAGCTATCACGCTTGAATCCATAACCATTTTGCTGCCCTTTCTGCTGTATTAGTTATGGTCTGAATCGCCTTTCTTTTGTTAGCACCTACTACGCCAATATCAGTTAGAGCTTTGCATAGGGACCTTGCAACAAAACCCCTCACTCCCACCTCGATTGGCAAACAGCTTGACTTCCACCCATTGTTTTTGCAACTCGCTAATAGTTCGTCATATTTTAACATCTTCCGTTCATGGGCTTCTTCTGCATGCTCTTCCCAAGGCACTGTCAGTTCCCACATTATAACCTTTTTAATATTGTTAGAGTAGAACACTAAATCGGGGCGTAATAATGTTTGCACGATATGGTTAGGGAATTTTAGTCTTTTCCCTAAGTCGACCCTTAATTCCCAGTCTGTTGCCTGTGACAGAATATTTGCTATATTCTTGTGCTTTTTGGGGGGTTTCTCACCAGCTCTATGGAACTCTATGGCTCTTTTATCTGTGTTTAAAGTATTGGTGCTGATGGCCATATTGACTATCTTTGCTATCTCTTTTAATATTTCATCATGCCTCCATCTATACCGGCCTTCCGTTAGTGCTGTCTTACAGCTACTTAGAATATGTTTTAGGCTTCCTGGACGCGAACACAAGTGGCATAGTGGCGATTCTGTCTCGTACCATCGATGGAGGTTGGTAGGACTGGGAAGTGTGTCGTATACAGATTGAATCAGGAATTTTATGTTGATGTCATTGCTCCATATATCTGACCATTTGATTTTCCTATAAATCATGGATTCCCAATTGGTCCACGCACCTTGTTGCCTTAGTCCTACCATCTTTGCCACCCTTTTCTCCTCCTCGCCCTTGCGTACTTCTTCTTGTATTAAAAGGTTCTTTTCTTTACCTTTGGCTCTGTCCACCCGAATGGTAGGAAAGAACCCTAGGCCAGCTCGTCCAGTAGCTACGGCGCCTAATATGGCCTTTTCGCGGAGTCTTTCTTTAGCGACACGCAATGCGTTCTCTGCTCTCCATTTTCTTCCTGAGTAGACTTCAATGCCTGCTCCAGCCACCTTTGGGTCTTTGGATAACTCATACTGCATTATAGCTCTAATTTTGGTGACTTTGTATTCCTCTACTAGGCTTTTGAAAGGAAGTTGCAGAGCGTTTGTGTTGCCATATAGAGCAGCACTGGTCAAACTTTTCGGTAGGCCTAACCATCTTCGTAGTCGTGTGCTAATTCTTTTTTCTAATTGTTCTATATGAGAAGACGTAAATTCATAAATAGACAATGGCCATAAGATTTTAGGAAGAATGGCATGCTGATAAATCCAAGCTTTAAATCTGCCTGGCAAGCCGGATTTGTCAACTCTCTTTAACCAAGTTTCTAGTTTGTCTTTTGTTTCTTGGATTCCTGTTGCATCTTTTAGAGAGTGATCTATACGTTTTCCAAGGCTTTTTACGGGCTTTTCCCTGATTGTTGGTATGTCTCCCCCGGTTAGTCTGAATCGCTCCTTATCTAATATGTTACCTTTCCTCAAAACGAGTGACCTTGATTTCTCGGGGTTGAAGCTCATTCGGGCCCATGTGATCTGCTTTTCAATCCCCTTCAGTAGCCATCTCGCGCCAATAACGGATGTAGTAGTTATTGTCATGTCATCCATGTAGGCTCTTATAGGAGGTTGCCGTAATCCTGATCTGGTGACCGGGCCTTTACATTCTGTTTCTGCCGCTTTAATTAACATGTTCATGGCTAGACAGAACAGGGTCGCTGAGATTGTGCATCCTGTTATGATGCCTTTCTCCAATTTATGCCATGCTGAGGCTGTATTTCCTGATAACGTTCTCATTTGGAAGTTATTATAATAGTCAGCGATTAAATCGGTAATTTTACTTGGTACGTAATGGCGATGGAGCGCTTCTTCTACTAGTTTATGTGGTATTGATCCGTAGGCGTTTTTGAGATCTAACCACACGATTGCTATATCGCCCCTATTTGCCTTCGCTTCTTTTAACAATTGCGAAACGACCCCTATATGCTCCATACATCCCGATATTCCTGGTACTCCACCTTTTTGCACGGAGGTATCTATGAACTTATTTTTAAGAAGGAAATCTACCAAGCGTCGGTTTAAGATGCTAAAAAATATTTTACCCTCTGTGTTCAACAGGGAGATGCATCTGAATTGGTCTATCCTTCTGGATTCCTCCTCTTTAGGGATCCAAATGCCTTCAGAGTGTCTCCATTGTCCAGTTATTTTTCCTCTTCTCCAAATAACTTTCAATAACTTCCATAACATCCGACGAAGCTTTGGACAACGTTTGTAAACTATGTAAGGCACTCCGTTTGGACCTGGTGTGGAGGCCGTTCTGGCTCCTTTAATGACTGCGTTAATTTCCGTCCAAGTTGGTTCTTTCACGTCAAAAGGCGTTAATGGTGCATTAGGGATTATCAGGGACGCATTTTCTACAAGTTCTAGCTGTCTGTTTGGATCACTCAGAGTTTCTTGTAGGAAAACATTAATTTCACTGGGGGTACTCTCCAACTGGCCACTTCGTTTTTCCCCCAACAGCTTCTTTGTGAAATTGAATGGATTTGAGAGAAATGCCATACGTTTCTTTGCCCTTTCTTTCCTCCTTCGTCTATGCCATTCTGCTCTACGTAAAGACTTAATTCTTAAACGAATTAGGTCTCGAAGCTCCCGTAATGGTTGTCTCTCTTCGGGTCTCGCGCTTTTAAATTGTTTCCGAAGAGATCTGAGCTCCGACCTGAATTGTTTAATCTTTAGTTCCCTCCTATTTTCTTTGCTAATATCCTTCTTTTCCTTCCGCTCCTCATATCCAAATTTTCCTGCTGCGTAACTAGTGATAATTTTGGACATTATCGCTAGTCGTTTATCCACCGAACCTCTTGATGTCATTTGAATGATCTCGCTGATGTCCACGTCGAAATCCTGCCAGGCGTGTTTGTTACTGGCTGGTGGCCACTTTATCTTTCTTCGAAATGGAGCATCAGGCATAGCTTGAACCTCTGCTTGGGGGGACTGGGCACTGTGGTGAGCTTCCCGGCTCTGACCCTCCTGCGTCTCACCAGGAAAAATTCCTGCGCGCTGCTGTTGGTTCGACCGCACCTGACACTTCATTTTTGCCTGATGTATTTTTAGGCCGCGCATATTTTTACACAAACGCTCAAAAAAATTACTGAAAGATAAGGCGTTTAAGGTGAACGAACATTCGCAAGTGAAATGTTCAATATCAATATATATGGAACTGTATGCGTGCCTTTGTGTGTATGGAAATAATAATTAATTGGCAAATACAAATTCAATGAGTCATCTTCCGACTAGATGTTTAGCAGATAGAGATCTACATATCAGCAATAAGTTCATTCTAATAAAGGTATATTAAAACTGACGAGTAGATGTGTGCCTGTTTACAATCCGAGTCAGAAGATAAGTCATTGAACTTTTCAATTACCTATTAATACTAATCTATCTATCTATCTATCTATCTATCTATCTTTTTCAGTCTGTTCATTTCTATCTATCTACGTCAGTCTGTTTATATCTATCTATCTCATTCTGCTCATATCTATCTCATTCTGCTCATATCTATCTATCTCATTCTGCTCATATCCATCTATCTATCTCATTCTGTTCATATCAAACTATCTATCATTCTGTTCATATCTATCTATCTATCTATCTATCTATCTATCTATCTATCTATCTATCTATCTCATTCTATTCATATGTATCTATCTACCTGTCTATGGAACAAATAGGAAACGTTTATCAAATTAAGACGTTTTACTTTAATATAAAAGCCTCCCCAGTGAATGAGACACGGAGAAAAAAGAATTTCTGCTATTTTTACTTTTGTGCTGTTTGAATTACATTAGTTAAGCAGGCTTTATATATATATATATAAATATATATATATATATATATATATATATATATATATATATATATATATATATATATATATAAACAAACGCACTCACGCACGCACATGCACACAGACACACGCGCGCACACATACAGACACACACATACATATATATATATATGCGTGTGCCGGTGTGTGTATGTATGTATGTATATATATATATATATATATATATGTATAAATACACAAATACCTACGTTTGTAGGGAATCTCAGATTTTCATGGTTATCCAATTCATCAGGCAGAAATATTAAATTTACCATTTAAGCCTGACGAAGTGAGTAACCATGAAACGTAGGTATATGCGTATATAGTCATATATAATTTATAGATCTGTTTAATTACACTAAGCACTGTTTTGTTTACACATTAAATTAAATAAATATTCATTTGCTCATCTGTATATGTATGTTATCACACGCATATATAATTTTTCTAATATCACATTATTTAGTTTATGTTCATACGCACATATATATAAATGTATGTACATATATGTATATGTGTGTGTATATATATATGCACTCAGACACACGCATATATATATATATGTGTGTGTGTGTGTATGTATGTATGTCTGTCTCTGTGTGTGCGTGTGTCTTTGTGTGTATATGTGTGTGTTCAGTCAAATGTGTTGGACTCGGTCAATTTTAAATTTTCATTTCTTTAATGCTCGTCACATTAATTAAGAACTGGTGCATTACATGCCTCAAGTTCCTTAAATGACCCTCCGAAGGTTTTAAATTCAAAGTCTTCCTTCTCCTACACCAGTGGCCCACCAATGCTATAGAACCCCGTCTGCTATAGGTAAATAGCTGGGGGCAGAAGAAGAGGATTAATAGCATGTAGGTGAATGTAATGGATTCGTCTGCAATTCGAACTCGGCTCTCCGATTCCTCAATCAATCAATTAATATATATATATATATATATATATATATATATATATATATATATATATGTGTGTGTGTGTGTGCGTGTGTGTGTCTGTGTCTGTGTGCGTATATATATATATATATATATATATATATATATATATATATATAGATATAGATATGTATATATATATATATATATATATATATATATATATATATATATGTTCACTTAAAGAGAGGAGGTTGGTTATTTACTACTTTATTAATTTCACTTATTTATTTTTTTATTTATTGCTATCTTTTACAGTATGAGATATCACTGAATATGGTAGTTTTGTTTTTATTTAATAAGCACGTTCATTAATTCTGAATTGTTATATTCATATGTAGGCTGACACGCATGCGCATGTGCTAGGGCATTGACATCTAATTTGTGCGGTTATTTTGTAAACGTAAACAGTGTGTCTTATGCAGTAAACAAAATACATAAGTGTATCATATTCTGATACCTACATTAATATATATATATATATTAAGCCATTAATATATATATATATATATATATATATATATATATATATATATATATATATATATATATATATATATATATATATGTAACTAATGATTTCATGGGTAGGGCTGGTTTTTAAACAGATCGATATGTTTTGTTACTTTTTTCCCGAAGGGCCATAAGTTCAAGGCCAGATAGAAGCCTGGATTTGAATTCAAGCCATCCTCATTTAGAATTCCAAAAGGTCAACCATTTCTTTGAAACATTCCACAAATTGAGATTAAATATTTTCACAATTACGAGGAGTGTCCCACAAGTATTGGTGCAATCGTTCACTAATCCAACATATTCATTTCTGTCTGTCTATATCTCTGAGATGAGGTATTGTAATTATTTACATGATTTACATTGTTCGGGATGTTCTTCTCGTCTTTATTGACATGGTCACGACGTTTCGGTCGTTGTAAGCTCCGGCCTTCTTCAGGTGATTGGGATTTTGAACTGAACACTTTATACCTGTCTATATCTCTGATATGAGTTATTATGACTATTTACATTATTCGGACTGTTATCCTCATCTTCATTGTCAGATTCACAATCACCTGCAGAAGGCCGTGGCGTACAACATCCGAAAGGTTGTCAATATGGCAATGAGGATGAGGATAACAGTCCGAATAATGTAAATAATTTAAGCAGAATACGAAATAAATGCAATTTCACAGAATCTTATTACTGACAATATTATATCGAATGCATTAAATTTTAAATTCATACAAATACCAATAATCAGTTAATCCCATAAAACAATTGTAGCTCTCCAAAATCTATATAAGCCAGCAAAAAGTAGCCCTACAGAAAAAGAACTTTTTCAGCATAAAATGACCTATAGGGGTTTAGGGGCTATAAAATAGAAAGAAATACACCCATGTACCCCACCCCAGGGACTTCTGATTTAGGTGGTCTCAAGTTTAATCCTATAAAATTGATTTCCAGATATAATAAAAATAACCTCCAGATGCTTTTTTCCTTTCAGTTTCTATCCACTAAATAAATAAAAAAAATGGCTATAGCTACAAGCTAGATGAAGCATCACTTGATTGAAAATGAATACCACAGAATAAAAATATCACATCATTAAACTTGAGCAGACAGTTGAGTTTATGTGTGAAGGAAATTGCCATCAGAATATTATGAAAGCTGATGATGACTCTGTAATAGTATGAGATCTGTTCTGTTGGAGTTTATAAGGATATCTGTCTATATTTCTGAGATGTGTAATTGTAATTATTTACATTGTTCAGACTGTTGTCCCCATCATATTCACAATGTTTTGCTTATTCTGGTACAATAATATGGCGCCTAGTGAAGATTAAACTTGCAAGCAATAATTATAACTAAGCAACCCTTGCTCTATAGGAAACACTCTTGTCACCTTATATATATAATAATCTACTTCTTGAGGCCACACTGATCTCTCCATAAGGAACAAGGAACTTGGCATATAACTCCAGAGGTTGAATAAAACTAACATTAAGTTAAAGGGCTTAAAAATATATGAATTTGTATCCTTAATATCTTCAGTTATTGAGTTACAAATAATGTTGAATGTAACAGACATTTGAAAAGATTACATTCTCATTCTGTTTCCAAGATGAGGTATTCTAATTATTTACACTATTTATATTGTTCGGGCTTTTCTCCTCATCGTTATTGCAATAGTCACGACGTTTCGGCCGTTGTACGCTCCAGCCTTCTTCAGGTGATTGGAATTTCGAAAAGAACACTTTATTTTGTATACCATAGACTGATGTCCTCAAGAATACATGACCCAGTGGATAAAAGCGTTGGTTGGATCCAGAGAATTGACCCAAACATTTGTTAATTCAATAACTGTCTACGGCAGTGTTCAACAAAAACTTGGACGGTTGAGTTAAAGCGAGATAATTGAGACACCCGTAAGATGCATGACACGTGGAGCTAGAATAATTTACGCTGGTGGACGAAATAAAAGGTTCATTTACATTATTTACATTATTCGGACTGTTATCCTCCTCTTCATTGGCATATTCACAACGTTTCGGCCATTGTACGCTCCGATCTTATTTAGGTGATTGTGAATATGGCAATGAAGACGAGGATAACAGTCCGAATAATCTAAATATTGTAAATAATCATAATACCTCATCTCAGAGATATAGATAGATCAAAAAGGGTTCAATTCGAAATTCCAATCACCTGAAGAATACCGGAGCGTACAACGTCCAAAACTTCGTGACCATGGCACTAATGATGAGGACAACAATCTGAACAATGTAAATAATGTAAATGGTCATTACTATACAAATAACATAGGGTCAATATGTTACCAGGACCAGCAAGTTAGTTTCGCATGCACTCTTACAGAAATTATACTCATATCTAGTGTTAATGGTCTGGGATTCGTCCAAGCTCCACTTTCGCTGGTGTCGTCTGTGGGAAGCCCTTAGGTACCAGTCTTCACTTCACCAAAACGACATGACAGCAAAAAAAAAAAAAAAAAAAAAAAAAAAAGCATTTCTATTTCTGTCTATGGTAACAGTCATTTATGTCATGACGCTGGATACGCATGCGCCCAATATTAACCCTGTTCTGACTGTTACATTAAAAAAGTGTTGCATACCCCACCGACTGCTGCTTTTTGTTTAGATGTATTCACAATGTTTTCTTCCAGTCGATTAAGGCTTATGTGTACCCCTACTTTGCAGACATTATTTGGATTTAATCATAAATCAATTACATTTTTTTAAAGTAATTATTTTAAAATTGTAACACTTGTATAATCTATGTTAGTCTACGCTGTGAAATTTGATTTGACCCTCTTTTTAGCTTAAGCGATGATCTTCCCTTAAGATGTTCCACTAAGTATATTTTCTTATTTTCTCCGAAATCTTGTTATGTTATGTTTTACAGAGGGATATAGCGGCGCCTTTCAAAAGTAATCATTTTTCAAAGTAGGCAGGCCCTCTTCTTCTTCTTCTTCTTCTTCTTCTTCTTCTTCTTCTTCTTCTTCTTCCCTTTTGTGCTTTTCTCTTTTCAGACATGTGAGATAATGACTATCAAAAACTTCCAGTTCTTTGGAAGCTCTTAGTAAGAGTTATCTTTTTCTACCTCTTTAAACCCCTGTTCTGACAACCATTTACATAATCTTCTTATACGTTGTTTCCGCCCCCCCCGTCACTCATAGCCTCATTATCCCATTTAAGTGTCAATTTCTTCAAGCTCTCTTTCCTTATTATGAGCTGGGGCAATTTTAACTCTTTCTGAATATAAATATAAATGTACTTTTTGTTTCCATTTTCTCTAAAGTTTTGTCATTGCTCTCATGTTCAGTCGATAGCATTCTCAGCATCCTTCTGTAGAACAACGTTTCTTCCTCCTCAAGCTTCTTCTTCATCTGTGAAAAGATTTTCCGGCATGTATGCCATGTAAGAGGACCGATATTAGATAACAGTTCAGTAGTTACGTAAGTTCTATGCCAACAGTTTCTTCTATCGCACTTCTTCCTTGTGGAACTCGTTTCCGGTTTCTTGCTTTCCAGTCAACTTTCCTTATTCAAAAATGTAAATGCAATGTCAATCGTCATTTTCTGTTTTCTTAATCCCTGTTTGTTTATTGTTCTCTCTCCATTATAATGTTATATTCTTTATTTTTCCTATTCTCTCACATTCAGTAACCACTTCTGCCTTTGCGGTTTATTGCCTCGATTGGGGATGAAATGATTAAAAATGTTCTTAATACTTTCATTATTTTTTAGAAGGCATCTTTCACTGTTCTAATGCGCCGAGTGACTTCGGTGTTGTATTTTCGTCCTCTGTTAAAATATTTCATAAATATTTTAATTTTATGCAACGCAACAAAAAAAAAAATATTAACACAAAATAAAAAAAAAACATGTGAACTTCAGTAAATCGCAATGAATTTATTCCGAATAAGCGAAGTTGGCATCAGTTTCTGAATTAAAGAAAGTAGCGTCACATAAGTGAACAAAGATTTCTCAAGCGTTTTTACATTATTTTCCACCTTCCAACCTCTCCCCCTCTGTGTCTGTCTGTCTCTCTCCCTCTCTCTCTCTCTCTCTCTCTCTCTCTCTCTCTCTCTCTCTCTCTCAGACAGTATGTGGTGAGCCTCTCCCTATTATCACTACTAACATAGAAAGTGCTCGGACGAACGACATTCCTTGGTTCCTCCAGGTCTAAACTTCACAGCCAGGACCCACTATGCCACTTACATAATAGCAAACCACATATATTCCTTCTCTATTTTTTTTGGCGGGAAGTAAGTTCCATTCAAACAGCTTCTTACTACGAACTAACAGGATGTTTCCTCGAAACTGTTCAAGTCTAGAGTTAACAGTATAAACTGCCCCTTAACCTAACCCTCTACCTCGAATGGCTCTCAGGTCTTGTAAAAGGTGAACAAATCTCATATATATAATAAAGTTCTGAAGTCGACAAAATCTATGCGTTTAGAGTGAAGGTTGTCCGTGTATTTACAGGGAGAGTTCAATTTGCTATTAGACATCCATTATTATGATTTGTTTGCATATTTTGTTAATCATTATATATATGAAGAATAAAAAAAAACAGTTTGGAATGTGTATGATGTGAAAACTCGGATAATTATGAGCTGAGTTCATGCCTTTGGATAGAAATCTAGGTCTTTATCAAATATATCGTATTTTAGCAGCGTTATGGCTAGTAGGTTTGTCTGTTTGTAAAATCGGGGACAACATGAATTATACTTGCTACTTTTCACTATTTTTTAATTCTAACTGAAATATCATTAAAAAGTGAAAAAGAAAAACAATAAAAGAAAGAAAGAAAATATGAGGAAGCCAGAAAAGGAAAAAGAAATAAACGAAAAGAAAACATGTGAAATAAAGAAAAAGAAAGAGAATTAATACGAAAGAACGAAAGAAAGAAAAATGAGAGAAAGAAAAGAAAAAGAAAAACGAAAGGCAAAATTGAGAAAAATGGGAAAAAAAGAAAAGCTAAAGTTAATGTAAAGAAAGAGAAAAAGAAATTGAAAAAACACGAGACAACAGGAAAAAGAAAACAAAAGAAAGAAAGTTAAAGAAAGCAATAGCGACAATAAGTATGAAAGAAAAACGAAAGAAAGAAGGAAAGAAGGAAAGAAGAAAGAAATGAAAACAGGACATAGAAAAGAAAGGAAAACAGAAGAATGAAACAAGAAAATAAAAATACGAAAGCGAAAGGAAAAGAAAGGAAAAATAGAAAAGAATACAAGAGTAAAACATTACAAATCGTATAACATTTTTCGCCAAGAACGGTCAGTCTAGTAAAATAAAAATTTTAACAATGTACCGCGTTTCTTGGGATATTCCCGCCAGATACCGTCGTCCTAAGACAGAGAGAATCGTCCCCTTTCATTATCTTCGGGAAGAAAAACTGACAGTTTTATGTTTTCATTTTTTAAGAGAGAGATAGAGTCAGTGCGATAGAGTAAAAACAAGAAAGCTTCTCAGCTTTGCAGATGACGTCAATTGATTGTATATCTCGTATTTTTGTACATCAAATCAAAATATAAAAGCCCAAAACACAGGTGTTTTCTAGGGACTCCACTGATACTGTAGAAGCTGTACGACTATTGCGACGTCACCCACTGCAACTGGAATTGCTGACAATAAAAACACCGACGACTACTGCTGCTATTGTAACTGTCACATTTATTTGTGGCGCTTAGATTATTGCAGCGCATGCGCACTAATACATCAGGCACCCAGTGAAAATCATTATCAAATCATGGATTAATGAAGAGCTTCTCTAACACGCTAATTCTATTGTGAGGAACCCGACGAAATAAACTTGACTTTAAATGCAACACAGGCACAACAAAATTCAATGCACTGATGATCAATCTCATAACACTAACACGTTTGATCACCCCCAAGGAACCCAGCAAATATTACCTTGTGCCAGGCTAGATGAAGTTTAAATATTTTCGGAGAAATAGCCGTGAAGCAATAATTAAAACGTAATTCTACAGAAGGATACTAAGAATAACTTGGAAGGAACATGCAAGCAATAAGGACTTTACAAGGAAAAGGGAAACGAAAAGGACACTTAGAATTAGAAAGAAACAGTTTAATTTTTTAGGACACATAAAGAGAAAAGTGGGCTTGGCGAATTTGACACTTGCAGTACATATTGAAGGCAAGAGGGAGAGTGAATACCGAGTAACCAAGCTAACAAGCTTGTGTAAATGGATGACAGTACAGTGATAGGTAAGGATGAACTACAAGAACTATAAGAACTACAAAGAATAGGCAGTTGTGGAGAGCCATGATCGCAACCATCCTGAAGGGACACAACACATTAAATAATGTCTTAAATATCATTAGTTCTTTGGTGAAGTCGACCCTCATTGGGAGCCAGCATGTTTGATCTTATGCCACACTAAACTATGATTTTTAGGGCATGATTCACTGGAGAAAGCTAGATTAGACAACTGTGCGTCATGAGGTCGATTCTCCGTCTTAGATTTATGACCTTTTGCCATACTCAACTAAAATTAGTATTTGTGGACAGGAGTAAAAAATGTTTAGAAAAGTCATTTTGTTTGATCATGCGCTACACTAGGGAATTAAAACGTCATAGGGAACCAACCTTTTACTATTTTCAGTCTGAAAAAAGCTGATTTTAGTCTATCGGAATATATAGACACACACACACACATGATCTGAACACTGAGTTCAAGCAAGAAACAGACTATCGCCACTCGCTGCTAACCTCAGTGTCTACTTGAATGATTACATACGCTCTATCTCTGATTTTGAGCACTTTTACTCATAAATATAGGATACATTTAAACTATATATATATATATATATATATATATATATATATATATATATATATAGAGAGAGAGAGAGAGAGAGAGAGAGAGAGAGAGAGAGAGGGAGAGAGAGAGCACTTTAAAAAAAAGAATTCACCTCTTCTCCAAACTGTCTTTTTTTAATTTATATTGCAACCCCCATTGCTCATTACTGTATATTGCTTGTTGTTTTAATAGATACAGTTTACCCAGTAATCTTCGGAAAGGGGATAGTTTTTCGATATAAAACGGGAAGAAAAAAAAACAAGCAAAACACTGCTATCTTCTGGCGGGTGCGCGTGTTATAAGAGTTAAAGGCGGCAATGAATGTCTTATAAGCAATACGAAAATCATCAGAGAAAATCTCTGCTTTTATTACTCACTTTTTAAGCTTTTAAAGATTTAATATTATTTCAATCTATCTTTTTTTTTGTCGTTAGGTATGACAAGTTAAGAAAAAAAAATCTCTTAACAATGGCAAATAAAAAAAAAATTAATAATAAAACCAATTAATTAAACACCTCCTTTGTATCGCGTTCACTAGAAAACTAATCAAAATATATATCATCAACGAAATTTATTTTTGAACGTAACATTTTTGTTCGCATCAACGAAAAATAACGGCGTTTGGTTTATTAAAACTTTCATCCAGTTTTGTTAGTTCGTTTCTAAGAAGTGTCAATACCAAATGGAATTCGTAGTCTATTTGATATTTACAAATATTTTTAACTCGATCGAGTATTCTGTACATCGTATAATGTTTTACGCATTGATATCCGGCATCTCTATTGAGGACTTAAATTTCATGAGAATATAAATTATTTTTTCCAGTTTTTTTTTCGAAAGAATATAAAAATTTCAAAGACAAAATGTTCCGACTAGTGTAACAAGAAGTTAATTTTTACTAACCTTCATTTAGTCTGACACAAGGCCACGATAACGGTGTTTTCAATATTTGCATGCAATGATGATTTTAGAACACCCTCATTTTGTTGATTTTTTTTTTTTTACATGACGATCGGTTCATTCTCGGACATTCTTCAGGCGATATTTTTATCCTGTTTCAAGATAACATATTCCAAAAGGTATGATCCTATTTACGGAAAATATAACCAACTGTAAATTATATTTTGGGGGAATATTTTACACTTTCGATAATATATAATTTTATTTTAAAATTTTATTTAGTAATTAAAATAATAATAACCATTTTTAAAACCCAAACTCTGGTAATGATCAACATCAAGTGTCCAGTTAATATAGTGTTGATTTATCCCGAAAACAATAGATTTCTCATGACTTGATAGGTTATTAATAACATTTAATCAACTTAGTCTTTTACACGACGAGAACTACTGGGTCCCCAATAAGGATTGACTTCCGTATAATAAGACTAAGATTAAGCTGTAGGTTATGCATAATTCTGTAATTTTAATTAGAAATATGTTTAAATTGATGCTGAATTAAAAATATATATTTTATCACATCATGACATCATTTAGCGCTTAGCTTAGTCTGACAGAGAACAAGGAACTCCCTGGCAACCGCTTGCAAGATCCAAAATCTATGACAGAAAACGACTACAGCAGCTAGCAGGCCATAAAAGACTTTCCCCGCTGTTCCAACGGTAATTATAGTAGCTTTTCTACTTCCCTTCTACTGCAGCTTCAGTGATTGTAGCAAATTGAGTGACTATTCAGTCTACTGCTATTCGACGTAGGACGAAAAATATTACAAGACGTAGTGTAGTACTATCTTGCTGTTTCTCTTTTCTGTCTCCTTCGTGCCGTGTCCCTAAAGGACGTGGTCGATCATAGCTCTCCACAACATCCAATCCGTTGTAATTCTTTAGTAAAGTCTGTCTTTTTTGCAATAACTCTTAACCCCTGACA
>OZ010586.1:9375571-9378071 GCA_963932145.1 Acanthosepion lycidas
ATATATATATATATATATATATATGGCAAATATAGATATATATGTAAACAAACATCACAACTATACACATTTAAAACGTGTTTTACTATAAAGGTGTGTGTAAGGTAGCATAAACACATTTTCACAAGAATCTCCGTTTGGAAAAATACTTCTAAAAGAAAATCTTAACATTTCGTTTTTGTTTGAAGGTTTAAGATTTTCATTCACACCATTTCATAGATTGTAACTGGAATTAGTTTTCTCGAGGCTGTCTACGGAGATCGACGATTAAAAATTAAGAAAATTAAGAGCAAATCTTTCAATAAATTCAATGTTACAACTTCCGTCTAAGCACATACATGCATTCAATTTCATATATTAACAACGAATTTCGATGATATCCCCTTTGCGACTTAACTGTTTACGCCTTAACTGTTTTATATAAAAACTAAAATATACTTTACAGAGAAGACCTCTATACTCTAAACGACAAACCGTTACAGAAAAAGAAAAGTAATGTTTCTTTTTATGAATTTTAAGGCATGCTTTTTTTTGTGTCCAAAACAAACCTTTACAAAGAGGATTTGTAAAAACAAAACGCTATATTTAAAAAAATGTATTTTTTTTTTCTAGAAGATTTTTGAAAGTAATTGGTATTTCCTCTCTTCTATTTCCAGGAAAATAATTACAATTTTTGCTCTTAAATTATCTCTCTTCTTCAAATTCCCCCTCTCTCCTCCAGAAGAGGGTATCATTATTATCATTATTATTATTATTATTATTATTATTATTATTATTATTTGAAAAAAAAAGAAAGAAAAAAGAAAGAAAGATTTCTTTTATTTAGTACTTACTCTGTGTTCAATACCTGACTTGGAGACCAGGTACCCACGGATTACATAGCAAGAATAGCAGTACCTTCTACAACAACTCTAACAAGGTTACCTTCTAAAAAAAGATCTCCACCACCACGACTACTACTACTACTACTACTACTACTACTACTACTACAAAGACCACAGCAACAACAACTTTAATCGTAAAAAGCATTGGATATTTTTCACAGCGTTTTATCGAATCCTCTGAGAGCGACCCTTTCCACCACCTATCCCCCTTTAGGGATTTCGTCTCCCATCAAAAGTTGGTGTTACGCGTACACACACTAACACACACACACACACATACACGCGCACATATACAAACACACGCACACACATACACATGCACACCTGAAAACATATATAATTTTTTTTCTTTTTTCGTTTATTTATTTTCTTTCGTTTTACGAATGTTTTTAGTTTCATTCGCGTTTTAGTTGTTATTGCTTCGATTGTTCGTTTGTTCCTTTAAATATTCTTTTATTCGTTCATTCGGACCTCTTTTTATTCTTTCGTTCTTTTATTCGTTTATTCAATCATTCTGTCAATCCTTATTTCATCCGTTCTTTTATTCTTTCGTCTTGATTTGATTTGATTTTTTTTAAAAAAAAAACGCTTCGTTTGTTTGTTTAAATTGTTTTACATTAATGTTCTTTTCGTTTGTTGAAATTGAGATTTTTTTTTTATTATTTGTTTACTTCTTTTGTAAGTTTAAATTCAGTTGTAAAAGCTTCTTCAGGAAAAATTATGTTTTCTGCTTGAATTAATTTTATTGATGTTTGCGTTTCATTTGTTTTTAATTCATTTGCCATTTTCTCCATCCCCGAGCACAACCTCTAATAATACCAATAACACAGAAAATACCAATATCTCCACCACCATCTTCACCACCACCACCACCACCACAAAATATATCATTTCCTCCACGTATCGTGCCTGATTTAAAAGGCCACCTTGTGTCATCTCTTTCGTCCGTAGTGACGCAACTCGTTCCATCTTCCATTTCTCGCAGCGACCCGCTACCCGTCTGTAAAAAAAGAAATACATACATACATATATATATATATATATATATATATATATATATATATATATATATATATATATATATGTATATATGTCTACTTGACCACACAGGTGGTACCCTTTAATATTTTTTTTTAATTCTAATCGTTCTATCCTAACGGTCCTTGAATAACCTACATACACAAAATAAAGCCCCATCCGTAATAAATATATATATCTTTTTGCATATATATATATATATATATATATATATATATATATATATATATATATATATATATATACATACATATATATGTAATATATATGTATATATGTAAATTAGTATATATATATATATAAATTAGTATATATATATATATATATATATATATATATATATATATATATATATATATATATATATATATATATATATATATATATATAAATTTGTATATATATATATTTCATATATATTGACCCCCACAAAAAACTCATCATACATCCCTACACATCTTTACCGCCGGCCCACCGCTACTACCCGGGTGTACCGTCGGCATCCTGCGACCGATTTACGTACGGCTTACCCGAGAAGTCCACCCTGGAGGGCAAACATTACGGCCGGACATATTTGG
>OZ010586.1:9385571-9395571 GCA_963932145.1 Acanthosepion lycidas
TAGCGTCTTTTGACATGTTTGTGATATAATTTCCTACAATAAAGAATATTGCACTATATTTTATTGAGACCTCTTTCAAATGAAATTTTACGAACGTTAGAATTGTACTCTGTTCGTTCTCATCTTTCACACACACACACACACGCACACACACACACACACACATATATATATATATATATATATATATGTAAAGGACGATATCAAATAACAGAAAGCATTGAGGACTTGCAAAAGTAGCAAAATTAAAATGTATAGCATATGTAACTCTAAAAATTTCCACAATTGTCAATGATGGACTGTCTGTGTTCCAGTTTATCATGGCATGAAAAAATAACCCTCTCACCTACACCCACTGAGCTTACTTTTCTGTTTAGCGTAGATCTAAGTTTTAATTGGTTAATCCAGACGTACCCACAAGTTCACTCCTACCGGTTTAACTTTTTGAAAAGATGTAACATTTTATTTTTAAATTTCCTTAAAAATCATTTAATCACCAGATACTTACATTCGCCTGAAGAAGTACAATCATAATATTGAAACATGAAAGCTTTTGCGCAGCGATTTCAATATGTTTTTATTATAATCTCTTATAATATAAATAAAAATAATAATATATTGCTCTACTTTGAACTGAGCACTTTTTAAAGTAAATGCTACGAACAGTGGAATTTTACTTCATCTATTCTTTCTCTCATTTGTGTGTGTATAATGTGTGTATAATGTGTAAATATATATATATATGCATAATCGACCCGATCATAAACTCCTAGAAACGTTTCAAGGATATAGTTAAATGTAAACTAAAGACACTTGGTGTTAATGTTTAAGACTGGGAAACTGTTTCTGGAGATAGATTTGACTGGAGAAGATTGATTTGTGACAGTTTCAAGAATTTTGAGCAGAAGCGAATTTAGCATTCCGACAAAAATTGCGCCATTAGGAAGGGAGAAATAAAACCTGTCCCAGTGTTATTTAGGACACCGACAAACTTGCAGCATTTGTGGAAAAGTCATCCTCGCCGCCGCCGGCTGGTTTAGGCTGTAACGTGATATCACGACGGAGAGATCAGCTGCAAACACTTGTGGATACAAGTCTACCAGAAAGACCTGCAGGTTACTTGTGAGAGTTTTGTGACAAGAACTGTAAGTCTGTTGATTGTACCCAGGGTCAGTCAAGTTTCCACCATAGGGAATACACACAAACTTTATATTTGCCATGTATGTAAGAGAGGTTTTAAAAGTGAAACTGGCCTTAAGAATCATTTACGGGTTCATTCATAGCAGAGCGGGTATAAATGAGGGAAATATTAAAAGTTTCAATAAAAATATCTACCACGTGAAGAGATGAGCTTCTGCGAAAAAGTGACAATCACCATCATCGTCATCATATATATATATATATATATATATATATATATATATATATATATATATATATATATATATATATATATATAATGGACGGCTCTTCGTTCCTAAGTAAAATGATATGTTAGGTCGCCTGGCCAATCTCTGTTACAGACGCCTTCTTATGTTTGTTCAATACCCGCAGGTTCCACCTGTGGTGTTAAATATATATATATATATATATATATATATATATATATATATATATATATATATATATATATATATATTTACTTGTGTGTCTTGGTATATTAATGACATTGCTTGACCCACAATAATACAAGTGCGTCCAGGTAGACAAAAGATTGATTTAATAATTCGAAAAGTTCATGAGTCAGAAATGTTCTGTCGAAATGGTAGACAGAGATGTTTTAGAATATAAGACGAATATCGCAATCTCATAAAAGTCTGAGAATAAAATTTTCCCAAAGTCTGTTGCAATTCAACATTTACAGTGTCAGATGCACAGCTCGACATATTCTTTTTTTTTTTTTTAGCTGAAGTGAGGTTTACCACAACAATATTACGCCTGTCTAAAGAAACACTGTTTATAAATCTAAGTAGTTACTCTACAAATAGAAGTCCCTTTTTCACCAATATTTTAACTTACATATATTGGATTTGTAACAGACACCTCATTTTTACATTTAACACTGTATATTATATCTATTTCCCTGTATATCTGTGAAATATTTACAAAGAAATTATGCTTTCGGGCAGGAATCGAACCTGCGCACATTTATAGAAGAATTTGATCCGTTGTGTAATACCCAACGGCTACTAAGAACGTCATAGGGTAAGGTTCTGGTTTCCCTTGTACGTAAAGCACACGTGCTCAAGAAGGAATATTTTCGACAACCCTTATCTGCTCGATTTTGAATAAAAAAGGAATTTCTAAAGAAATAATGGATGGATATCCCATTTTAATATGCATGTATGTATGCATTAATTCTACATATCGTATATTGAAGTGACAACAAAATTTTCGTTTAGACATGCTCTCTGTAATAGTATGCTCAGAAAATATTTCAACTATTTATTTGGGGTTCTTCCTGAGTCTAGTATCTCATTCAATATAAGTTGGAAACTCTGGTCAGCGTATGTAACCGAATAATCTCTTAAGATCCAAAATATAAACTCTATTCTAGCTATTTCTTCAACTCTCTAATTTGTTTGCTTGAAAAAGATGAAAGATTGTCGAATTTACTGGGAACACAAATGATAATTTCTGCAGATTTTTTTTTGCGATTTTCCAGTTGACATTAAAAGACTTATTGAAACGTAATGAAACATTCCGAGAACGCTCCATTTGTCAAAATATGATTAAATAAAGGCTTAATGTTTCAAATGCATGTACACACTCATAAGCATATACGCGCACACACGCATACATACACACATAAATCACACACACACAAAGACACATATACACACACACACAGACACACAGACACACACATACACACATACACACACACACACCCCTACGTATATATATATATATATATATATATATATATATATATATATATATATATATATATATATACATACACACACACACACACATACACACACACAGGGTGTATATATATATATAACAAAACAAAGACATAAGTTCGTATGAACTTTTGTCCTGACTTTGGTTTGAGGAACTTGCTTCCAAATTTTGGAAAATTATTTTTGATACACCCTTTTTCTATATATATATATATGTGTGTGTGTGTGTGTGTGTGTGTGTGTGTGTGTATGTGCGCGGGAATGTGCGCGTGAATGTGTGTGCGGTTATCTAGAGTGGGATACAAATAGATATTGATATTTTTTTAAATAATTTTACTCCAAGCAAGTCAATAAAGCCACTAAGAAGCAAGAGTTTATTGGGTGTCAGAATATATGAGAAAATGAAAACATTATTAAGAGAGAAGACTATAAAAGAATGCATTTAATTTTTTAAAAATCAAAGTTGATTGGGAAGCAACATACCTGAAGAGAATTCAATAGATGAGAAGTGCGATATGAGAAACTTTTAGTATACAACGGTTACATTCTCGCCAATTCAACAGTAAAATGATGAACCCTTGCCGCCAGTCTAGTCCTCTCGCTTAAATTCATAAAATCTTGGTGCTATAAAGGAAAGTAATATTTATTTTGAAAACACAGAAAGAAGTACAAGGCCACAAGAGCGGATAGAGGAAGGCTGGTATTCAATCTCTCTTATCTTAAACTTAGCTAGACACAATTACTGACCGAAAGATACCACAGTATTCCTTACACCCAAACAACAGATTCTTACTTACAATTCATACTACACACACTATATTGCTTCAGGTCTCTATGAAATGTTCACTTGTTCCAATATATACACTTTGTCTGGATGGAGCGGAATAAAAATAACAAAAAATGAAACCCAAATGAATACCATATATGAAAATATTTATAAAAAAGTCACGGGGAATCTACTTTGTGGTGTTGGGAAATAGACGAAGCCGAGATGTCAGGTCAGGACAAATAACATTGTATATTATAATTTGGATTTTATCATGATCTCCAAATATATATCAGGAGAACCAGATCAGATGTAACAGCAATATTCGAAGTAAGAACTAATGGTAGACTTATAAATATGTACAATAGATTCTGTACAGAAAAATTGTTTAGCATGGCATAGTGAACCAACTTGCGTAGTTAGAGACTTAGCAATTGATTCAATATACAGTCTCCATTTCATGTCACATGCACAGGTTAATCCGAGAAGGTATATATATATATATATATATATATATATATATATATATATATATATATCATCCATTACGAATTAAGATTACAATAGGTTAATGATCATTTTCACCTTGTAAATTGAAATCAAATTTACAAGGATTTTTCAAACGAGGTAATAGATGATAAATTATTGATAAATCCTTGTAAATTTGATTTCAATTTACAAGGTGAAAATGATCATTAATCAAATGTGATCCTGTTGTGTAAAATATGTTGCTCTTTTTAATTAAAACATTGAACTCTATGTGTGAATCAGTTTTAATATTTTATATTGTATTAATAAGATTCACTTGGATTATATACCAACGGATTATTTAGATAAAACCTTACTACAAAATTGAACACATTGCACTAATGGGTAAAATAGTTTCAGCATCCTAGCTTAGTAGGCGTTAATTCAACTGAAGAAGGCATGAAACTTACTAATTATTAAATCCAGAGGGTTTCCAAAAAAACATTTGCTCTATAGTATAGACACGTGTCCATATAAAACAAAACTGCATGGAATATTTTCCTACTAAGCAATAAACATATTCAACTCTTGTGCAAATCAATTCAAACAAAACGAATAATTATGTTATTATTTACTTTCTTTCGTATTTTTCCAATGAAACATGACCCAGTGCATTTGTTACTACTTCGTAGGTCCATTCCACGAAGTCTTTCCTTGCAGATTGACCACAGATTCTCAATTGTATTTAAATCAGGAGAATTTCCGGGCCAATCTATAGTACTTTGATTTGCTCACTGATAAGGCTTGCCATTGTGTTCGTGCAGCGTACAATTTTCGTACGATTCCTTGCAGTAACATCCATTTCAGACAATGCTTGTCGGACAACTAATCGACAGTCGAGACAGTAGTGTCTGGGCGTGATAAAAATCTGATGCAATCACAGATGACGTAGTATTTTTTAATCATACATTCCGAAAATGGATTCACATTCCTGAACACGACGGCAAATGACCTAATCTGAGAAAAAAATAGAAATCGATTACACCTTGTCATTCCAGTGGGTCTAAAACTGACCGTATGGTGAAAGAAAGGAAACTAGAAAGTTTGTTTCAAATAATTTGCAGAAGGGTATATCTAAAAGCACATGATGGTACACACGTACACATATTTGTGTGCATGTGTGTGTGTTTGTGTCTCTATCTTGATCACATCCAACCTATTTCTGATTTGGAATCTTTAATTGACATCAAGTACTTGTATGTTGGAAACTTAATGACCACTCTCTCGATACGCCAATGATAACTGTACAGCTCCTTAAATACTACTGTTATATTGAATCCCTGTTAAAAAAAAATGATATTGCATGGCAGGGTTCTCTTTGCTCACAGTCACCAGGATCATCAAACCCATCACGATCGTGATGCGCATCAACGTGTGTACACCCATGAGGCACGCGCAGAGCCACCATGCGGCATGAATGATCTATTGTATTTCAGTTGGGAATTAAGCCTGCCCCAGGTCTCAACTGAAACTCATATATAGTATCCATTGCTGTATATCCTGAAAGACACAGTTGACACCATTTCAGAAAGTACCCTACTCCTCCTGGTATAGTCTATCTTTACAAGAGTCATATAACCCCAATAAAAGAAGTAATGCTGCCCTAACTAGCCTGGTGATGCCTAATATTTACTTCCCAGCTTTGATAGAGTTTAAAATCCTTTATCCTGGTGGGTTATTAATCATTTTAAGACCACTTTCCCACAGACGAAACCTCGCTAGCGTCTCATTACTCTGCCGTTGTTTTCATGGAAAATGTTCTCCTTACTTACATTCCTTAGTTGCAACAGTTCAGACCTTAACAGCTAGGACTCTCTTCGCTAAGTGCACAGGATAGGCTCATTGTCATTCACTTTGTATTCCATTAGTAAAGATGAAATTTTAAGCAGGCATCTTTTTCCCAAGAATCCGTACTATATTGAACAGACTCCCAAAAGGATACATAAATGCCCACTACGATCTTCAAATCTAGGGTCAACCGATATCTATCTGACATGACCTCATAGTGTACACTTCTTACTTCATTCAGTTTCGTCATTATAATAACTTAACTTAGTAACCATTTACTTTGAGCGTCTCTTGGGCCTTGTATTTGGGAAACATAGAATAAAAAAAAACGTCGGGAGTGCATTGTCGCATCGTTCGCCAAAAATGTCCGGAATGCTCCTCTAAACAATTCTGAAGAAGTTGGGACCGATGACATCGTGTATTGTCTTTGTGGGTTTACTGGAGTCCAAGTGTTCTATTGAGCTGCACCCTGTAGTGCCACCCGTTCAGATCTTAAAATTTAGGACAGGCCATGCTACGACCACAAAGGCGAATGACCAATATTTCATTGTAAAGAGGTAGTTCCACTCAGAAAGATGTATTACTTTACTGACCACATTCCAGCGTTGGCGCTTCCCTGAACATTACGATCATAACCACAACGGTCAGGCGCTATCCCCCTAATCTTCACTTCTTTCTACTTAGTCTTACGTTCATAACACATAACTCATTCAGTATCTCTTTCCTAGGAGTGGCGCTTGGGACCTGTATTGAGTGCACTTTCGTATAAAAATACACACACAGCATAGCGGAACCTCTATCAGCATACACAACGTCTTGTTGGTTAATGGGGTCCCTAGTCGCATCGGGTCTTTGCCAAACTCGAACATTAAAAATATAAAAATACCCGAAACACTTGAACCAGTGATCGATTGGTAAACAGCTTCCGTTGTCAGTTTCCCAAGCTTCAATTACGAACGTCACAAGCGCAAGTGAAACACCGTTTCTCGTGTTTTAGTCTTAATAAGTGGACCCTGTTGGGCCTTCTGTGCCCCTATCACATGAACATTGAAGACTGTTGAATTGACTTGCTGGATCCGCATCTGATTTCTCATTCGTTGAGTGTGGATGAGATTTAAGTTAGTGTCGCTTCATTATTACCGCAGACAATTCTAGCCATTGGCTAGCGATCATGATCTGTTGTCGACCACTGTGCTGCCTATGTTAATTCATCATATCTTCCATTAGACAATTCATATCGGCTTACCATTAACAACCAAGCTAGTGTTCACTATGGCAGGTTGATTTTTCACTTTTCCTGGCAAATCAACGTCGATGTGAAAGCTGAACTTTGATGTGATATGGACTGACACCAAAAGCTAGAGTCAGAGCTTTTACCAATATTTGAATTAAAAATTGTTTGAAAATATGAAACTAATTTCCGCAATTTTTTTTTTTTTTTTGCTTACGAGCCGACTTCAAATTCTTACTCTTTCAAGAATAAATCCAAGTTGATATTTTTTTTGTATTAGATACAGTGAATCGAAAATATATTCAAAACAGAATTTTAATTATGAATCACTACAAGCAAAATAATCAAAAATTGTATTAAAACATAAAAGATTACAAAACAAGCTGTTCAATGAATAAGATTAGTCAGATGATTTGTTGGATCGTTATAAATAAAAACAAAAAAATATATAATATATATATATATATATATATATATATATATATATATATATATATATATACACACACGCACACATACACACACACCCACATATATATATATATATATATATATATATATATGTGTGTGTGTGTGTGTATATATATATATATATATATATATATATATATATATATATATATATATATATATATAATGGACTCTCCCGTCGGTTTGGACGTATGAGGATCTGCCAGCTTATTGATTCAGTTATGAAAGATTATGCGATAATCTTAAGTGGCATTTAAGACTCGCTAGTGATTTACAAAGGAGGCCACATATGGAGCAGGTGTGAGAATTGTGAGATGAGATCACTATTAGATTGGCTGACCTTTTAGATCTTATATATATATATATATATATATATATATATATATATATATATATATATATATATATATATATTGTATTATATTATATTATATTATATATCACTATAATACAACTGGGCAAAAATTATAAGACAAACATTTTAAAATTTGGATTCTTTATTAAAAATCGAGCTAAAACTAATGCACTGGGCAATATATTAAATCATAACATAGCTAAATTATTTAATATAAATCCCCTTTGAAGTAAATCACGATCTTATTTGATGGCAAAATTATTTAGTAATAATCTGTTTGTGCCATGCATTTTGTCCATATAAAATTACCGAAGCTTCCATAAATTATAACTTTTATAAGGCTTTAAAAGGCAAACCTCGCTTGATTGTGAAGCTTTTCGTAAACAAGCAGTTGTACCACACAGGATAAGAAGGATCCAAGAGAAAATACACGTTCAAGTCCTGCTAGGGTTGGAGGTAAGACTTTCACTGATCACCGGAATGAAATTCCAACGCTGTTATTTTGAACCTAAATTTAAACTTTACATACATTTCCTCAAAAACAGCAATGATTTGGAAAAAATATATATTTTGTGTCATTATTTATCATGTCAAACCACAACTATCAAATTAAGTGCAATAACACGCTTCTAAAATCAACCTACCCTAGTGCTCACAGCGGAATTATTACAGATAATTTCCTTGATGTCAATTTACGGTTGACCAACGAAAATATATTTATATAGATATATGCGCATGTGTGAGCCTCTGTGTGCGCGTGTGTATATGTGTAAGTACTGGGCATCTTCCTATAAGTAGAGGTATATAAATGGATTCTCGCCCACCCACTGATATTAGCTAGTTCCGGACTTTTACTAATTTACCATCGATAGAGAACTAAATCTTATAGTTAGTATTTGTTGTTCGTGTTGGCTTGGTTTCAAATCCCCCAGGATGGTTCCGTCAATCAGTTTCAACCTTGCCATTTTGAGTGTGTAATCGGCAGGGTTCTGCTCTGATTAACAAGTGAGAAGAATGCTTCTGATCGACGCTAAAGGACGAACAAAAACGTACATTTCTCGAGCACTATGCGAAGACATGTGATGTGTTCAGCTGCACAAAGAGAAAATGCACGTGGAACGGCGTCACTTAGGAAGGTTTTCTTCCATTTTGTCAGTCGAATGTCACGAAGGAAATCAACATAAAAATACTAATTCTTGAATAGTTTTTTTTTTTTTCAGAGTGTTAAATGGGTATACGAATAATTACGATATATACATTGCGTGCCAAATTATTATCGAGATAACCTTTTTTTCTAATATTTCAAAAACCCTCCAATCAATTCACACAGAATTTTCACACAACGTTGGCAATACTGACCTGCGCAATCACTGAATTTTTCGTACTGATCTGCGCAATGTAAACAAGCTGGCGCCATATTTGTTATCAGCACGGTGATTTGAGAGTGCCAAATTATTAGAAAGGTTTAGTAAAATTCCCAGAATTGAGTAAACAAAACGTTTATTGATGTTGCACGTGAATGTTTATGATCAAAAGAACCTAATAAATAAGATAATCAAACAAATAATAACAGATACAAAGGCACAGTTATAAACAAATTAATAGGTAATGTGCTTTCCCAGTTTTTAAATTACTTGAAGAAGTCTACGATCCATAGAATTTGTTAATTGTAGGATGTCATTTGCTGTAATGACGCGAGATATGTCAAGAATTGCTTCCCATAACTCAGCATTGAATTGTCGTCCGTTGGCGTAGTCTTCGCTTCATGATGCTCCAAATGTTTTCGATTGGGTTCAAATCTGGATAATTTGCTGACCACATCATTTTTCGAGGTCCATCTAACTGTTTCAAATATTCATTAGTCTTGTGAGCAGCATGTGAGGGAGCATTATCTTGCATAAAGACAATGGCCCTTCTGAAGGCAACTCTTTACCTTTTCATCCACAGTCCAA
>OZ010586.1:9400571-9415571 GCA_963932145.1 Acanthosepion lycidas
AGCTGAAGTGAAGGCTGGGATTGTGGCAGGATTCACCAACTTAGAATAAGGAGATCATCCATAAGAGTTGCAGGAAGCCGTGTGGAGGCAGGAGTTCAATCCAATGACGATTTTATTGAATAAACCTGTCAATCTCCTGGAGGTTAGCATTAGCCATACGGATGGACGGCAGAAATTGATCTCTCAGATGATTAATAGATAGTAGTTTTATTTTGGAGGTGTTAAAAGTAACAAGCCAGTTAAAAACAGACTGAAAGTCGTTTGTGACATCAGCTTCCAGTTTGACCTTATCGAACTGATCAGATTTACTATCCAGACAGGAGAAACTGGTTGTGTCATCATCAAAAATATTAGGTTGGTGCAAAAGTAATGACGTAATAATGTCATTTTTTGACGTTAAATATACGTCAAAAAACGACATTATTACGTCATTACTTTTGCACCAACCTAATAGCAAGTTGACAGCTGATACAAAGCGGGAAGGTCGTTAATGAAAATTAAAAGCAAAGTAGGACCGTGGATAGAGCCCTGGGAGTGAAAGGCTTTAGTGCAAAATGATCTCAGAAATAAAAATGATACGTATTCTTACAATTTGAAAGAGACAGTTGACATTTCTTGGACATACAATTATGCAGGAGGGCCTTATGCAAATGTAATACTCACAGAACAAACAGAGAGAGAATAGCCAGTACCATTTTCAATGAGTTTACCTAATGGAATGACAGGATGGATTCTGCGGGGGAGATGCCATATCAAATATTTTCATCCTCCACATTGAATCCTAATATTTATCATCAATAAAAACGTGACTCGGTGAGGTTAGAACTCATTACGATTATTTAATTTCTGAAGTCACTTGCAACACTTGCCATATGGCAACATATATATATATATATATATATATATATATATATATATATATATATATATATATATATATATTAATGTGTGTCTGTGTGTGTGTATATATATATATATATATATATATATATATATATATATATATATGTGTGTGTGTGTGTGCGCGCGCGTGTGGGTGTGTGTACAAATAGTAGCAGTGTATGAGTTTAGAAACAGGACCTGTGTGTAGAAACAAGACTTGTGTGTATATGTCTGTACAAACAGTATCTGCGTGCATATGTGTGCATATCTACATACAGTGCCTATGTGCGTGTATAAACAGTACCTCTATGTGTGAATGTGTATGTACAAACAGAACCAGTCTGTGTGTGTATGTGCGTGTTTGTGTGTACAAACAGAACCAGTGTGTGTGTGTGTGTGTGTGCATGTGCGTGTACATGCAGGACCTGTATGTATATGTGAGTACAAACAGTATGTGTGTGTATGTGTGTCTACATAAAGTAACTATGTGTGTGTAAACAGTAGTTGTATGCGTGAATGTGTGTATAGGAACTGGTCTTGTATGTCTATCTGCGCGTGTGTGTGTGTGTGTGTATGTGCGTGTATCTATCTTTTCATTTGTTATTCTCCCATTAATCATAAATCTTTACATGTGCATTAAAATGTCACGAATATCTTAATCGGTTTATAATAACAAACTAATGTGTCATCTTTTTACACAAGAGTAAAATGCATTGAAGACAACAGTAGAAAATATTATTTTATGTGAAGTAAAATCACTTTAGCCATTAAACTAAAGGACAATCACTAATGACCTCTAGACATTTAATATTGTCAACAATATTTTGGCGGGCTTTTCCGAACAATTTAGATGAGCAATAATAAATAGAGATGTACAGAGAGCGAGACAGGGAGAGAGAGAGAGAGAAAGAGACAGAGAAAGAGACAGAGAAAGAGAGAAATATGAAAATTCTGTGATATATAGATAGATAGATAGATAGATAGATAGATAGATACGAATAAAGATCGATAGCTAAACGAGAATAAATTTAGAGAGATAAGACCAAATTAAGATCGATCGATGAATAGATAGTTAGGGACAGTGACAGATAGATAGATAGATAGATAGATAGATAGATAGATAGATAGATAGATAGATATGACTAAACAATCAATATACAGATAGATGAGAATAAAATTAGATTAACAGATAAGACCAAACGAATATATATATATATATATATATATATATATATATATATATATATATATATATATATAATATATATATATAGAGAGAGAGAGAGAGTGAGAGAGAGAGATAGATAGATAGATAGATAGATAGATAGATAGATAGATAGATAGATAGATAGATACGAATAAAGATCGATAGACGGAACGATAGCTAAACGAGAATAAATTTAGAGAGATAAGACCAAATTAAGATCGATCGATGAATAGATAGTTAGGGACAGTGACAGATAGATAGATAGATAGATAGATAGATAGATAGATAGATAGATAGATAGATAGATAGATAGATAGATAGATAGATATGACTAAACAATCAATATATAGATAGATGAGAATAAAATTAGATGAACAGATAAGACCAAACGAATATATATATATATATATATATATATATATATATATATATATATATATATATAGAGAGAGAGAGAGAGAGAGAGAGAGATAGATAGATAGATAGATAGATAGATAGATAGATAGATAGATAGATAGATACTGTGTTAGATGAATTAATTGACAGATATACAGATAGAAAGATACGTAAGTATAAAATTTGATTGCGAGATAGATAAGACTAAAATCAGATTTTTGATAGCTGAGATCTGATAGGTACCACGATATATATATATATATATATATATATATATATATATATATATATATATATATATATATATATATATATATATATATTAGAAAATGGAGTCCAGGTATACTTTATATAGTCTATAAAACTGACTAGATGATTTGGTCAATAAAACAAAGACAAAAGAAAGGGTACCGCTGAAATCATTACGAAAAATATTTATTAATATTAACCAGGTGACTAAAATGAAGCAGGGTCATTGAAGTTCCATTCCGGAATTATTGAACACCTGTGTTCTTCATCAGCGGCCGCGAGTAATAAACAGAGGGCCGGTTGAAACTATATATATATATATATATATATATATATATATGAAATAATTTTATATATATATATATATATATATATATATATATATATTATCAATGTTGTGATATTATATTAATGCAGTCTTCTTATCGATTAAGTGTCTTCTTATCGATTACCTGTATTTACAAAGATGCCTCTTAATTTACACACACACACACACACACACACATATATATATATATATATATATATATATATATATATACTTTCATACAAATAAATATACATGATGGCTGTCGACTCGTTAAATAAGTGCGACCATCGCTGACATGCTTTGCGTTAAATTGCCTTTAAAGTTGTTTGTTGGTTTGCTGCAGACAGTCCTTTTTGTAAAATACATTCTCGTATCTTGTTTTTATTTGAGTGAACAACTTTAATGATTGTTCGTTTTTTATCAAACAGATTACATCTTTTAACTGAAACAAATGCCAAAGTTTCTTTTGCCGAATTATAGATATGATCCCGAGCTTCTTTCCAGCTAAGTGAATTCACCTAAGTTTCAGTTCGATGTATTTTTGTTTCTTTTCTTTTGCGCAATTCACCCTTTACAAAACATGCTTCAGGGGGTTGGGAGGGGAGATTCCATCACGTAGCTTTGACACTGATTAGTGAATGACATGGCGTGCCTAGTTTGATAAGGATTTATCAGAGCAGGAAATTAGGAAGAGTCCGAGGAGGTTCTCCTGGTGCCCAGTCGTGTCCGGTACCGGGGTAGCCTTAACGATGATTTGAGTTTATCGACAATGAAGAAGTCTCTATAATATCGGCCTTCAACATCGGTTTTGTCGGAGTGGACTAGCCACACGAATTCACCGCAGTTATGAAAGCTGTCTGAGGGAAATTGAGTAGAGATATTATCCATCTTCTCAGATATTCGGTCGAAAATTATCGTCCTTTTGTCCTGAGGACTTTGTAGGGGAAAAGGCGAATCTGGTACTATGGATAAGTGTCACGCGGAAGCACATATACGGGAGGTTGGGTTCATTGTTTTTTTTTTTCGACCCTGCCACAGGGAGACTCGTCCTTAATGTAGGCTCCGAGTCCATGCCGGTGGAGATTTATGGGGTCATGTTTACTAAGAAGAGGTGAATAGCAAAGCGACTGAACTCCCCTAGTGCGCATGAAGCGTTGATACCGGTTTCAGAAAGTAACAGGTGGTCTGATTTAGACTGGAGAAAATGGTGTTCCACGGTGGAAAAGTTGCAACATAGACCCATCACGTTGGTGTAAGAGATGGTATATGTTTTTCTCTAGGTTAGGTTTGATAGTTTTGCTCATTTGAAATTTGATTGGATCCTTGTATGCATTGGTTTTTCAAAGACTAATAAGCAAAGGGAAAGACTCAATCACAGGAGTTGCAAGTATAATTACCTTGGAGAGAATTGTTCAGAGATACAGCAGTAGCAGTACCCTTCATCATGGCATCGAAAGACCTCACTGGAGACTATTGTACAGTTGAGAAATCATACACAAAATGGCAAAAGACATCGTCGAAAACATACAGTTGGACAAGCGAAGAATTTCATGGGTGAGATTTTTACCAAATGTGAGGCAGAGGCAGGATATCACTTACGCTTTCGTGGGAAGAGGAGAAGAGGAGTCGCAGAGTGTCTCCGGTAAGGAGTCTTTTGTCAAGCGTTTTTGAAGCTTTACAGTAGCGTGATTTCAAGCAGCTTGCTTACTTGCAAAACGCATTTTGGAACTTACAAATGTATGATTGGTCCAGCAGTCCGCAACGTCACTTTTTTTCTTCATTGCTCCAAGAAAGTGATATGGGTTTTAAAGAAGGGAAGTGATTATTGTTTTATACTTAGATAAATAGAATCAAGTATATATGTATGACAGATAGATATATATAGTAGTTCTCGACTCACAACGCGAATATGACCATCACTGACATGTCCAGCCCTTCAGTTAAAATCCACCCCCACAACACTGCATTCATCGGTTGTGTGAATGACAGTGGCTCATAAATCGAGTCGTCGATGTGCATTTCTTGTCACATATGTCGCATATCAAATCATCTCCCGGTGGTGGAAGTTGACTTTGATCATCATCATTTCCAATGTGTCTTTTCATATGCCTTGTCAAACCCGACCTGGACTTGCACACCCTAGTGCAGGTTGGCCATTCAAAGCATGCCATTAAGAAATCGTTATATACAATAGATTGTTGGTATTGGTGTGATTTCTGGTGACTGAGCCGACCCGCCTTGGACAAACATATGCAGTTGGATTTGGCACATGGCCAGGTTGGCACCTCATGGCAATACAGGAATCTCTTCCGAAATCCTTTCTTCAGTTCTGCATATTTTAGTAATTCCCCGTGGAAGATCTTGACAGCAATACAAGCTCTCCAAGAAACACGGTCTTCAGCTAGAATATCCTACTTATTCATTAGAGAGATAGATACATACATATATATTTACATACATAACATCCCCTTCATAATCCAGTATGGCCATCTTACGATATTAACCAAGACATTTTTAACGATGTTACGATCGAATATGCCTTTTTTGCCGAGCCATTAATTCACATCGTTTTCCAAAAATCCTACATGCATGGCTCGTAAATGATCTTACAGTATCGAACAAAAAACGGTGCACTGGATCAAACCCATTATCTGTGCGTCAAAAGTAATCATCGAAAAAAAGGACAAATCTAAATCGTCAGTTATGAGCGAATTGCAGGTGTTTATATTCGAGTAATTATTCTCAGAGGTGACTGCTTTCGCAAATGCCAAGGGACCAAATAGCATAGATACATACACACACACACACACACACACACACATACATACATAAAACATGTCAGATTACAGAACCAAATTGATATAAATAAATGTGATGATACAATTTTCAGGATATACTAGTATTTATAACAGGAAATACTAATATATTTTTTCTAAAACTACATTTCACGAACTGAAAATCTTAAAATATGTTACCTGTTATAAATATTAGTTGGATTTTTTTTTATATAATTGTCCATTTATTAGGTTGGTGCAAAAATACTGACGTAATTCTGTCGTTTTTTGACGTATTTTTTAACGTCAAAAAACGACATTATTACGTCATTATTTTTGCACCAACCTAATACTATATTTATTAATACAATACACACACATGCATACACACAGACACACACTCACACAGAAACACACACATATATATATATATATATATAGAGAGAGAGAGAGAGAGAGAGAGAGAGAAAAGAAGGGGGAGGCAGGCAGACAGACAGACAGAAAGAGATGGATATTTTTATTAATTAATCCGACCGTGAAAAAATACTGACGTAATAATGTCGTTTTTTGAGGTAGTTTTAACATCAAAAAACGACATTATTTTTGCACCAAACTAATACTACATTTATTAATACAATACACACACATGCATACACACAGACACACACTCACACAGAAAACACACACATACACACACACACACACACATATATATATATATATATATATATATATATATATAGAGAGAGAGAGAGAAGGGGGAGGCAGACAGGCAGACAGAAAGAGATGGATATTTTTATTAATTAATCCGACAGATTTTTATTTCATGTGGATGTTCGTATTTGAATAGACGCTCTGAGTATTTATTAAACTATATTTATTTTCGTCTACCGGCCTTAATGTTCGAGAAATCTTATTAGAAAAATATGCGCACATATATAAGTATGATCTAAGAAATAAAATTTAAATGATAAATGTCGGAATTATAAATAAAGATCCATTCCTTTCTTTATGAATCGCTTTGTTTACGATAGTATACAAAACTGAGCAAACAAGTTTAATTTCGGTGAATATATACATATTAATCATTTCATCTAAAGCAAGGCAATAAAGTCACTAAGAAGCAAGGGGGTATACCATGTGTTAGAGTATATGAGAAAAATATAGTATTAAGGAGAGAGGAAAATAAAAGAACAAATATTAGGAAAATAGAATGTAACGATTGATATTGTAGTTCCATTTTTGATGGTTAAAATTAACTGGGAAGCGAGAAATCGAAAGAGAGTTTCCCAAGCGAGAAAAATGATAGAATAAATTATTAGTAGAGAACTTAACATTTCATCTTGCCGTTTTAATTGTAAAATGACGAGGCATTGCTGCCAGTTTCTTACTGCGATTAAACCCATGAAGGACATACCATTTAGGAAAGCATTTATGAAGAAGGCAGAGAGAACAGGGAAGTCGAGATGCCAGGTCAGGACAAATAACATTGGAGATTATTATTTGTTTTTTATCAAGAATCTCTAAATATATAGCAAGAACTCTACACCAGATGTGGCAGCAAAACACACACACGCACACACACACAACATATACATACATACATATATATATATATGTACTCGATTCTCCCGTCGAATTCCTAGGAAACCGACAGCCCGACAACAGCACATGAGATTTGATTATAGTGGTGAGGGGGAAATATTAAAGAAGCCAGGCCTAGTATTCTTTAAGATTTCCCCCTTTTCTAGCAAGATTAATGCTCGATAAACGTACATATAAGTTTAGGATTAAAATAAAATTCTTTTCATTTTTCATTCAAAATATTCTATTTTAGGAATACGTTTTCACAACATCGCCCACGTGACGCTGACGTGATCATATTGAAACGGAACGCTGATCTTGAAAAATTTCAGTTGTCTGTTTTGATTAGTCTTACTCTTATGTCCATCGTCTTTTCATGTTGAATTAAATATAGTCTAATGTTATGTCCTGAAGATGATCTACTAGACCGAAACGTCCGACGTTGACATTATATTAACATTAAAAGAGCATAATTGCATATAAGGATTTTTGTTTGTTTTTTCCGTATATTTTTCTTCATACTGTCGGATCTATATCCATACATATATATATATATATATATATATATTTGTGTGTGTGTGCGTATGTGTATGTATTTGTGTACAGCTAATTCGAAAACTGTGTTGGCCAAGAGAGTGTAATACTCAGCTTTGTGGCACGTATGTTTGTTTCATATGATTAGTCAAGGTTCTTATTATACTGCCTCTTTTCGGCATGATTCAATTCGCGACATCAATTACTTCAATTAATTTTTGCTGACCACTTTCTTGCTCATTTCAGTTTTAATTTTTCACAAAAACCTGCCGTAGATTATCAAGTTCCCTCCATCAAGTTCCCTCCATCAAGTTCCCTTCATCAATATATATATATATATATATATATATATATATATATATATATATATATATATATGAGCTTTACTCGTCAAGATGGCCTAGAGGTAAGATATCTGACTGATGTCAAATCAGTCGTGACTTATCCCGGTTTGAACAATTGGACGTCTATCCACACTGACGAGCTGTGATACAGCGAAACATTTTGTCAATATATATATATATATATATATATATATATATATATATGCTTCGTTGAAAATGGCTGACGAAGAAGATTTAATTAATACTTTATCGAGATTTCCCAGCAATCTAACATTTTTCCGTTTTTCAGATGTTAAATATCTAGAAATTGTCCATAGTTATAATTGTTCTGAGCGCTTTCGTCAAATTCTCAAGACCTAATCAAGGTTGTGTTTTTGGAACGTTAAATTCTGTGTGTGGCTGTTACATAGTGATTTTACAGTGTGGAGTTCGAGTGTTTTGTGTTTTTCTTGGTGGTCACGTGCTACGCGCGAGGCCAGTTGGCAGAGGCAAGTCTTCTATTTTTAGTGCACTTTTAACACGCCGTTTCCTCTGCTTAACAGTGTGAGATTGATAGTGGGAGAACACACCCACTCCCACCCTCACACACAGACATATATATATGTGTGTGTGTGCGTGTGTGTGTGTATATATCAGCGTGTTCATATCTATCTATGTGTGTGTTTTATATATGTAATTGTGTGTGTCTGCGTATGTCTCTGCACATTTTTTTATTGTTTTGTTCTTTCGTGTTCTTATAACTCTGTGTGCTTTTGTATCGCTTTGTGTATGTGTGTATGTGCCTATATACAGTTTTTTTTTTGTGTGTCCAGTGTTTTTTAATACGCTCTTCTCTTTCGCTATAAAGATTCCTCACCTATGTATTAATTTCTCTTGCTCCCGACAAGGATTTTATCGGAACTATCTTTCTTTTAAACGTTTCGAGGCGTATCTGCTTTTATGTTTCACCTCACTCTCCTTAATCTCTTAATTCTAACACTGATGGCAAGAATTCAGTTAATATTTATACAGTATAACACTTCCACGATTATCCGGGCAGCGTACGGGAGGTGCTGAAAAAATATGTTTGGATAATTCTAAATTCGGTACAATTGAATGCCTGAATTTCGGAAAAAAATGACGGAAAAATCAGATTCTGATAGAAATTTGATATTTATATCATCCTGAATATTTTGAAACGATTATTTTTTTAATTTCCAATTTATTTTTAATCACTTATTTAGTTTTGCTTTATTCCTATTCATATAACGACTAGCCCTAAATGACTCAATATCATTTTCTACTCTCAGAACAATCGGAACGAAAGCTTTATTAGTGGAGTCATTCTCCGTTAGAAATTCCTTTCTCTAAGAATTATTTATGATTATTTATGAAAAGACAATCCTCTCAATGTCATTGGGCAGAACAATTTTCTTTCAGAATATAAGAATATTCACACAATCAGTAGACATTGATCCTCGCAAAATTTGTTTGAATATAAAACGGGAAATTAAAAAAAAAATAATTGAAATAATTTTATCAACGTTTTTTATCAAACATTGAGTCTGGTATTTTTAATTCTCTAAACGAATGTCTGAGATGAAATATTAGAAAGTGTTTAGTTTGGATAAGTGGAAAAATGTTTAGATGATTTCAGTTTTTCGCTTCATCTCTCGTCTACAAAGTCAAAGTCCGGAAAATCGAGATACAGGTAATTGTATAAGTACTGTATATTGTTGAACAAAGTTAAATAGAAAGGGAATAGAATTAGAAAGACTATATTGCGATAATCTATTAGAAAATATACTCTTGAGTACTAAACACAAGTGCCGGCGCGATTAAATAATTTCCTTCATGACTATTTCAGACGGTCCTTGTCCTTTTTATAAAACGAATGGAATTAAATGATATTGTCGACTTATACACGAATAGGATCAAATGATATTGTCGACTTATACACGAATAGCATCAAATGATATTGTCGAATATACACGAATCGCATCAAATGATATTGTCGACTTATACACGAATAACATCAAATTATATTATCGACTTATACACGAATAGCATCAAATGATATTGTCGACTTATACACGAATCGCATCAAATGATATTGTCGACTTATACACGAATAACATCAAATTATATTATCGACTTATACACGAATAGCATCAAATGATATTCTCGACTTATACGCGAATAGCATCAAATGATATTGTCGACTTATACACGAATAGCATCAAATGATATTGACATACACGAATAACATCAAATGATATTGTCGACTTATACACGAATAGCATCAAATGATATTGTCGACTTATACACGAATAGCATCAAATGATATTGACATACACGAATAGCATCAAATGATATTGTCGACTTATACACGGATGGCATCAAATTATATTTTTAAGCTATACATACAATATTGCTCTCATAGTTAAGAACTAGTGACATGACTAATATGAAGCATTAACTTATGCAGCAATAAGAAATATGATTAGTAGTGTAAGTTAGTATAGCCGCATAGTCCTCCTCCTCCTACTACTACTACTACAAATAATAATAATAATAATAATAATAATAATAATAAAAGAATTGCATGAAGACCGGACCCAATATTCTAATAAATGTCTACGTGATTTGTATAGAGGTCATGTTCCAGCGACCACCTTTTAGGCTGAAATGTGTAGGGGTTTAAGGAACTTGTTTTTGTCTCGAATTAGGCCTCAAAAGAAATCGAAATAAAAATTGGAAAGACAAACACACATTGGAGAATAAACTTAAAAGAATATCTATCATGAAAGAAAATTTCATGGATCGATTGATACAAAGGAAACTATATTTCTTTCCATTTTTACTGAAGTTGGCGTTTTTTATTATTTCACTCCAAGCAAGATGATAAAGCCACTAAGAAGCAAGAAGGACACGGAGCGTAATAGAAATTGAGCAAATGTTACTGAATAGAAAGGAAACTAAAAGGATTCGACTGAAAAAAATACAGAAAATAACGATTGACGTTTTTTTTTTTGTTTTTTGTTTTTTTTTTTGTTTTTTTCAGATCGTAGTTGACCAGATAATATATAACATATGGTTACATTTAATATTTTCAATAATGGTTAAACCTTACCACCAATCTAGAATTACTCTTAAGTTCATGAAGTCGATGTACCAAAGAAAAAAATCTCATCAAATCTATTCCTGTGAGAACATTTATAGAAAAGTCACAGAGAAGATAAGTGGTAGGAAAGTGACTAAAATCAAGATGCCATGTCAGAACCGATAACATTGCAGATTATTCTTTTGATTTTGTCAAGAATATCAAGATATATAACGCTCCAGACCCGATATTTTAGCAATGATCAATGTATGACCGATACACAGACAGGAATCTCTAAGCACCATGCCAAATGCGGTAACTATTTCATCAGGGATCAAAGTCACTTGACTGCTTTAATCGTCGAAGGGAACAGAAGAATCAGTTAACCACCACCAGGAGCTCCGGCATTTGTCATGTTCGTCCACTGTGTGAATCGTCCACATTTGGTGGTTTTTACCCTATTTTGTTAGCTTGTCACGCTTATTCTGGGGAGTGTCAGTGGAATGCACGACCGCTGTTGATCCGGGCCTCGGCCGATCTGGCATAGGGTTGTTGTGATTCATCTTCCTCATGAGAGTTTCAGAGAGTTTTCACATAGCTTGGTGGCGCCCATCAATTTACGATCTGTTGAATCTAATCTTAATCCTAACTTCGCAACTTCAATTAGCAGATATTATTGGTTTATATAGAACGAGGAAACACCGACATTACTCTTACAGGTAAGCATTGATAGAGAGTTGTAGTGAAGACGTTCCGTAATTCGTTTTAGCACATTCATTTTTCTCCTACAATTGAGTTGAATATAACTCAAATCGAAACCCAGACTAATTTTATTGAAAACACTCACATGTGCTTTCGTTTTTATTTTCTGTCTCCCTTCAGGTTGTGGTTGATCACGATCCTCCGCAACTTCATATCATTTGTTATTTGAAGTGTTTAGACACTTTATCATCGCTATCTGTGCTTGTGCTGACGTCCATTCACAATGATCTTTAAGCAGGTTACTCTTGGTTTTCTCTTGCGCATAGTATGCCCTGTGACAGCTGGATGCCCCAGGCCCTTTTTTCCTCATTTTGTGTCCAGAGAAAATTTCAAGGGTTTCTATTTCTTTTAAAAAAAAAACAACAACAAGAAAAACTCCTTGCTCACATAGGATCATCATCATCATCATCATCATCCTCATCCTCATCATTATCATCAGTCCTATGACCAGCTGTGATCGTCGGGAGCATGTTTTGAGTAAGGCAGGACTACCGTAGACCATTTCTCCACAGGGTGCAGTATGATAATAAAAGATGAATATATTTAATCTATGATGATATATTTATCAGCTATGAAAATAACTGCTTGATCCTACAACAATAACAACAAAAACAACAATACTATTACTATTAGGTTGGTGCAAAAATAATGTCGTTTTCTCACATATTTTACTATGTGAGAAAACGACATTATTTTTGCACCAACCTAATACTATGTGAATAAACGACATTATTTTTGAACCAAGCTAATACAACTAATAATAATAATAATAATAATAATAATAAGAAGAAGAAGAAGAAGAAGAAGAAGAAGAATTCAGCTATTTTTCTAATGATAGCGTTGTGACGCGTATTTGTCGATAGAGACGAATAAAATGTATTACTTTTGAAAAACTAAATATAATTTTATCTGAAACCATTTCGTTTGTTTGGGTCTTCTTTTATTTGCCACCATTTTGTGCTATGAGTTTATCGATGAAACAAAGTCATACATATTTTGACTTTTGCAAAACAGGATATCTATATTTGATCTCGTCATATGTGGCGTCACTTCATTATATTGACCCTTTATTCTAGGAATGTATCGATGGGAAAAATAAGAAGCCACCACTATAAATATGAAATTATTTTTAAAAATACTGTGAAACGCTTCCATATTGCCGCATGTTCTATGTAAGTTAAAAGAGACAAACAAAAAAATTTGAATTTAAAGAGTAGGCAACTCCCCGTCCTGCGAAAAGAGAAAAGTAAGTTGTCATACAATTCTCGTATCTTTCTAAAATGAATGTATGAAGAACATTTTCAGAGAACAGCTATTTTCTAAAGTTATTTGTGCCATTGTACTAACTACTCTTGAATGTCCTACTCTGGAAATAGCTACATCGGTTGACCATGAGAGAAACATTAAAATAAGTGTATAATGTTTGTATTTATTAATACAATAATCACTCGTAAAAAATATTACAATCTAAAAATATACATTTTTTACTTTATTCGGAATATTGTCCTCATCTCTGTCGTCATATTTATTACAACGTTTCGGCCGTTGTACGCTCCGGCCTCCTTCAGGTGGTTGGAATGTCGAACTGGCACAGTGGATAAAGACGTTAGTTAGATCCAGTGACAGGACCCGAACAGTGTGAGTTCAATACCCGGTTAGGGCAGTGGAGAATTTCAGAGTGAATTAAGCAAGAGATAACTGATAACTGACATCCATTAAACATGGCATCTGGAACGAGAATAATCTACCCTAGTGAGCGAAATAAAGGGTTCAATTCGACATTCCAACAACCTGAAAAAGGCCAAGCGTACAACGGCCGAAACGTTGTAATAAATATGGTGACAAAAATGAGGACAATAGTCCGAATAATGTAAATAGTGTACATAATACCTCATCTCAGAAATACAGACAGATACTGAAGGGCCGAAACCTTGTAATAAATATGGCGACAAAGATGAGGACAAGAGTCCGAATAATGTAAATAATGTACATAATACCTCATCTCAGAAATATAGACAGATACCTAAAAATATGTTTCAGCTTTAAATAACCTACAACTAGTTATCGATTAATATCCTTCAATTCCGCTAAGCCGGCACCTTCCTTATGTGATACGGCATCCTTATTTTTTGCCAAACGTTTTCTGTTGCCATTATTGAGTAGGCATGTTTACGAAAATTCATGGTGGAACATTTATTTAATTATTAAATTATCAATATTTTATTTTGTGAGTTGAAAAATTCCCACATACATGCCTTTTTCCAAACAGTTCTTATATTAAGTACAAAAGAGTCGACCGTGAAAATCTATATTTTAATTCTTATATCTCTCGAACAACGCTACAACACCTTAAAATACAGTCATACCTCCGTCATTTTATATATTCCAAAAAATTAATTATTAGTATC
Source organism: Acanthosepion lycidas (assembly GCA_963932145.1). Lineage (NCBI taxonomy): Eukaryota > Metazoa > Mollusca > Cephalopoda > Sepiida > Sepiidae > Acanthosepion > Acanthosepion lycidas. The sequence continues at coordinate 9,415,104 of OZ010586.1, forward strand.
TATTACCGTAAATATATTTCTACCAACAAATCGATTGTATATTATTTCTCATTGTTCCCTAAGCTTAGATCAGTTCAAAAGAGGGATTATGTTGCGCCAAACTTTCAAATGAAGAGCTTTGCCTTGAAAACATCTCTCGAAATCTTCTTACATAGGATCACCAAATCAAAGGAGACTTTCGGTTATCATAGCAACGAAGCACGCCAACGTTGCTCTACACAAACACATCAATCAATATATTTACATTATTCTGATCACATTTATTGATCTGTCAGTTCCTGTATTCTAATAAATAAGTTTCCATCTATCAACAAACGAAGCTTATAAAGAAAGATACATTTTATAAATGACTTTTATTTGTTACGAAAAAAACACGTCGAGGGTTTCAAAACGTTTCATGTCACAAGATTGCATTTGGAGAATGTAAGCTTATTAAATGCAAGTCTGTTATGGGTATAAGAATAGAGA
>OZ010586.1:9428071-9430571 GCA_963932145.1 Acanthosepion lycidas
ACACCCATAAGTCTAATTTTATATTTCTGACCTCTTACCCCACTTTAACTTTCGGAAAGAGGCTACACTTTTTATAATCATTTAATCCCCAGTTACATATCATCGTCTGAAAAAGTACACTTATAGTATTAAAACATGACAATTAATGAAATATTAAGACATTTTCCTACAAATGGCTGCTCTATACATGTTGGTTTTATCTCACTATTGTGAAATTATCACTCTTCATTTCCTGACTTTTGCTAAAGCTACAGTTGTCGTTAAAAAGGAAATTTCAGTCTATGGTTGAGATTAAGGAGGACGACTTGAAAGAAATTATGGTTATTTTCGAAAGAATTTATCAGTTTTTCGAAGATGAGAAGGAAATTTGAAGAGGACTATAGTGTCATTACTCTACGTAGGCCATTCTTTCATTAATATTAAACAATTGGCTATTAACCGAAAAAAGTCGTATATAAGAAGACATTTGATGGCCATTGTTGTTGAGCACTATTTTGCTATTAGCACTATCTATATATATTACTTAACATTTTTTCTTTTTCTTTTTCCTGGTTTGCTATAGGGAATGTGTTCGTTAATAAACTATCAGCATTTCACATGTACGACACAATGTATTGAATTATCACGTCGCTTCTAATAAAGAATTTGTCACGCAAATATCAAATCAATTATTCTCAACGGGACTCATATCCATATTTATTTACGCGAGTTAGACAAAATTTTAACTGACACTTTTTTTCTTTAACGAAACAGCAGTCCTTAAAAAAAACTAATTAATATCGTCGGTATAGAAGATGTCTTGGAAAAATATGATATGGAAATCCGAAACACATCGATATAACGAAAGATGCCTTCTGAAATCTAAGCAAAGTATGTAGAAACATGATAAATTCGTTAAAAACGACGAAAAAACTGCTGAATGGATATGTAATATCAGTTGACCAGTTCACACTCTTCCCGATCTTTTGAACAAGAGTAGAGGTCTATCTCTCGTTTCTTGTTTAGGATTCGGTTTCCGACTCCTTTTAAAGTGTTTTCATTCTCTTTAACTCCCAGTAGTTCCTTTACACTGAATGGCATTATCGCCATGCTTGGTATATAATGATTTTAAAAATCTCCTGCTATACGGCAGTGAATACTGAACAATTTCCCCACAGATGTGTAGACACAAGGTAATTTATTATATAGGGACTAGATGAAATAACATGAACTAGATTATATATCTATCCCTAGATATTTTCGGCGGAAATAGAAAAATCTAATCACATAGATTAAATAAAGGGTTCAGTTCAAAATTTCCTGACGGTTACCCAGATCGAGAAGCACCTGATGAAGGCCAGAGAACACAATGAAAACGTTGGTATAACAACAACAAATATGAGGATAACTGTCCCAATGTAAATAAAAGTGTAGTTAATAATATGCAGTAAATTTTGATGGAGAAGGAGCATTTAATGAAATCCCTATCTCCTAAATATATTAACGATCAGACAGTAATTATTGTTTACCCGGACAGACGCGGCGCTTAACGCTCTTATTTTTTATCTATAGTAAATATACAACGGAGTCCCCTTCTATAATTCCACAAAATAGAAAATGGTTACCCTTGTCTATTCACTTTCGTATTATCATGCACCAAAAACGGGGAAAGGTCCGCTGCACGTTCACAAGGAAATGAAAGGTGAAAATAAACGCCACTTCGAGAAAAGAAGATTTGAATCCCGTTTCCAATATATTTAACTGCTTATTTCAACGACTCAAGTAAACGAGTCTCGGTGGATAAGTAGGATGTACTCAGAATGAGTTTACTTGCCTTCAACGTCTATTGAGACACAATTTCACCATAGATCGCAAGTGATCACATATTTTTGATCTGTTGCTAAAGACTAAATGGTCAGTTTGTTTCACCACGCCATAAAGTACCTGACCCCACTGTCGTAGCATTAAAAAGTCAGATTAGACAAAAAAAAAAAAAAAAAAATGGAGTATCGTTGCCGTATAGAAGCTGTCACTTCACAATTATCTCTTTTCCACAATTGAGAGATTTCAGGAGCTTGTTTACGTGGCCTGGGGGGTGGAGAATGGGTTGTATTCAATTCCCAAAGACGACTCGCCACAAGCAACCTTATTATATTATATTATATTATATTATATTCAGACGAACTATTTTCTTTAACCCCCACCGCCACCAGTGAAAACGTGCCATATCACGTGCACAAGGGTAAAAATCATTTTCATTCCCTTTGTATTGCATTTGTATGAAGGAAGTTCCACTCAGACTTTGTGGAAGAGACTCCCGAGGAGATGCTCTCCAGATCACTGTAATCTTAAACTCTTCATGTCTACGGACAAGCGTTATCTATCCTACATATCCATATAATTAGTACTTTGCTCCTTGTCTTACTTGAATACACATTCTTTAATCATTTTATAACAAATAAGGCGATAAAAGCTGCTAAGATGCAAGGGGTTACTGAGAGATAGATGACGATTGAAATTA
>OZ010586.1:9435571-9463071 GCA_963932145.1 Acanthosepion lycidas
TCACTCGAGCCGTTGGTCTTAGCTGGTCAGAGCTTGTCTAAGCTAACCATAGCCGTGATATCCCCTGACATGTGACAGGTATGTAGAGATTTAGTTGATCCCCCACTGCGTCAGGTTGTGACAGAAGGTCATTTGTAACGTGGAGGCCTAGATTTTTTCACTTGAGCCGCTAGTCTAAGCTGTTCATAGCTTTTCCAAGCTGTTCTAAGCTAGTCATAGCTGGTCCTGGCTAGTCATTGCTGGTCCTGGCTGGTCATAACCTGTCTTAGCCCGTCAGAGCTCGTCTGAGGTAGTCATAGCAAGTGAAACCTCCCTGTGCCCGGTAGGTATCATTTTAATGATAGCAAGATGAACTAAAACTAGTAATAAATTATTTATACCTATAAATACCCGCAAAAACTTCAAGGTTTTCCTATATTCATGTTCTGATGGATCTTAATGCTGATGTCAAAGCTTCTTGCGATTTCCAGTTCTCTAAAATATCCATGAACATTCCCCTGTTGCTCCGTTAAATATTTGAGATCAATAGCAAAAATTTTAAAATACTAGCATCAATATCAATACCAGTGGCACTTCGACGTTGTGTCATGGTTAGAAATCGTGTCTCGCTAGATTAATTACGACTGATAATTAATTCTAATCCTTACGGTGCCACACAATTTCGTCTTTGTGCCTCATCCAAGACATGGTTATAGAATTACCATAAATGGTTACGCCAGTCATTCTTTATAACATTGAATAAGTTCAACCGAAAAGATTAAAAACTGACAAACTATTGCATTTCATTGTAGCTGCCTTTAAATGGATCATAGCATTTCGCCTCCTCCTCTCTCACCTTCTTTTTTACTTTTACTCATTCTTACTCTTTTGCTTGATTTATTACTAGTTCCGTCTTTTCCTTAAAACCAAACCACGCTTTTGATATATTTTTTCGTCTATCCTTCGAATCAACAAGAAACGGGTCATTGTTTATTTGGGGAAATGGCAACTGGATAACGTATGTGATAACTAACTAAACGAGCAAGCAGAATTAAAATCGAATAATGAAAAATGTATCGATCCAGTGTGTTTGGATAAAACGCAACAGTAATAAGAATAAAACTAGTAGCAATAATTTTGTGATGTCAACGATCACTCATTGCCACTTTTGTTATGTCAATGAACACTCCTTGCCATTATTGTAATTCCAACGAAATCTTGTCACTTTCGTAATGCTCGTTGTAGTAGAGACTTTGTAATCGCAGATAAAACTATAGTAACGACGTTGAACAATACTAGTGTCAGACGCTTTCGAATATTACTAATAGTACTTGCTCGATAATACTCGCCTGTAAAGTAACCACCGAACAATGATCTTAATAGAGAAAGATTATAGTGAATAAAGTAGAGAATAGCGGTCCCTATATAAATAGAGAATAGATTAGAAATAGCGATCCTAATAGTAAGAGACTAGAAATAGCGATAATATTTATTGTACAAATGTGGCACAAGGCCAAAAAGGGGAAAAGGGAAACGGATGGTTTTCTTCTGTCTTAACATTAAACTTAGCTAGCCGCAAACACTGACCCAAACCTACAAACAATATTCCTTTCACAAAAACAACTCATTCTTACTTACCATTCTTACTTCATACCTTATAATGCCTCAGAATCTCTACGAAGTCCTAACTAGTCCCCCAGATATACAATTCATTTTCTGTGAGGGGAGGGGAATGAAATAACAAATAAAAATCTAAAAACCCCAATTAGTATTTACAAATGTGTACAAAACTATATACAAGAAACTAAACCCAATTTTGTTAGTAATAAAACCCCTAGAACCCCTAGAAGCCCTAACTGTGGCAGTAACATCAGTTAACTGGACGAAATCAATGCGTGATATTGAAAAAATATAAAGCACTCCCTCAAACAGACACTCATTCAAAGACAAACACAGTAACGAAAGTCAAACCCTAAACGAAAGAGGCCCCGCACCCACAGGAGAACTGACATCACTATCCGCCTAAAGATGGGAGGGGTGGGCAATTAAACTAATAGAAAAAAACATAGGGACAAAAATAAAAGTTGCCAATGAACATGCATATCCTAGCTAAGTTTACTAAAGGGAAGAAACTAAAACAAAAACTACCTACGCTAAACTATCAAGGGGAGGGTTGCCAATGTTCAACCGAGCAAATGCAATATCCTCCTAACCGGCATCAAAATGAACTATAAGTCAGCACCTTTCACTAGGCAGAGACGCGCACGACTCACCCAACTATCGCCAAACTCCATTGGATGGAGTCATTTCCTTTCCGTCCTGATCTTGACATTAAGCTGATGATTAAAGTACAGGATCAGTTGGGAAGAGGTAAACTGTCCGTGCAGCATGCGAACCATGATGTCTTCAATAAACTTACACAACGGAGCTACGGCACTACAATGAAAAAAGGCGTGACCTAGGGTCTCCACCTCCCCACTGTAACGAACTCATTTTTGCGACTTTGCCAAACCCACCGAACGAAGTCTCTTGGCGACCCAGATGCCTCAGTGTTAGAGAGACATTTCAACCTGGGCCCCCAAGGCCATAAGCACAGAGCCTCCTGCTTCTTCAGACTGAGCTCGCCTATCAAATCATCCTGGACGTTCCCCACTAAGTAACACTTGATATAATGCCTTACGAGACAACGTCTGGACATCGGAGAGGCCATACTTCGCCCGTAAAAGATGCTTGAGAGCAAGCATACATTCGCGATAGAAGGGGCCCTCGCCTCGAGATGAACGGTCGGCCTCTTTCTCGCAGGAGCGCACACTTCTTAAGGATGGAAAGTTTCTACGGGCGTCTTCCTTCCAGAATTCTCCGTTCTCATCCAATTGTATACACATCCGGTCTAGATAAGTAATGCGAAGCGTATGTCGACGAATCTCAATGCAACGCATCTCCAGACCACCATCAGAAGGATGGAGGCAACAGATCTCGCGACTAACCATGGCGGCCCTGCCTCCCCACAAGAAGGAGAACAAGAGCCTTACAAACACCAATAAAGTGTCAGACGGGAGTGGAAGCACGGAGAGTCGGTAAAGGAGAATCGGATAGATGTGCGAGGCACATAGTTCTGCCCTCCTAGGAAATATTCCAAAGGTTCCAACGCAAGAACGTACAGGAATTGAGACAGCAGAAAACCTTGACGAATGGAGCGAGACAAGATGAAAGGTTTCGATCTTACCCCATTCACTCCCAGTGCACCGGGGACGCATACAGCAGTCGGATTCAAGGGCGAAAGTCAGCCCCGAAACCGGCGGCCGAAAGAATAGCCTCCAGAAATCGATAGTCAACCCTATCGAAAGCCTTGGACTGATCTAAATTGAATAGCGCGGCATCACTGTCAACTTGCTCGATGATCAAGCGTACCAAATGAAGGTTGTCCTGAATAGCCTTGCCCTTCACAGCACAAGTCAGCTCGGGACCAATCAGACTAGAGAGGACAATCTGAAAACGGCAAGCTAAGACCTTGGCTAAAATCTTCAACATTGTGTTTAACATCGTCAAAGGCCGATAATTATCTACCCTATCCCCACCATACTGCCTTAAGTTCATTTCGTAAGGAAGACCATCTAATCCTGTTTCAGCGCATCCCAGGTCTCAGATTCTGTAATGTTATCCTCTCACCCAAATGCTTCAGCCGCATCAAGGCCGGGAAAGTCGGCTAATTATGGATCGAACTGAGCAGGGCTCAGACCGGGATCCCTGGTAAACAGCTTCTGAAAGTAGTCACAAAAGCTTCACAAATGCCCACGTCTGTAGTCACAGTCTGCTTATCCGGCAGTGTGATGCTCGCGGTATACCGACTAGATGCCTCTGCACGCAATGAAGCGGCCATGTTTATATTCTCGCAAGACTTCTTTTTAACCTAGCCCTAACTACTAGAGCTTGATCCTTCTTGATTCCGCGACTGGAATTCGAACTCGGCGCTCCGAGCCGATATCCTATACTCCACCGTGTTTATGATTAATGGATTAAGCCAACAAATTATTTAGTATATTTTCTGTTTTTTTATAATTTATATCTATAAAAATAATGTACAAACAGAGTGAAAACGAGAAGTATTAATTATGGGAAGCTGTTGGTATAAACCAATGGCTTCTGTTACCAATTATAGACAATTAAGAATATTTGTGGAGATTTCATAGTTTATATTGTTCAGGTTAGGTTTCAACTGTCTGATGTATATAGCTTCAAGAATTTTCAGTATTTTTTTATTGTTTTCATGTTTAAGTATTTTTTTTTTAACAAGGGTTTCCGGAATTATGTATGCAGCCAGGAATGTTGTTTTAAATGCCTAAAAATATTAGAGATATCAGTCAAATTTTAGTGTCAAGCGTCGTAAATACTTAATACTTCTCGTTTTCACTCTCGCGCGGTCATGTGTAACGTCACGAGCTGCGATGTGATTTTCGCTTCCGCGTCTGGTATACACGAGTTTGTCGTTGCTTTGAAATTATTCATGCAACAAAAACACAACCATTATTGTTTTGTCCGTCTATCGTTTGATATATTGAAAAGTAATTGTCATCTTTGATAATGGCTTATGTAAAACGGAAACTTAGATAGGATTAAAACATGTATCAATATGGTGATCAGTGATAATCTGATTAAGCTTATCAGACAATATGAAGGGAACTTACTTAAAGTAAATAGACAAAACGTGTCTATATTATTTAATGAAACATGCATTAATGAAAAATTGCTGCCTAAATACACACACACAGAGAATATATATATATATATATATATATATATATATATATATATATATATGTATGTATGTATATATCGAGAGAGAGAGAGAGAGAAGAGAAGAGAAAGGAAGAGAGAGGAACCACGCTGGAGTAGTGGGTTGCGGCTCGAATTGAGGAATCGGAGAGTCGAGTTCGAATTCCAGTCGAATCAATTACGTTCGGTTCTGTGCTAATATCCTTGGGAAAGGTATGAATCCTCTTCTCCTCTTCAGCTATGGGTAAATAGCAGGATAGTCTTGGATGGCAACTGATCTAGGAGAAGGACAACTCTGTATTCAAAACTTGCGGAGGGTTGTTTGGGGTCCTTGTGACATTTAGTGCACCAGGTCTCTGTATTCGGCTCTTCAAAAAGTGTGGTTGGTCCTGCACAAAAAATACCACTATAATTAAATCATATGTGCTGGTGTCTAGCCGTCGGTTCCTCGGAACTGAGTTTCTTGATACTCATACATCGAATACGACAGGATAGTTCCACCGGTATATATATATATATATATATATATATCCAGAGATTGATATGCGATGTAATTGGTCCTGATCTGGCATCTCGTCTGCAGTCGCTCTCCCACAGACGTGCCGTCAACTCTCTCTATCTTTTTACAAATACTTTCATGGAAACTGCTCCGATGAGCTGCTTTCGCTGGTTCCAAAGCTTCATGAATTTAAGCGTTCTACTAGGCTGACATCTATCTCTCACCCTTTCACTGTCGAAACTGTTAAATGTAACCGTCTTTTCTACTCCAATAGCTTCATGTCTCGCACTTCTCACTTGTGGAACTCCCTCCCCTTTTCCTGTTTCTCTGATCGCTATAATCTCCAACTATTCAAATGTAATGTCAATGGACGTCTCCAGATGCCTTGGTCTACCCACTATCCTTCTCTTCATTCTTTCCTCTTTCACTCCTATTTGCTCTCGCTCCAACTCACTGTAACCCCTTGCGTGCTAGGGGCTTCCTGCCTTGTTTGGGGTGAAACGCTTAATATATATATATATATATATATATATATATATATATATATATATATAGAGAGAGAGAGAGAGAGAGAGAGAGAGAGAGAGAGAGTGGGTGAGTGAGTGAGAGAGACAGACAGACAGAGCAGAGCAGAGAGAAACAGATTGACAGAGATAGAGAGATAGTACCTGTTGTGTAATATGCGTGATTGCTGGTATGTGCTTGGTGTCTCAAAACCCGTACCACAGATAAGAAAAAAATCGACAGTAAAACGTTTTTTAAAAATATTTATCGGAATAAATGATGGTTGGACATATGGAGATGAGACGCGTGGATTTGGCTTATTTTGTCCGGTGATTGCTGACAGCCAATTGACATACCATCGACACAAGTGGCGAATGTTCAAAACCCTGGGAGTTATTATGCAGATTTCCCGATCATCAGATTCCCCGCAATAAATATCAGGACAATGTATTCGCGTCCGATCATTAAGACAAGTAGCAATGAATGCACAAATGTTGCAGAAGGAAAATATCTGATGCGTGTTGGTATTTAAATGGGGCCATTATTTCCTTTACAATAAACACGGGAAACACGCACGACTGGCACACACAGATGGAGAGCAACAGATAGAGAGAGAGAGAGAGAGAGAGAGAGAGAGAGAAAGAAAGAGTGACTAAGAGAGAGAGAGAGTCAAACTATCGGAGATAGACCGATGTCAACAGGTTTAGATATAAAGATATATATATATATATATATATATATATATATATATATATATATATATATATATATATATATATATATATGACCACAGCTCTATTAGAATCCATTTAAACAGATGTGGGTTGTTGATAGATAATGACCAGGTTTAGATATGAACAGACTGAGGTAGAATGGAAAGAAAATTAATAGACATAGAGATGAAATATATATATATATATATATATATATATATATATATGTAGAGAGAGAGATGGAAATTAATAAATTTGAACAGATTAAGATAGACGATATGAGTAGATTTAGATAGATAGATAGATAGATAACAGATTTAGATATGAACAGGTATAGATAGTAACATATAATCACCAGACTTAGCTATGAACACACAAACACACACACACACACATATATATATATATATGTGTGTGTGTGTGTGTGTGTGTGTGTGTGTTTCTCTGTGACTGTATGTAAGTGGGCATTAATCCTTATCGATTTCTGATTGGTTCTCCTGAGAAAATCCTACAATGCCTGGAATAACCTTTCCGTGATCCAATCAACCCACACTGAAATTTGGTGCTAAATAGAAACAAAGAAACTTATGCTCTCAACCGGAAAGAGGAAGTTGGAATGGCTGAAGCACATAATATAGAAAGACGATCAAGTGAATTTAACACCCACAGGAACTATTAAATATCAGAAAACCAGAAGGGAATCTCGAATAACCTACTTAATGTGTTTGTGCAAATTAATGGCAAAACAAGAACAAAGTTTCTAAAATTACATAGAATTAAAAAGTGTCTTGCTGAAGTTTCCCCGGTATGAGAGTGATTTAATGGATAGCTGTTCTGAATGTGAAATTTGAGAACTGAGTTCCAATTCCAGTTGGACTTGTTATATTCACTTACACGAAAATACCTAGTAACCCATCCTTTCACCCCGGACATGGGTTAAATGGTGAAACTTGTATCTGGAAGAAATTTTCTAAAAAAATATTAATACAATATACACTCGCAAAAACCGATTTATTCTTAAAACCCAATATATGTTTCGAATTTAAATAAACCACAGAGATGACACGAGGTGTTTGATTTTATCAATGACCGTAAATGAAAAGAAAATCTAAATGAATTTTAATAAAACTTTATGATGAGATATTGAAGGTTTCGAATCTGTCTGTATGCACAAAGCAATAGGAAGGAAGTTTCAATATAATAACTTGCATGAAATCATTATATTATAAACGCTTGTCATTGCCATAAATGTAAAAGGATATATCAGCTATATGTGTCATTTATCTGTGGGATTGTTGGAATTGTACTTTCCTTGTGAAGCACACGGATACATGCGCATCGCTGCTGTTATTATTTTTGCAGTAATTTTTAGCATTTGGAATCGCAAGCTGCACATCCAAACCGTTTTGTATTCAGAGTTTTCTTTCACCTAGAATGGTTGACAACAAAAGTCAGATAACCCAGTCTGTACTGTTATTTGACCCATAGATGGGGATATAAAAAATACAAATGTTCTTTTCCTTCATTATTATTATTATTATTATTATTATTATTATTATTATTATTATTATTATTATTATTATTTCCTTTGATTTCTGGTCTGTACACATTTCGTTCAGAGACGTAAGGTCAGAAATGGCATCATGACATTTTCCACTGAACAATTAAAAATATTTCACATAGATAAAGCCCTTCATAAGATGTGGGCTGTACTCGTGAGAACAATATTTTGTATTTCTTTAGGGCATGTACTTCCAGGATTCCGTTCAATTCTTCTACTGGAATCCTTTCCAAACAATCCGAGGGCTCCAACTACAACAGGGATAGTTGATGTTCCCATGTGCCACATTTTTGAGATTTCGATTTCAAGGTCCTTGTATTTTGATAGCTTTTTGAAGATCTTTCAAGGACCTTGTATTTTGATAGCTTATTATTATTATTATTATTATTATTATTATTATTATTATTATTATTATTGGGAACAATTTAAGCTTCATATGACATGCAGATGAGACAGGTTTTATGACAGACTCAGAAATAAAAATGTAGAAATGTCTAGAAAACGTAGCAAAGAAAAGCGGCAAGAAAGGATTAACTATCAATTGTGAAAAGACAGAATATATAGAATATATGGTTGTGAACAAGTGGAAGAAGAGGAAACGCCGAGCATTCAAGTTCAGAATTTGAGATGGCCAAATTATGCACATGCGGAAATTCAAATATCTGAGAAGTGTTGAAAACAGATGACGGAGAATGGGACATCGAAATCCATAGGCGCAAAAGATGTCTTTCAAAACCTCAGCTCAGTATTACGAAACGAAAAAATATCACTATACACAAAGAAAAGAGTGCTAAATGGCTATGAAATATGAGTCCTCCGTTATGACTGTGAAGGCCGGACAATTTCTTCATAATGAAGGGGAGACTAAGTAGCAGAGATGTGGTCTACAGAATGATGCTGAGAATATCATCGACTGAACATGTGAGTAACAAAGAATTTTGAAGAAAAATAGAAACAAAAACGACATTTGTACTTAGAATCAGAAAGAAGTAGTTGAAATTTCTGGGACACATAATGAGGAAGGAAGGCTTAGAGAATTTTACACTCACATGAATTACTGATGAGGAGATTGACAGAGGGAAACAAAGCATAACCTACATAACGAACTTGTGTAAATATAATGGCAGAATAGAGATGGCGAGCGATTTTAAAAAGTCAAATACCGCTAAGATCTAAAGATTGGAAGTTGTGGAGAGCTATGATCGACCATATTCCGAAAGGACACTGCACATAAAAGAAGATTTGGACGAAAGCGAATATAGCCATGTATATCTAGCTAGTAGCCTAGCTAGCTATCTGACTCTATTTTCTGTCTCCTTATCTCTGGCTATCTATATGTCTGACTGCCTGTTTGTCTATCTACCTATATTTATCTATCTATCTAGCAATTGCCATGTCTTTCTGTACAGATCTGTCTAACTGCTTACCTTAATCTAGTCATATGTATTTCTGTATTTGCAAGTATGCCTGTATCTATATAACTACTTACCTGAATCTGGTCATATCTATCTGTCACGGTATGTTCATATCAATCAATCTATCTATCTATCTATCTATCTATCTATCTATCTATCTATCTATTTGCAAGTAGCTTTGTATCTATCGTCTTCACTATTTAATTTGGCCATTATCTATCTATCTATCTATCTATCTATTTGCAAGTATATTTTTATCTATCTTTTTAACTAGTTACTTCAATTTGGTCATATCTATCTATCTATCTATCTATCTATCTATCTATCTATCTATCTGTAATTATCTTTGTATCTATCTGTTTCACTACATTACTTTGGTCATTATCTATCTATCTATCTATTTACCTATCTATTTATTTGAAAGTATTTTTATCTATCTGTTTAACTAGTTACTTCAATTTGGTCATATCTATCTATCTATCTATCTATCTATCTATCTATCTGTTTTCAGTCTGTTAATATCTATCATGTTACATTAAAATTTTAATATGCAAGTCAGTCAATGTTTTCATAATAACATTTTTTATTAACCAATCAATGCTGGTAATATGTTCCGGGTGTATTTAGATGAGAAATATATTGTGTGCGTTTCACCTTATAATATCTGTCCTTCTTCAACGTCTTGGCAATAACTTGTTTTCGAGGTGTCAGGTTTTATGACACTGAGTGGAACTGAACTTTCTACGTATAATTAAATAAAAAATTGATAGTGTTGATGGAAACCGATATTTGATTATCAGTTTCTCATATATCTGAACAAATTATTATATTATTATTCTTTTGAATTTATTTCGGTTATTTTATTAATTTACATATTATACTTCTTGACATGTAATAAAGTATATCTTCATCAAGTCTTTCGGATTCTAAACAACTTAGAGGAATTTTTATTACTTTTCAAAGATTCTTTACTTGAATATTGTTTCCCATTCTCTTTTAATGCTGCTGCACAATTTTTGTATTGGATTAATATCTTGAGAAGCTCTGGGCGATTCTGTCAATTTGGTGTCTTTGAATACATCTTTTGATAAGCTATGGAATCGCTAACTCTGCAGAATATCAATTGACACTGAATTCCATGAATATATCCTGTAGCTTGTGGCGACCATTACGTCTCTCCCCTCTGCCTATAGTAAAAAAAAATGACTGTACTTATTTTTATAAATAGTTTAGTTTGTAGTAACTATTCTATTATGTAGAATAAAGACTAATTTGAGTTACTCTGCTCTGTATCTTTTATTTCAAAGGTTCCGAACCCATCAAAAATGTTATATTATTCCTTTAACTTTCTTTAGGAACATAGAGTCACAAGATATTGTTGCAGTTTCTATAACAAGCCAGTCTTCTTTTTTTTTTTTAAGTGAGTAGGTGGTTAGACTACTGCACAATCCGCAACCTGGAGGACCAGGTTTTGAATTCAGAGAATTCATTCTCGTAGACCAGTTGCCACCCAAGGCTATAGAACCTGCTCTGTCCTGCTATATCTATAGGGGGAGAAGCAGGGGATCCATGCCATTCCCAAGGAAATCAGCGCGTAAGTGAATGTAAGCGATTCGACTGGAATTCGAACTCGGCCCTCCAATTCCTCAACCCGAGCGGCTATTCATTAATCCACCGTGCATCCTCATGAAAAAGGTATTTTGCAATAATTCTCTATAGTCAAACATAGTATGACATGTTTTGAACGTTAAAAATGAAGGATACAGTTTTATGTAATGCTCAAACTCTCAAACAATGCCTATTTCAAAACAATTAGTTTGCTGTCGAAAACTTTTTATTAATTATTTTATCTTACGTTCTAATTTTTTTGTTTCTCGGGTTGTTTGCATTAAATACACAAACCTGGACAATGTATTGTGCATTACGGAATAATGAACACTGCCTTTTATAAAGAGAATTTTTTATCTCGATTTTAATTTATTTGTATCGTAAATCCAGATCATCATTACATGTAGGTATGGCAAATAAAGAATATATAGTAAGCATAAACTCGCATCCATTCATTTTGAAAGAATGTCTTTCTATGCAACTAACGTATGACAAGGGTAATATAACAGAAATAGATTTGGAGGTGAAATATAGACAGAAATGGTTTTGGAAGTGGAATACAAACAGAAATGGTTTTGGAAGTGGAATATAAACAGAAATGTGTTTAGAAGTGTAGTATAAACAGAAATGTGTTTAGAAGTGTAATATAAACAGAAATGTATTTGGAAGTGCAATATAAACAGAAATGGCCTTGGAAGTGTAATATAAGAAGAAATGACTTTGGAAGTGTAGTAGAAGCAGAAATGACTTTTGAAGTGCAATATCAACAGAAATGGCTTTGGAAGTGTAATATAATCAGAAATGGCTTTGAAAGTGTAGTATAAGCAGAAATGGCTTTGGAAGTGCAATATAAAAAGAAATGGTTTTGGAAGTGTAATATAAGCAGAAATAGCTTTGGAAGTGTAATATAAGCAGAAATAGCTTTGGAAGTGTAATATAAGCAGAAATAGCTTTGGAAGTGTAATATAAGCAGAAATGGATTTGGAAGTGTAGTATAAGCAGAAATGGCTTTGGAAGTGCAATATAAAAAGAAATGGTTTTGGAAGTGTAATATAAACAGAAATTGCTTTGGAATGCAATATAAATAGAAATGGTTTTGGAAGTGTAATATAAACAGAAATGTTTTTAGAAGTGTAGTATAAACAGAAATGTTTTTGTAAGTGGAACCTTAACACAAACGTTTTTGGAATTGGAATATAAACAGAAATGTTATCTACACAAGCTCGTTAATTAGTTTATGCTTTAATTTCCTCTATCCCTTTTGCTTTTATGTATTTTGAGGGTCAAATCTTCCTGACTCTCTTTCCTCATTATATGCTCTAGAACCTCCAAAACTTTCTGATCTTAATTGTAAATGTTTTTTTTTTTTGTTTCTATTTTAATCGTTACTAAGATCTTCAGTCCATAGTATTCTCATAATCCTTCTGTAGTACTTCATTCCTTTTACCTGAAATCTCTTTTTCATATGAGTGGAGATTGCCTAACATTTCCTACCCCTCCCGAGCTGCCTCATATTACTGAGGAGTCGCATCTTATTTATCAACACTAAGCATGCGTCTCTGAAGCAATTACTAATGACAACTGCCATTAAAATTTATACATGTTTTCGATGAGGTACTAAGTCCCTTTCATCATTGCAATATTCGATTTTAACCATTAATTTGTTGTTTCGCAATAGATTTGTAATTAATTCAACTTTCGTAAACGATGAACATAAAACGCATTTGAATCAACCGTTGTCTAATTATTATTTTTCTATTAATAACTCGCATTAGTTTTATTTTTTCTATTCTTTACAATCCCCAACGTATCAGTGGAGTTTATTTCAGCAAATGTGAAAAAATTATTAAAAAGAAATTAATATTATAGCATACACCTGAATGAGGCTGGAGAATAGACCAATCAAAAAGGAAGCGATCGAAACGAAAAAAATGGTAATAATTATGACATTATAACAATATCATTTGTTTTAATGCTATCTTGCCAGGTATTTTGATATCGTACAGTGTTTTGAATGTCTAAAGTCTTGCATCCTTACTAGTTCCATATTTGCTAGGAGCTGGTGCGAGTGTTACGAGAGAGACAAAATCTTCCAAGATGCTGCAGATTGGGGTATCTGATGTGTAAGAATCTGTTTCTGTGCTATTTTTTCCAACTAGTTTTCGTTTCCTCTCGGTTTACTTCAAAATTACATGCAGCCTGATGAATGCTGATGCGCCAAACCTAGTAGCATTTATAATGCACAGGAGAACAATGATATTTTAAGGAGTGACAGCGTTTTTAAGATCCTTTCTCGGGGTACCTCTGTTACATTGACAACATCACAGCTCTCTATGTAGGATCCTTTTTTGGCGGGCGATGATTTCCACTCTCGAAACTTGTACGACTCGGCGTCTTCATTTGGGTGAAATCGATGGATGGAAACTTGCCGCTTTTTGAAGATATCCAAGTTGGTGACGAAATCGCTTTATTGGAAGTAGCCCACTAACCTGCCTCTCAGGAGGGATAATTCCGACTATAGCAGACCACAGCGAATACAGACCAGTAATTCTGCTACCTAACTAGCATCATTCCGAGACGATATTTAGAATTGATAATTCGATTGACAATAGAAAAGTGTGTGGACAATCAACAAGGTCAAGGTGTACGCATCTGTTGTGTTGACAGCCAATCTCCACTTCTGAAACCTGGTTTACAGATAACTACTCCATCTGTGTCCTATAAAGAGAGTCTTACGATAAATGCTAAAAATCCAGTGGAGCAATTTATTTACCAACATAATTTCAATAATGCAAAAGATGATTACAATTCTAGACAACAATTGTGAGGTAAAAGATAGATTGATTTATTTACATGTTATTTAAAACCACATTTTTTTTTTAGATTTAAGAATTTTTGGAGATGTTAATAACGTTACTGATACAAGTCATATTATTTAACCCATA
The DNA here is from genome assembly GCA_963932145.1 of Acanthosepion lycidas. Lineage (NCBI taxonomy): Eukaryota > Metazoa > Mollusca > Cephalopoda > Sepiida > Sepiidae > Acanthosepion > Acanthosepion lycidas. Next base: position 9,449,569 of record OZ010586.1, read on the forward strand.
ACTGCGGGAGAAGAACTAGAGTCATACATTTCCAAAGGGTATTTGTGTGTAATTGAATTTATCGACACCAACTAGAATTGGAACGCGGCTCTCTGACAAGGCTCGACGTTGCTTAACTTCGGTGATTGTACGAGAACTGCAGTTTCAACGTTGTCTGGCCGTAAACCTGAGACAGATGAGCTGACCGATCGAAACGTAAAACGCAAACTTAGATCGACTAATGTAACTATTAGTACATTTTCTTGTTAGCAAAATCTACGGTAGCCCAAAGCAAATAATAATGAAAGAAATTCAGATCAAACAATATTAAACATCGTAAGTGCTTAAAGACATTTAATAGAAAAGAAAATGAAAATCGTCGATAATAGAAATTAATCTTTCGATAGATTAATAATCTTTACAGAAAACGCTGAATCTATCAGTTTGGCTGACAGAGGAGAAACGTTACTTAGGCATGAGTCTCTATCAAATTACACATTTTTTCCTATAATAAAATTGATTTTGTTTATATGCTTTTTTATACAAAGTGTTTATAAGTCTTGTTATTGTTTTTGTGCGATAAAGCAATTCATTTTTTTTTTTTTTTTTTTTTTGCGCCAAGAGGCAAGGATAACATTTAAGCTGATTATTAACATTGAAGTCAATACTCAATTGCGTCCAGCATGATACAGACTGTCAACTCTGAGTGCTGACATCAATGTTCACTTTAATGTATATATTTACATACGCTCTATCTCTGATATGGAGCACTTTATCCCATAAAAATAGCACACCTTAAAACTATATTTCTTCATATATATATACATATATGTGTGTGTTTGTGTTTAGTAAATGTAATAAATATATATAAATGTAATATATATATATATATATATATATCTGTGTGTGTGTTTGTGTACACACAGACACACGCACACACACACGCATATATATATATATATATATATATATATATATATATATATATATATATATATATATATATATACAAAGAACAACTATTCTTTACAAACACGTCCCTTTCTTTGATGAACACTATCAAGGCTAATGTAAGTATTTTAATTTGCAACATGCATTTATAAACGGGAGTAAAAAATATGGTTATATATTGATTTTTTTTTAAATTTAAGGCACTCAAGATTTTTTTAAGTTTTATTGTGAAAGTCTACATAAAGCTAAGAGAGGTTAGGGTTAGTGGTGTAATTTTTATGGCTAACTAACGAAAGTGAGTAAATATTGTTTTTGCTTTGTTTTTTCTATTCTTGAATTTCTTTTTTTTTTATTTGTGTATATTTATTTATTTACATTTGTCTTCATAATATCAATCAGAAAACGAAATGGGTTAGTAAAGAAAAAAATCTCCGTTTATTTATTTTTATTTATTCATATTTTCCAGATATATGTTTTATTTATGTCTGAATTTTTACACACTGACAGATATATATATATATATATATATATATATATATATATATATATATATATATATATATATATATGTGTGTGTGTGTGTACATATATATATATATATATATATATATATATATATATATATATATATATATATATATATGATAATAAAACATTCATCTCAGAAGACACATTTTGAGAATTATTACCAATTTAACAGTCGAAGAAAAATACATTTATTTAAATCCTTACAGACACGACAAAAATAATAAGTATTGTGCCAAAATATGTTAATGAAAATTATTCCTCTCAGAATCTGAAAATAACTTAAGTGCGAATGGACACATTACAAAAAACGTCGGCGTGCAAGAAGCAGTGGCAATACTATTGTAAATTTAAAATGAGAAAGAAATTTTCTGTTGTCGGGAATAAAGCCAATGTTTTACTGAAAGGATAGGATAGTGTTATTGCATTGGGTATGAACAATGAGATGAGTAAAACTGCCCGAGGAAACCTCCAAAAGTATCCGAAGACGGTGATGCTGCTTATCATATAAAAGGCAGCAATTATTGAAATGCGTCCAGAATTGACCACTAAGAAAGCTGTATATATGGACGACACCAAACCACTCTTTGAACAGCTATTAGATACAGGTACAGCGGCTGACATGTCCTTCTACATCCGCCCTAATCCACCTGATATCCACCCTTGATCCTTCGGATTAGTACTTATTTCGATCGCTAGAGTCTTTCTTATTAGACAAACTTTTCTCCAGAATCTTGTAAAAATACATTTACATCAGTTTATAGCAATCGACTGATCATCGAATCAATACGAATGATCGTTTCCTTAGCTGAATAACATGCGGTTCAACAGAGTGACATAGAGTTTGGATTTGTCCTCTTCTTAGATCAGTTACCACCAAAGGCTATAGAATACACTTACTCCTGTTATTTACCTGTAGCTATGGGGAGAATAGATGGGTTAATACCTTTCTCATATCATGAACTTCACTAGAACTCCAACTCGGCTCTTCGATTCTTCAGACCGAGCTGTAATCCATTACACTACCGTTACTCAAATTCTGCAAAGAGGGAATAATGCGGCTTCCTTAAAGATGGCGAAAGGTAGTGAAATAAAACTCCACACATGTTTTAAAATACATCTATATACAAATGTTTCCCTATTGTATTTGAATCGTATTCATGAAATCGCTAAAATGCAGGAAATACGGTTGGTTCCTTGTACTGTTTCAGAAAGTACCTACTAATATGCTGTGACTTTAGAAGTACCAGAAGTAGGTTGCTGCTACATCCGGGCTAGTGCTGTTCAGTCCTCATTGTTCAGCCTTGAGTTCAAAATCGATTACGCGGCTTTTTGGGTGATGAATTATGTTTCATCCACCAACACTCTTACCACAGACGAAACGTTGTTAACCACTCACTAGTCTATCGCTAATTCTATGGGAAATGTTCAAACGAGCTACATTCCTTACTCCCACCAGTTCAGACCATCACAACTAAGAGCCTCAATACTATGTACATTTTCCAGCCTTGAAGGAGCTCAGGAACGTTTACGTGGTCTTGTGGGAGATGAATTATTTTCCACTACGCAATCCCTTACCCGCAGAGAAAATGTTGCCAGCCTATCGGTACTCTATTACTATTTCTATAGCAAATGTTCAAAAGCGATACATTCTTTAGTCCCACTTGTTCAGAACTTTTATAGCTAAGCCTCTCTCCATTTTATCGCTATTTCTATGGCAAACGTTCATATGTACTCCATTCCGTAGTAACCCCAACACCTTCATAACTAGAAGCCGCCATGATACGTATACGACTTGAAATCATCTTCATTTTCTTTGTGTTCATTTGGTAAGGAGAACTTTTCACTTAGATGCTTTCTCTAACCTATTAACTTGTATCCTAGACTCCCGAGATGATACGGCTGTGACCACTACTATCTTAACCTATTCATGTCTAGGGTCAGTCGTTGTCTATCCTAGCTATCCTTATGCTATGCACTTCTTACTTTACGACCTTACAACTGAACCGTTCAGTTATCATCTACCTTAAGTTGCTCTTTGGTTTTTTATTGGTTGAATAATTATATAAAAACGAAACTGGGTTTAAAAAAAAAACTCTACGAAATTTTGTTTCCACGCAATATGTGAAATTTATTAGTCACGATTTTATTTTTATAACAATTCGTAAGATTAGCCAATATTTTTCATGTCTGACTGTAAGAGTTTTTTTTATACGCCTTCACACCATGCACATTTTTTCAATTTTGCAATAACATTACACAGACAATCGCCATCCCGAAACAATTTCCCTTTATTATTACTATTATTATTATTTTTTTATTATTTTCTTTGATTTCTGGCGTTTACACATTTCTTTCCGGGTTCCGCCCAGGGACCTAAGGTTAGAGATGGCATCATGACACTTTCCACTGACAAAAAAAAAAAGAAAAAAAAATTACATAGATAAAGCCCTTCGTAAAGAGTGGGCTGTACTTGTCAGAACAATTTTTTGTATCTCCTTGAGGCATGGACTTCCAGGAAGCCTTCAATTAGTCTACTGCAATCTTTTTCAACCAGTCCTAGGGCTCCAACTACAACAGGGATTGTTGATGTTCCCATGTGTCACATTTTCGAGATTTTTATTTCAAGGTCCTTGTATTTTGACAGCTTTTTAAATATCTTCAAAGATACATTGCAGTCTGCGGGGACTGCCATATCAATAAGGAGGCACCGTTTTTGTTTGTGGTCTTTAATAACAATATCTGGGCGGTTGGCCTTGATTGTTCTGTCAGTGTGAATTGTGTAGTCCCATAGAATTGTAACAGGTCCTATCTCCGTAACCGGGTCTGGGTGGTGTTCATACTAGTTTCTTTCAGGTTTTTTATTATTATTATTATTATTATTATTATTATTATTATTATTATTATTATTTCACCCCAAGTAAGGAAATAAAGCTACTAGGACGAAAGGGGTTATTGAGGGTTAGATAATATGAAAACAAAAGCTACTATTAAGGAGAGAGGACAATAAAAGTACAAGAATTGAAACTAAAGATGGTGATTAACATTTCATCTAAATTTTTGAAGATCAAAGACAATAAAGCCACTAAGACACAAGAGGTTATCGAGTGTAAGAGAATAGGAGAAAAACTACTGTCAAGTATAAAGGAAAATAAAAGAACAAGAATTAAGAAAACAGAAAATAACCATTGATATTGCATTTACATTTTTGAAGATCAAAGTTGACTGAGAAGTATGACACCTGGAGAGAGTTCCACAATGGAGAAGTGTGATAGAAGAAACTGTTATCATAGAACTTACGGCTATCCCTACTGATGCCTTTGAATTTGGTTTCAAGATTTCGACTTAAACACGAAGAAACGCATTAAACACAGTTCTGTGCATGTGTGCGTATGCGCCTGTTGTATTAGGGAATGAGCTCTTAAATTTACCAAGACTGATAGAGAGGCTGACGGATAGACTACTAGCAGCTTTGTCAGCTCGTGAGAAACAGACAAAATGAAAGAAGAAAAGAGAGATCGAATGGACGAATGATTAACATAAGACAGAACAAAAAAAAATATCGGTCGCATTAAAATGTAAATCGTTCGAGTAATGGAAATATCTAATGGAGAAATCGATACGTTTTTGCTCATTACTGGATCGGCTTACGGTGCGTCGCGCATAAGACGGGCGGGGAGAAGAAAGATGTACGGCCTCTTCTTTTACTGCTTGCATAGTAAGAATCACTCAAAATTTATATATATATGGCAAGTTTTTGAAAAAATGTAAATTTAGTAAATAAAATGGAATCAAATAAGTATGGGTTAAGACCAGAGGAGATAATCCGAAAGGGGAAAAATATCTTTATAAATTTAAGAATAGTAAAAAAAGATATGACAAAATGAGAAGCCATTGTGAAAGACTTTTTTTTTAAATATTAAAGAAAAGAAAATGAGAAAAGTAAAGGAGGATTTGGGTCGTGGAAAGAAAAACAGAAAGAAACTTGGGGTGAAGAAGAATGAAACATTGAAAGGAAAGAGAAAACAGGGAATAAAGTTCCAGAAAGATTTTAAGCGGGAATAATTTGAAAGAATGAACAAAAGATGAAATTAGGAAGAAAAAAGAAAGAAAGAAGTTTAAAAAGAAAGATGAGTTTGAAGAAAGAATGAAAGAAATTGCCCCTGAAGTAACAGAAAAAGAAAGACAGAGAAATAAAGGAATAAAAAAGTTAAAAAAAGAAGTCAACGAAAGAAAATCAAAATGAAAATATATGAAACAGGAAAAGAATGAAAGACAAAATAAAGGGAAATAATAACAGACATGAATGAAAAAAAATAAAAGAAATTGTAAAGAAGGAAATATAGCAAATAGGAAGAAGAAAAAAGAATTATAGAATGAAGGAAAATGTAAGATAATATCAAGAAAAAGCAAGGGCAGAAAACAATTAAAAACTGAGAATCTATAGAAAAAAAAAGAAACTAAAAATAATGAAAGAAGTAATATCATATAAAAAAGGAAGTAACAAAGAGAGAACAAAAACAATGAAGAAATATCGAATAGAAATTGCAGCAAAATAAAGAAGCGAATAAAGAAATAAAGAAAAAATTGAAGGAAAATAGGATAAAGAATAAATAGTGAAGGAATATGAGAAAAACGATGAATGAATGACAGATTGAAAAATGCAACCAATATGAAAAAACAGTAAAATATGCATAAAAGAATGAGTGAAAGATGAAACTAAATAAAAACTTAAAGAATGAGTATTAAAAGAAAATATAATAAGAAAAGAAGAAAGAATGACAAAGTGAATGAGTAAAAGGATGTAGATAAAAGAAAGAAGGGCACGAATAATAATGAAAAATAAAAACGGTAGAATCTAATGACAAAATGAATGAAAGAATGAAGGAAATTCACAATTCTTCAAAGGAGAAATGAAATGACAAAAACTAGGGATAAGAAAGAAGGAAATAAATTTGCAAGAAAAAAGAAAGAAAAAAATGGATAAAGTATAAAAATAAAAACTAAAGAAAAAAGAAAAGAAAATGCAGAATAGGAAAAATTTATAAATCAAAAAAAAAAAAAGATTTAAAAAACCGAAAGAAGAAAAGTTAGATTGAATAATGACCGAATGAGTGCAATTCAAAAAGAAGAAAGAAACTAAAAAAATATTGAAGGAATCAATCAAAGAAAAAAGTTAGAAGGAAAGCGAAAAGGGAATGACTGAAAGAAAACAAAAAAGACAAAATAAAAAAAAGGAAGAGAAATGAAGAAAAGAGAAGGAAAATATGTGCAAGAAAGCAAATAAATGAAGAATGAATGAAGAATAAAAGAGAGATGAGAAAGAAGAAAATTAATAAATCTAGAAAGAAAGAAAAAATAATGAAAGAAAAAATAGACAGAACGATTTAACAAAACAAAAAGGGCATGACAAAATACTGAAAGAGAGAATGAAGGAGAAAATAAGCGCAAATAAAAGAAGGAACGAGGACAAACGAGAATGAAAATTAGTAAAAAGAAAAAGAAAAAAGGGAAGAAAGATTGAACAATACGAAGAATGATGGAAACTTAGTTTCACTAATTAGTGAAGTATTTAAACAAATGATAGAGACAAAAAAGGAAAATAAGAAAGAAAGAAAATATTTTTCAGATAGATCAAAATAGTAATGTTCGATTTTTTATGTAAGAAGGCAGTCGAAAAATAAAAAAGAGAGAGAGAGAGAATGAAATCGAAAAAGAGTGAACCGAATAACAGGCTTATTTCCTCCCTAACCTAGTGCAAACCGTGCTACTTAAAAAAAATGGTACATTTTCCATCTAAAAGAACTGGTCTCCGATTTCATTGTCATTTTCTTACTTTCTATAACCTATATGACTTGATTCAGTCTCCTCTCTCGTCCTCAGTCCAAGTCACTCTCGTCTCACTTCTCATGTGTATACTCTTTCATCCCACATAATAGTATTAAGAGATACTTATGAAAGAGATATTTATTTAGGTTAGTTTCGCATGAGGCCAGGAGATGGGATACGAAATACAGCAAACGCCAATTTCAAGTTTACAACAAGAAACCCGGAAGATACAAGGACAAGTAGCCTTAAATTTAAATTTAAATTTTTTTGGCTTCCAATATATCCAAATGAGTCGACTTAATTCAGCTTCCCTGGTTACTGACCCCACCGATGTAACTATTATTAGCCTTACAGTAGGCATATTATTATTATTATTATTATTATTAATAATAATAATAATAATAATAATAATAATAATAATATACCATGAATTTAAACAATAATTTTATCATGTAACTAAGTTCTGTTCAGTGGTGTTGCGGTGGAACATATCAGTTGACTCTCCTAGAGTTCAAGCAAAAAATGTAGGCATGAGCATGTGCAACGCTCTGCTAGTCACATTAGAAAGAGTTTGTTCACAGAAACAGGCTACTAGTCAATATATATATATATATATATATATGTATGTATGTATGTATGTATGTATGTATGTATGTATATACCGGGTGTAAAAGCAAGATTGTCCAAATCGTGTAACAGCAAATTGTCCTTCTCACAAAATGTCTTCAGATAAAACGTTTAGCCATCTTGACATCATTTTTCGTAGAAATCACTGAAAAGCCTTTCATTTATTCAGCTAGAAAGAGAACAGGTTAAAATCCCTTTGTATCAGCCTCACTCTCTTCCTAAATGAGTAATGGTGTGAGGAAAAAGATCATTCAAGCCTAGAGTAATGGTACCAAGATTCATACTCTGGGTTACATCTTCAAAGTCCATTCAAGAACCATCAAGTGAATGGTGAATAAAATTAAAAAAGGGGAACGTTAGAGAGGGAAAATAGATCAGGAGGTCACAACAGCAGGAGGGATCATGATTTCAACTTATAGCTAAAGAGATCAATTAGAAAAGATCCATCTCAATCCATAAGATGTTTGTAACGTGAGACTTTCAGTAATAACAGTCCAAAGATCTCTGAAAAAATGACTTGGAAATGAAATCATACAGGAAACGTGTGAGGCACCTTGTTACTCGAGGGCAGAAGGTTAGAGAGGGCGAAGAATATTCGGAAAATGATCCTAGAATAATATATATATATATATATATATGTGAGTGTGTATGTGTGTGTGAGTGTGTGTGCGCGCTCTCGCGTATGTGTGTGTGTGAACTTAATTTCAATCCTTCATGAGCTACCGATCCTTAGATATGATTAACTAATGATAAACATGTCATTTTTGTTGATGATCATCATTACAGTTTTTCTGTTAAGCTTAAAGAGTGACTGTACATTCTTATTCCTCAAAGTAGAGTCCAATAGTGCTATAAAAGTCTCATAGAATTCCAGTAAGATATCTTTCATCATTTCTAAGATACAACGGTTCAAATCTTAAACTAACAAAAGGACAATTTTGCTTTTACACGTTTTGGACAATTTTGGTGTTACATTAGGTACACACACACACACACACACACACACACACACACACACACATATATATATATATATATATATATATATATATATATATATAAATCGCAGGGATTGTAATATAGGGAAAACACAGAGAGATTCAACTCCAATATTTGTTTGATTTCCATTGTTTAAACTATAACGGTAAGATTATACATTGCCAGAATTTTCACAATGATCTCAGCTATTTTCATCTAGGATCTCATTTTAATTTCTTCTACTTGTTTAATTCATGCAATCTCTCTAAGAATTTGCGTCTTCATATTTGTTTCGAGTATATCCTACATATCCCGGCACTTAATACGCAGAAGTTACACTAAATTGTAATTGATCGACAAAATAGTTGTGTTTATTAATACTTAATAATTTTCAAAAACATTGTTTTTGTTTCTTGTAAGAATTCTTCATTTTCAAAAGAATGCTCTCAGAATTCGGAAATTTTTCATTAACTTAGATTACTATTGATTTGAAAGGCTTCATATATCTGTCTAATCTCCGAAATATTAATTTCTTCGGTGTTTCCTTTTTTTGAACGCCTATTGGAACTGAAATTTACCCCAAACCTCTAATTCATGCCTCTATCCACTGTGCCATGTGTCCTTAAGTTTAGATTCTAGTGACAAGGCCCAAAAATTTGTGAGTTCAATACCTGGTCAAGGCAGTGGAGAACTTGGAGAAGTGAATTAACATGAGATAACTGATAACTGACATCCATTAGACATGGCACGTAGAAATGAAACACTCTGCCCCAGCAAGCGTAATAAAGGGTTCAGGTCGACATTCCAACCACCTGAAGAAGGCCGGAGTGTACAACGGCCGTAACTTTGTAATAATTATGCCGACAAAGATGAGGACAGTAGTCTGAATAATGTAAATAGTGGACATAATATCTCATCTCAGAAATATAGACAGATACTGAAAGGCCGAAATGTTGTAATAAATATGGCGACAAAGATGAGGATAATAGTCTGAATAATGTAAATAGTGGACATAATACCTCATCTCAGAAATATAGACAGATACTGAAAGGTCGAAACGTTGTAATAAATATGGCGACAAAGATGAGGACAATAATCCGAATAATGTAAATAGTTTACATATTATTTCATCGCAGAAATATAGATCAATCGCTAAAAATGCAAGAAAAATGCCGATCCAGTAAATACCTTAAAACTGTTGTTCTGCTTTACCTTTCCAAGAACAAGATTAGACTAAAAATTGCGAACTGCTCCTAGATCTGTTCTTTAGTTTCCCAACGCTCTGTTTGCAGTCTTTCTGAAACCTGTCTAAAATCATCGAAGCAGTCTTGTCGGTGATGAATTATTTTCCTTTCGGCAAACCCTTTTCAACTGATAAATCCTCTTCCACTATTCTATCGCTATTTCCCTGGCAAATGTTCTAACGAGATATATTACTTAGTTCAACCAGTTCTAACCTTCACAGCTGAGTTCCGCCATGTCACATATACTACGACGAAGTGTTCCCTATTCCTCCTTTTATTCCAGAAAACAATTTAACTTATAATTTAAAAAATAAAAAAAAATTGTGTCGATGTATTTTGGGAATATTGTTTTGAAATGCAAATAAGTATTTTAAATATATATATAGATAGATACATTTACAACTGTGTGAATATAAAATCGAAGGTTTTAAGTTTCAATGTCACGTTATAACGTTTCTTGTCGCCTAATTATTCTCATATGCTAACGATTTTTCTAAAGAAAATGTTTGAAATTTCTTTGACATCAATGACGAAGGTTTATTTTTTATTCGCCATATGTAAATTTGATAGTGTTAATAAATTCGATGAATTGATCTAAACCAGAGGAGCAGTCTATCTGCGACATTTGCATTCAAAAAATTAAGAAACTTACTTTCTCTATTAATTATTGTTGGTCTGTGAATATTGAGCACTTTAAAATTATTGCAATAAATACAAACTTTTGCTGTTTTCAAAACAGAGAATACTTTCAAGGATACAGCAAATATAGTGTTGATGTTTATGACCACAATATCTATATCAGTCAATAAATCAAGGAATTTATATATATATCTAGGATTCGAACCTGTATCCTATAAGGAGCCGTCATTTAGCTTGATTTAAAGATAGTAAATTCGACTTTGCCAAACGAACGGTCCTCTGTGGCTCAATCGGTTAGGCACGTCGAGTTAAATGACGGTTCCGTATAGAATTCAGGTTCAAATCCTGTCGGAATACGAATATTTTCTATGAAAATTTCCCGGACATTCAGGCTGGTAAAAGTTGTTTTATACTGTTTATTATAAACAGAACATTTACTATTTGTATCTATAAAAAGAATGTATAAACATGAGAATGTTTCTTTTATTTTTATTATATATATATATATATATATATATATATATATATATATATATATATATATATATATATATATATATAGAGAGAGAGAGAGAGAGAGAGAGAGAGAGAGAGAGAGAGAGAGACTATATACGCAAAACATACAAACAAAATTTAAATAGAAAGTGAGTATGTTAGTCTGACGAATTCTTAAAGTAAGAAACGGGTTCCACGAAAAACTTTTACACATTGTCATAGTTTTTTTTCATATATATATATATATATATATATATATATATATATATATATATATATGGTGTATCAGAAAGATTTTTAAAAACTTTTAGGGCGGGATCCTCACACCAAAACAAGCAAATAGTCCACGTAGACATGTGACCGCAAATCCTTAGTTTTTGAGTTAAGCAGGTTTAAATAAATTTTGCGATATATGGCGTTGTTTTGCCATATAGACTAGGTTACATTTGCCATTCGTGTATATTTGTGGCTAGTCTGTTTTCAATGTTTAACGTGTGTATTAGTCAGTTAAATGAGATGTTCCGTTTTGCAGTGATAGGATATTCATATAATGAGCAGGCAGATATGATATTATATACGGCCGCCCGAATGGTAACGGAAACTGTTGCATTAGATTACTTTCCAGACCAAAGTCAGTTGAGTCATCGAACCTTTGCTGCTGTTTATCGTTGCGGTGCTGAGACATGATTCGTGGCACCACAAACTATGGATCAAGGAAGACCGAGATCCGCTCGCACACCTGACAACCAAGAACATATTCTACAGCCTTTCGGAGACGATTCAGATATCAGTACACGTCCAATGGCCCTAGCATGTCGTACATCATAGTACCATATAGAGGCTACTTTAAGAGCAGGTCCTGTATCAGTAACATTTGCAACTTGTGCAGGATCTTTCCTCCTCTGAGCACACACTATGGGTTAACTTTTGCCGATGGATTGTTGCACAAACCGCCGATGGGTTGTTTGCCTCTTCAGTATTGTTCATGGATGAGGCAACATTTGGAAGAGATGGAATGATAAATTTACACAACCAATATTCGTGGGCAGATCGGAATCCCCATGGTACCCTATAGGCTAGACACCAGCATCAGTTTCCGTTTAATGTATGGGCTGGAATTGTAGTTGACTGTTTGATAAGTCCACATGTCCTCCCAGCTCGTCTTACAGGAACTGTCTACAGGAACTTTATTTCGAACACACTTCCTGACCTGCTAGAGGATGTACTCCTGCTAATATGAAGACGCATGTGGTTCATGCATATTTGGGCGCCAGCACATTTAATCAGATTGTTTGCGATGCACTGTCTGACATCTACCATAAAAGACACATGGGTAGGGGCGGACTGGTTACCTTGACCTGCATGTTGCTTCGACTTCAATCCTTTGGAATTTTGTCTGTGGGGCAACCTAAAACATTTAGTTTATTCAGCAGACATTCATCAGTGTATCATGGGGGCTTGCGAAACCATTCCACACCGTGTGGGAGTATTTGAAAGAAACCATCAGTCAATGTTCTGAGGGATACATGGGAGTGTAGAAGCAAGCGGATGACATTTTGAAGATTTATGTTGCAGCGTTGAGGTACAACAATGACCCTTTGGAGATATGTGATTATTTTACCTTGTTTTGGTATGAGGAACTCGACATCAAAATTTATAAAAGTATTTTTGATACACCGTATATATATATATATATATATATATATATATATATATATATATATATATAAAGTTTAGATCATCTGTTTTTTTATTGTGTGTATTGTTACCACAAATGTATCCACACGTTTCCGGTGTGTGTTTTTTAATTTTAATTTTAGGTCAGCGAATCGGTAGCGAATTATGTATCGAAAAATAATTCATATTTATCTGTATCTCACTCTTTTAAACTGTTATTTAATTCCTCTCTTTAAAACTTCTGTCTTTTAAATTCTATTCCCCACCTTGACCATTAGGCCTTTCTATACTTCTTTCTTCTGTTACACCCCCTCTCTAGGACCTTCAGACATTTCCCTCTCACACTTGTTTCCAACCCCAACGTATACACTCTTACTAAAATTTTATTTTTTATACCTGGAGTTATATTTTCCGATTTCTTTTTTAATTTTTAGGTTTGATGAATTGGATTGTGATTACGATTCCAATGTAATAAATTATTACCATGGAATATTAGTGCTTGAGCCTTTTATATAATATTCGTAATCTGTCTTGGACATTGAGTTCTACTTGGATTCTA
>OZ010586.1:9465571-9478071 GCA_963932145.1 Acanthosepion lycidas
TATATATATATATATAGTGTAACCCGGATATAAGAGAGTTGTCGGGACCGGAGAAGAAATATCTTATATCCGGGTTTCTTTTATATCCGGGTTTGGTCTATTTTGTTTATGTAAGTATGGCTCTAATTTGGGACCAGAGAAAATATATCTTATATTCGGGTTTCTCTTATATCAGGGTCTCTTATATCCGGGTTAAACTGTATATATAATCAGGTGTAGGCGAATGTGATGTGCCTATAATGATAAATGTTTTCAATTCCCCATGCAATCATCTTATTTCTCTTCAGCTTTCTTCTCTCTCGCCCTCAACTCCAACGTAACAGTAAATGAGTATTTTATTATGGAGACGTTAGCCGAAAAGGCAGCCATCTTTTGTCCATCGCATTGATTTGAAAGCAAAAATTTCTTTACGATCTTCGAGAGTCTTCTTTTTTTCCCGCCAGACGAAAAAAAAAGTAGAATACGTACATTTTTTTTAAATTATTAGACCATGCTATCTACACATAGATCTTTAGATGACAATCATAGACATTTTTCTCCGTTGGGGTTTCTTCCCTACACGACTGCAATTTTTTATGTACGCATTTTTGCAATCTCTGGAGCTAAAGTTGTAACGGTATGTTTTGCAAAGTATCAAGTCGAAATAAAAATTGCTTCCATTCTTTGATCTGTTCGAAATCATTTTTATCACGGAGAATATTTTATCTGCATATTGTTAAGCTCTTAAATAACGAAAAGTTCACCAACTTTGTCTTCGGATTGCGTAAAAAATCTTTGCTAACAAACTTAGCCTATTAAGAGATTTATAAACTTACCAGTCGTTTACCACTGGTTGGTGTTGGATAAAATAGAATTCACGTCACTGTCTCCTCCCGACACTTTCAACCGTAGACACCAATGAGGAGTTATTTACACTTATATATGTATATATTGTGTTAATGTGTGATATAATATGAAGAATTTAGATAAACACCCTCATATATAGTTATATAGATATAGAAGACTGCATAAATAAATTAGTAGTATATGTAATTATTAAGTAAATTTGTATCTGAAAAAAAATTGTATAACGTTGCAGTTATGTTATCAATATTTCTAAGACAATTTAATGCATGGTCAACGAATGTAACTAATTTGGAAAATAAGTTTATGCAGAAAATTCATTTTTATAATTAGGACATTTGTCTCTCTCTTTCTCTGTCTCTCTCTCTCTCTGTTTCTCTCTCTCTGTCTGTCTGTCTCTCTCTCTCTCTCTATATATATATATATATGTATGACCAGTTCATTCAGTTAAATATTTGATTCAAATAAGTCATATATACCTGCTCTCACACACTCTCTCTCTCATTCTCTTTCTCTCTCTCTCATCATATATATATATATATATATATATATATATATATATATATATATATATATTTAAAAGAAAAACAGACCACTTTAAGGTACCATTATAATAATTTATTTCACAAGGGTCCTTTTAAAGAACGCCGGATCATCAGATAGCACTTCCAAAAATGAAATGAAACGAAAAATGAAATTAAAATTGATGGGTAGTGTAAGTTTTTGTAATTTAACAGAGAGTGTAAGAGGGATAGTTAAAGAGACATGGTAGATTATAGGTAGATCAGGATTTCATCCTCCTTGGCATTACCCATACGGATTACCAAGTTCTTCATAACTTAAACATATATATATATATATATATATATATATATATATGTGTTTGTGTGTGTGTGTGTAGAATAAAATAAAATAAAAATTGCACGGTATCAATGTGGTTTACTTTTTTATTAAGGATACAGGTTGTTACAAAAACAAAAAAACAAATAATTTACATTAAAAATTAATCTGGAACAACGTATTTCAGCAGATAATTGTTTTTATGCCTACGTGTAACCATCAATGCATTTCACTTGTTTAATAATCTAGGGCTTTTTAAGTGTTTTAAAATAAATAATTTTTCAACAAGGCATAAATTACATCTTTCGCCTTTCCCATTTAAGATTTGGCTTTATCTATAATAACCAATAGCTACACATATGCATGCAGTTATCTTTGTACATATATATATATATATATATATATATATATATATATATATATATATAGAGAGAGAGAGAGAGAGAGAGAGAGAGAAATATATATATATATATATATATATATATATATATATATATATATATATATATATAACTATGTGTAACGTTGCCTTGAAAATTTCTGAGGATATAAGCTTTTAAAATAAATTAAAAAACATGATAAAGATCTCATTAGCATGCTTTCTATTGTCAGCGAGACTAGACATAAATCTTTTACCGCGCCTCGTTTTTCATATAAGAGTTCAGAATTTTTATCTTTTTGTAAAATCATCACAGACACTTTTTCAGTTGCCAATAAAAAGCTCTCAATTTTGACGTATGATGAAAAGCAAGAGACAATAAAATAATATGTACGAAATTGCCTTTTCATTAACTATCCACTATTGAACTAGTAAACGAGCATAGGCTGTAGGGTGTCACTTTAGCCCAGCAAAGATTGTACGGATTTTAGCATATGTGACATTCAAATCGAGACACATTGACAAGCTTTATTGTATCAAATTAAGTAACTTCATCAGCATAGAACTTCATGTATCTTTTCAGAAACATACATACATTTTCACATGGCCTTGAAGGAATTCTGCCAAGATTTTACGTAAGATCATTAAGTTGGCTGACAAAGCGATAGATAGATAGATAGATAGATAGATAGATAGATAGATATGCGATTGTGAAGTATGTATTTACATATAGTTATATAAAAAAAAATATGAATAAACATAAGCATAACAAATTCGGTTTGCCTGTCTCTTGGTATTTTCCTGCAGTCCTATTTACTATGGGTTTCGCTAAACATTTGAAATCTTCCAAAATCTTCGTTTTTGAACGAAATTAACCAATAACAAACACACATGCATATATATACATACATGCGTACACACACACACATATATATATATATATATATATATATATATATATATATATATATACTTTTGTATTGAGCCCTCTTTTAAATTGAATGCTATGAACGTCAGTATTAGATTCTATTTGTTCTCATTTCACATTGATATATATATATATATATATATATATATGTGTGTGTGTGTGTGTGTGTGTGTTATATGAGAATATGAAATTTAAATTCTAAAAAATTGAATATGGAAAGCGGATAATATTAATATGAAAGACTGAAAACTTCACCATCAACCCACCATGCAGATGCTGGAATAAAAGCAAATGTCCTTTGGTTGGTGATTTTAATATTGCGAGTGTGAGTTATTTTGTTGCACGACCAATCTAAATAATATCATAAAGAAACATAATGCTAAAAACTTCATGATGGACTCATATTGTAACGTCACCGATATCAACCCCTGCAATTGCAGAGATAAAAGCAAGTGTCCTTTGAAATGGTGACTGTAACACTGCGAGTGTGATTTATAAGGCTGAGGTAGAAGATTCCAAAGTGGGATGTACAAATGGAACATTCAAGAAATGTTGGTGCAAAAATAATGACGTAATAATGTCGTTTTTTGACGTTAAAAAATACGTATATATATATGAGGGAGAAGGAAAGTGGAAAGACTGTACCTTCTATATGCATTAATGGAAATAATTTAGCGAAAATGAAATGTTCAACAACGTGCGGACAGTAACAAACAAACAAACAGTCAACCCTCCGCACGCGGGCCTGCACATAAGTATTGTCGCTGTTTATATAAGCGTATAAGTGACGTTTCAAACGAACATTTTATTTCTCAAAAGTCTATTCTGAAAGCGATTGATACTGCAACAAAAAATATTGGTTACAAATATAACTCTCTCTCTCTCTCTCTCTCTCTCTATCTATCTATCTATCTATCTATCTATATATATATATATATAAATATATATATATGTGTGTGTGTGATTATTTTAGGGATTTAGGCTAATCATATAGTAATTCGTCGAGCCTAGAATAATAATGCAGAAAGCACTGGACGCCCGTTTCGTCCTGTCGGTGACTCATCAGCAGTGACCGTTTCGATACAACGCAAACGTCATACCAACTGTACGATGGGATTCGGTGACGAAGAAGACACAAACTAGACTCGATATAGCGCCGCTACTCACTCAGTTCCGTAGCGATACTCATCCAAGTATTCATATAACGTCGGAACAGTGTCCCAAGATATATATATATATATATATATATATATATATATATATATATATATATATGTGTGTGTGTGTGTGTGTGTGTGTGTGTGTTTGTGTGTGATAAGATAAAGAAAAATTAGGACAGAGATCTTAATCTAACACGTTTCACTTTATTAAGGCTTAGTCAGAGATCAAGATAGAAATGTTAAAAATGATAAGAAGCAGAGATACAGATTAATGGTATGTTGTGTTTGGTTAGTTTTTTACTGATTGATTACTGATATATATATATATATATATATATATATATATATATATATATATATATATATATATATATACTGGGTGCGATAGATAAATTGTGGTCTAAATTACGGTAATTGGAAATAATACTGACATCTCATTTTAACAGATATCTTTACTAAAATTACACAAAAATATATTGAAATATTAAAGAGAAACCTTATTCAATAAAATCGATATTTGCCTCAAGAACGGCCTCCAGACGACTTCGGAATCGTCTGCATATCTTCTGGAAAGTCTCCTTGTTTAAGTTGATGAATGTTGCCATAATCCTTGCTTTCAGTTCATCTTTCGTGCTACAAGTTTTGTTGGTCTCTTGCTTAACTGCGCCCCACATATTATAATCAATTGGGAGTCTGGGGAGTTAGGTGGTCAGATTTAAGGGTTGATGTGGTCACAGAAATTATCTGGCAGCCATGACTGTGTCCTCCTATGTGTATGGCATGGCGCAGAGTCCAACAGCCACTCACTTGACCCAGGGCCGACAAACTACTCAAGGCACTTGATCTAAGGCTCCGTATTGAGTCCTGGGCCCAGTAGGAAGATGAATGGTGGCACAACGTTACCATCACAAGTGATCACTCCAAGCTGCCTCTTAATCACCATTAGACACATCCAACCTATTCCGAATCCTCTGCACTGTCCTAAACACTCTGAAAAAATGTTCGTATTCGAGATTCCGGAATGAATGACAAGCAGTACAGCATGCATTTTCTAAATTTCTGGTGGAGTGAATTACTCCATGATTTTCATCGTTTACTGCTACGACCTTTAAATCGGTCTAATCAGGCAGAATACATGTCTGAAATGATCGTCGTATTTTACGAAAAGAGTTCATAATATATAATCCTCTTTCAACTTTCCTAAATACACAGATTAATATTCTTTGGATAAATACCGATTTTTCCGAAGGAACTATTTCGCTTCACATTGTTGTAAACATTCTATTTTTCAACGGCTGTGATCATACTTTTAAAAAGTGATCGTTTTTCGGCGTGAGAGCAATACATCGCAGCTGGAATTCATTCTTTTTTTTTCTTTTTTTTTAAGTGAGGTATGTGGAGCATCTCAGATGACGTAGGATCTATATTATTTTTAATCAACTTTTTCATTTCGTCATTATTAATGAGCGCAGGTCTGCAGCAACATTTGAAGCTTCCCAAATCAAAATGTTCACTTATTAATCAAGCAAGCCAATTACGAAAACCAATCTCAGCTAAGGCATCATCTCCATAAACGGCACTTTATTTTTTTTTTGTTTTTACAGAGTTGCTTATCCTTCCGGAAATAAAATAAACAAGCATCTTTTTATACACACACACACACACACACTCACACACCATCACACACACATATGTATATAAAAGGATAGTATTATTCGATATAGATATCTATCTGTCACACTACTACGTGCCTATCCAGGCGCTTTAAGTTAAACCTATACGATCGCAGCTCTATTGGAATTCATTTAAAAACGCACACAAACTTACTAGAATACATCTGGGACATACAAGTAGAAAATACAATCAAAATAATCCCATCCATATCTAAAAAAAGAAAAATAATGAAAGCCTTAATAATAAAAAAGGCAATATTCAATAATATTAACTACGAACACGGCCACAATATGCTGATTGTCTTCGAAAAATAAAACATACCTATATCTCTAGAAGCATACACACAAGCCATACACCCAATTAAAAAGCAATAATAAAATCATCCTTGATAATAGCTAAAAGTATAAACAAACGAGCTCGGAATTACAGAACATTTCGGCAGTTTCTACACATTCTGTGTGTAGAAAAAACTTGGTCGAACACAAGAAAAAATAACTTAAAACCTTAATCGCAGTGTCTTGTCTATCGCATTTAATGAAACATGTATAAAAGACGAATTGCTGCCGAAATACACAATATATATATATATATATATATATATATATATATATATATATATATATATATATATGTTGTGTATTTAGGCAGAATTCGTCATTTTTACACTTGGTTTCATGACCTTAATCTGCGGAACATACAGAATGAGATAAGCAGAATCCAGTTATGAAACCGTAACGAAATGCAGCTGACTGTCATAATTTTATGTGACGCCTTCTGTAGTATATCCGTCATGCGTAGACCTTTTTTTATACAGTGGCTCAACCGTTGAGATTTATTGTAAACGTCATCACCTTGTTACACCTTTGTGATCTTTGGAGTTGGTCTCCTCTCTCTCTCTCTCTCTCTCTCTCTCTCTCTCGATCGATCGATCGATCGATATATATATATATATATATATATATATATATATATATATATATATATATATATATATAATTTAATTATTTATACTTTATCATTTAAACGCGTACTCTTATTTGAGTATATGGTCTGTTTTTATATTAAAGAGTATATTTATTTATTTACATCTACCGTCCTGAATAATCTAGAAAAAATTAAGAAAATATGCGCCCTCCGGCAGGATTCGAACCTGCGTCCCCTAAGGGAAACATTTACTGATTTTTTTTTTCTAAAAAATTACGTTTAAGCAGATAGATTTAAAAATCTGTCGGATTTAATCCATTTTCCGATAAAAATTACCTTTGTTTATGTTTAGATACAAAAGAAGCAAATATGTATATTTTGAAAATCGGAAAGAAGATGTGTTCAAACGCACTATTCAGGATTTGTCTGATCAGGATGTCTTACGTGGTCGACATAGTCTCAGATCTAATAGAAATTTCCCCTTGGGGACGCAGGGTTTTTTTTTTAACAAGATTTCTCGAATATTCAGCCTGGTATATATAAATAATTATACTTATTAATAAATAAATAAAAACAGCACATCCACTCAAATATGAGTATCCATCAGAAAAATATCGTTTAAACAAGTATATTAAACATATGTCTGATTTAATCCATTTCCTTATATATATATATATATATATATATATATATATATATATATATATATATATATATATATATATATATATATATATATATATGTATGTATAAAGAAAGAACATTAAGATATAATTACAAAATGAAATTCGCACCTTCCATTTTTGAAACATGGTTAGAACTGTATAGCGAAAAAACATATTTTAAATCAATTAATTTATAATATATATATATATATATATATATATATATATATATATATATAATTCCAAAGTTAAATTTTAAACTTTCAATTACGAAAAAACACAGTCTACACAGCGGGGTTGAATAAGACTAACGTAAATCTCCTCGGATGAAATAGATCTATACCGACCCCTATATGAGGTATTTTTTTTATTTTGTTGTGTTATTTATACGCTCTGTTATAATAAATACATTGAGATCTTTTTGTGGATCAGTTTTAATATTTGATATTGAATATATATTTGAAGCCGTTTCCCAGATTATCAGTGTGACTACACAATACGTGTGTGTATGTGTGTGTGTGTGTGTTTAGGTACTAATATGTGTAGTAAAATTATAGTACTTAGGAAAATATGTTTTGAAAATTAATATTCAATATCATGATGTTTTCTGGTGTCAGTTCTAGACAGATGGCTTCAATACCAAAGTACCAAAGAACAAATGTATGTCAACCATTATTTATATTATTCGGACTATTGTCCTCATCTTTGCCGCCATATTTATTACAACGTTTCGGCCGGTGTACGATCCGGCCTACTTCAGATGGCACAGTGGATAAAGTGCGTTGGTTAGATCAAGTGACAGGAACCAAACAGTGTGAGTTCAATACCAGGTTAGTGGAGAACTTGGAGAGGGAAATTAACAGGCGATAACTGATAACTGACATCCATTGAACATGGCACGTGGAAATAGAACAGTCTACTCCAGTGAGCGAAATAAAAGGTTAAGTTCGACATTCCAACAGCCTGAAGACGGTCAGAGCGGACAACGGCTGAAACTTTGTAATAAATATGGTGACAAAGCTGAGGACAATAGTCCGAATAATGTAAACAATGTACATAATATCTCATATCAGAAATGTAGACAGATACTATGTCAACCATTCCGCAATTTAGATAGATAGATAGATGAACAGTGATAAAAATAGAGCTTATCAATAGACAAGTGAATGATCGACAATCGAATAGCTATATATCTATAAACGCCTCTATATAAAATCCTCTGTGCATGCCTAATTTCGCCAGATACCTATGCATATCAATACTTCTGTCTCACGTTGTATTTCAATGCATGACAATACAAAAAATAGTTTCTCCGCCTTGATTGTGCGATCAATAGACGCTCACTCTGACGATGGATTGAAGAATCAATATATACTCACATACTTACCTACTTGTTCATAACAATGATTTTTTTCTGTAGTGTAGACCTCGGTCTGTGCTAAATGCCATTCTCATGACGAAAACCGCCAATCAATGTCGCAGGACCAGTTCTCCCAGATAGTCTACTCAGAAGAAAGACATCGACCACTTCTGTTATTCAGTACAAAGTAAATAATAATGACCAACTGTCATAGTTTCACAAGCTGTTTGGCGTTTTATAATACAGGTCTACTCATATTGCAACTAAGGTACATAACTTGAAGTGTATTTCAAATATTTGAATTTGAGAAAATTTGAGAAAATTCTTACATTAATATATTGATATATATTTGGGGATAATGTTAAATAAATTAAAACATATATATATTGTGTGTGGGTAACGTCAAATATTAACCAAGACAGCGGTAAAGTTAGCATTTCACGTAAAAGTCATGATGCACATAATGTTGAAAATTTGTTAAACCAAAATTTTACTTTTCAAATATATTAAGAGGCTATGAAAGTTTAAAAAAATTTTCGAACTGATTCTAATTTGTGTATCTGTTTAATATAATTTCAACAATAACCTCAACGTTAGCATTAGTCTTTCGTTAATCCTTCTTGGTGTACTTTAACCGATTTAACTTAATCTAATCTTTCTTGTACTTTAATCGATTTAAATTTGTACTTTAACCGATTTAACTTTCAACATATGTGACTATCTCTACATGTGGATCAATCTGTACCCTACAATGTAACAACAATTCTGGGTACGTAAGATGTGGCTCCACAAACTGGAATAGATGGATACAAGAGGATAACAACACTTAAAAAACAGCCTCAGTGTGCCTATCCTATGTGAAGTGCTTATCGGAAAATATACAAAAGATATGTGATCCATATAACATTAGGACGACCTTCAGGTGTCGTTCAACACTACGCAGAGACCTTTTCTGAGTAAGACTATTCATAGAGGAAAACATGATTAAGAACTGTGTGTACTCCATCCGGTGCAACTGTGGTAATATATATATAAAGGTGAAACAGGTCGCCCCTCTTAAGATAAAGACTGCAAGTGCACTGTAAAGTCGTAACATGTGGTGGAATAGAAGAATCATACATGGCTGGATATATATATCGATGAAAAAGAGAATTCAACACACTTTGTAGGATGAAGAGGAAATAATAGACAGAGAACATCACTGCAAACTACACAAATATAAAAAATCAGTGCATATTTTTGGCTACAAAAATCTCCTAAGCGTAGATATAAATATAATATGGGGACCGATAATACAGAAATCATAGAGAAAAAAAATAACAGAAATTCAAATATGAAGTATGGTAAAAAAAAAAAAAATGCTTACTGAAACTTTAGCTTTTCTAAGTCCCAGAAATTCACTCCTTAAGGCCTGATTTTTTATCCGCATGGCCCAGTCGAGATGTAATGTAAAAAATAGCTTATCCCAAAAAGTTGTGAGTTCAATAGTTAGCCACAGCAGAAGGAGCACAAACTTGGAATGTTGAGTTACTAAAGGGAATTAACTGGAACTGAGATATCCCAAAAATACATGACACATGTAATTAATAAGAGTTTCCTTCTTAAACCTTTGTTTCAAGTAGTGTGGAATGCCAGCATCTTGATTATGGCATTATTTTCCCTGTGAGTTCCATGTGCTATCCATTTTATTTTTGTTGTTGTTGAAAGTCCTCAACTGAGCTCTTTTATGTTTTCTGGCACAGTTCTTTGAAATTCTTAGTGCCAATCGAAGAGGTTCGAAGAAAGATGGTCTTCGCGCGAAGGCATTTTTAACCATCGATCAGAGAAATTGGTTATGTACACCTGACAGTTTAGATATTTCCTAACGACTTTGGTGCTAATTATGAGATATAAGGCTATTTTTGACAACGACTAATGATTTGTATTAATATTTTGGGATTTGTAGCAACTTAAGTTGCTGCTTGAATCTACTAGCAGCCCAGCTAAATTCAAATTCCTTAGCTAGTGTACTAAATTAGTTATAACAGATCCATACACCAAGATATTTCAAGTGTTTACTATTTAATAATTCCATATTCTGATTTTTTCTTTTATCATAGATTCAGAGTAGGTGCCATCATTGGTTTCATTTCAATTCAAGGATCATAGTTTCCAAAAGGATCACTGTGACCTTTCGCACTATTTTTTTATGACTTCAAGGTTTATTCTTAGTTGATAGATGTTTTTTTTTCTGTGTTTATTTCCTCTACAATCCTCGGTATTCGAGAAAACATAATAATGAAAGTGTGTCTTCCAGCAAGATTCAAACCTGTATACTGCTTCGTAGGAAAAATCACCGTCTTATACGAAAAGCCTGACAGCCAAGTAAGGTTCTCTTTGCACATTTCAGTAAAATATCTGGATTTAAAAAATAATCCCCTAATTCATCAAATTCGCGTTTTTTATTATTATTATTATGGTTGTTTCTGTGATTCAATGAGGTAACAATGACTGACAATTGTAGGAATGTTCTTAGTAAAAGCTTATTATGGAAATTAATGTTATGTTGCGAGCAGTGGTTTGCAAAGAAACGCGTAAAACAGCCGTTAAAGTTTAACCAGATTAATTAAATCGTCACCCATTCATGAATATAGCAATAGAATAAAACTTACATGTTTTTTTTTTTCTCGACAGAGGAACCTATTAATTTTTCTAACACTGAGTTTTGTTGTTTGCCAGAAATTAAATTCCCAGACAGTAAACCATGCATAAAATAGACAAAACCCAAATGCCTGAAATATGAATCCGAGAGGCTAAAATAATATCTTAAAACACACAGCATAGTTACAGATTGGCACTTTGGGTTCTGAAGAAACGGAGATGCGATTGAGAAGATGGACATGCACGGAAACAAGAAACCAGGATGATCATGTGAAACCACAACGATTTCCAGTGTGCATTCAAGTTGAAATATTTCTGATTATGATTAGAATATTAACATTTCTTGAAATGATTAAAAAAAAAAACTTTTTTGAAGTTTTAATTCTCATTTTATGTGGAATAACAATGACATAAATTTAAACGTAATAAAATAATTTCTTCTTAATTGCCTCAGTTTTATAATGTTTTATTCAGGTCATCCATAATTATTTCTATTGTGTCATGATTAAGGGAAGTTGAACCAAGATCTCGCGACAGAAGTATGGGAGAGCAAAATATCTTTTTCTTTTTTCTTATGCATATTATGCTGCAACATTGGTTTCACGAATGCAAGCAACTTTTTCAAATATAAAATGGGAAAGTCGCATATATTGTTATCATCATCCGTACTCTCCCATATATTTGTCATCACCCCCCACACACATATATGATCACCCCTACACTTACATATTGTTATTATGATCCCCTTCTCACACATATTGTTAAAATTAACTTCCCACCCACACATATCCTTATCATCACCCCACCCAAACATTGTATTATGAAACAGGCACCTCTGACTTGGAATGCTTCACTCGTTAAAGATATGAAAATGATTTTGAAAAATCATTAATGTCAATTCCTTAAACCTACTTCAAACCACTATATTTGCCAGAATCGAAAAATATTGATTTTTTTTATCAGTTTAGAAGTAAGTCCTGTTCATAATACAGATACAATATAAAATTGATCCCTGCGTTTTTACAGTTATCTAGGCCAAGATTTTCTGCTTGAGAAAACGGACTTTTTTACAACAAAAAAAAAATAC
>OZ010586.1:9483071-9538071 GCA_963932145.1 Acanthosepion lycidas
ATATATATATATATATATATATATATATATATATCGTAATTACTTGTATACCCATACACTCTGAAAACCTGCATTCCTGAATGTACCTCTGTGTATTTGTGTGTGTGATAACATGAATGATATGATTTATTCGAAGAAAATATGTAAGATCAAATACATGAAAACCAGTTGGATCTTTTAATTTTTTATTGTTTCTATAGTTTCGTTCAAATATATATATATATATATATATATATATATATATATATATATATATATATATACAAGCCTGTGTGTACATAAGACGGAATTTATTGAATATATGCGAAATAGGTGTTTATACTGCAGAATTTAGAGACAAACGTCGATCGATATGTTACTTGAAGTTTACAATAAATATTTTCGTTTGATGAGGATTCCAATTCAAATGGCGAGTCTTCACTGTGAATGAGAACAGAAAAAAAATATGGATATTTTTTCATCAAAGCAATAAATCTATACTCAGTGGAACAAAGCAAACATGCCTATTTCAAAAATTAACTTTATCGCCATATGCCAGACCACCATGGTTTTCAATTGTAATCATGAAATCGAAGGAAATTCTTTCTTTCTACTGATCGCATCCCAAAAACATGGCGCCACTAAGTGACCGACTTAATTATTACTATTACACAAGGACTTTTAGGACAGCTGGCTGTCAACGAATAACAACCAGAAAAAAGGAAGAAATACTGTTCAATATTGATCGATAAATAAAATGCCAATGTCTTTCTCGTTTGCAAACCAAACGAAAATATTATTGCTCTTATCACTGAGACCAGTTTGTTTCAAATTGCGAATATGCCAGAAAAATCATCTTAAAATGTAACCAGGCTGTTTCAGCAAATATTTCGAACTTAACATCTATCGGTATGGAAAGCTGGGATGTTGCGCTGACGTCAATTCCGGCGCTTATCTCTAGCGTTCACTTTTACAAAAATACCCAAAGAAAAAAACTTAAACCCATCTCGTGTCGCCTCTCGCACATCTATGGTGGTAATAGTTGAAAAGACCAGGATTTCTACCTTTGATTGGAAAAACTGAATTCGAAACTAATAAGAAGGCAACGGTTAAGAATTTCACTATCTTTCCAATGAAGGCATCGGTAATTCACGTATAATAAAGAAAAGGGGAATTATGATTGCCTATTGTCTGCAAGGACATTCATTATTTTAAAGCTCTTATATTTGTTGTTATTATCACAAAATTTCGGCTGACAAATTGTCTTAATTTCTTCATAATCTGTAATATTTCTTTTACATTCAAGATACTTCTCTCTGTTTTTTACCAGTCGGTTTTATGAAATTATTTTCATTAACCCATTAGTCTGTCGGAAGATAATATTCATTTTTGCTGCGTAAATTTTTATGCATTCTTTGAACATGGTGGCGTGTATAATTTATCTGGCGGCTTTTTATATCTTTCTCTAGGGCCTAGTTCTCGATAAAGGTATCCGTGATTTCTGCAGACAGATGAATGTTGAACACAGAGTCAATTTTGTCTCTAAAACTACATTATTTTGATTGTGTTGTGTTTAATTCAAAGTAAATTAAATATTAGATTTAATCAATCAGATGAACTCCAGGTCCGTACACGAAACTTGTGTGCAGATAATGGAATACACGTAAAGCATGCAGTGATTCAAAGAGAGAAATTAAATTGTCGCGCACAATATTGTTTGATTAAAACATGACTATTGCACATGAATCTGTGCTGAAATAAATGATTTGAAAATGCGAATAAGGAAAAAAATTCAAATCAAATTCTGACGAGCTGATTTTAACAAAATTCTGTCAATGTGTAGAACTATTGCTTATGGTTTAACTCCCCAAATTGAAGTTCCTATGATGAATGGATTTCCTGAAAACTTTTCTTTTTTACTGTTTGTTCAGATTACACCATTTCTTGCATAGAAATGATTGAAAACACAGTAATCAAGTGGAAGGAAAGAGCTTCAAAAAAAAACTTCAATTTCATTTTCTGAGAATATCTAAGCTAAAAAAAATCTTGATATTATTTATGACATGTAAGACTCGACTCCCTGAAAAAAATTTTATCTATATATCATTTCCACGCTAGTTCAGCCAACCAAAATCGACTTCCCCCGTTTTTTCCTGTATCTGACCTCAAAGTCAAACAGGACTGGGAAGCTCTCTAATATTTTTAGCTTGCTCTATCAGCAGACAAAGACACAATTCAATTGCGCTCGGCCCGATGACAGACTCAACTGAGTGAAGTTAGCAGTACGATCAGGACAAGTGCCGTTGCTTGATGTCATTCTTACGGACAAAAAGTTTCATTTTTAATTATCAAAACGATTTGGTGTATATATTTTAGTCACACTGGTAACTATGGAATATTTAACATCCAACGTAAAATAAAAGCCAAGAAATTATGATGACAATAGCCGGTACCAAGACATTTGTTTAAATATCTTATGCAACAATGGCAATGACTGTAAGAATTTCAAAAGTTGAGGAAGATCGAAAAACATATCGACCGAAAGGTAGTAATATAAACACAGAAAAGATGAGGATATTAGTCTGTGTGTTTGTGAAGTAATGTTCGTTCCCTCCCAACTTCTTCGCTTTATCTTGATTATCATTATTTCTTCAATATCTTTTTAGATTTACTGAGCTGCGCTAAGTAGCGTAAAAGTCGAAATGTGAATACTAAGATTTCATTGCGCCAATCCCTTAAGTGGGAATAATCTATTGTAGCGCGTGACTCAATTCAGGAGATGACGGGGTCTTTTAAATAATGCAAAAGCTTCGGCACGATTGTCAGATTGATAGGCTCCTACTCACCAAGTAGAAATCCGCGCCTCACAGGATATAAATGGTTGAACGTGATCGATTGAACCGGCTGCGTTATGGATATACACACAGAGGAAAGAACCACATGCCAGAGAGATATATAAAAACCAACCAGAGACGGCATTCTTTTACATCCACACGAGAATGTAGGCGACAACTTTGAAAAAAGGTCCTGAATTGTATATCAACTCTTCGACGGTTCAGTATCTGTCTATATTTCTGAAATGAGGTATTATGTACATTATTTACATTATTCGGACTATTGTCCTCATCTTTGTCAACATATTTATTACAACGTTTCAGCCTTTCAGTATCTGTCTATATTTCTGAGATGAGGTATTATTTATATTATTTACATTATTCGGTCTATTGTCCTCATCTTTTGTTGCCATATTTATTACAACGTTTCGGTCGTTGTACGCTCCGGCCTTCTTCCGGTGGTTGGAATTTCGAACAGAACCCTTTATTTCGCTCACTGCGGTAGACTGTCATAGTTCCACGTGCCATGTTTAATGGATGCCAGTTGTCCGTTATCACCTGTTAATTTCCCCTCTGAAAATTCTCCCCTGCCACAAAGACACATGGCACAGTGGATAAAGGCGTTGGTTAGATCTATTGACAGGACCCAAAGAGAGTGAGTTCAATACCCGGTTAAGCCGAAATTTTTTTTGGAATAACTTATTTCTGAAATTTACGTGTTTTAATAGCATATTCATAATTGAAATCAAAATTTCCATGGTAACAGCCAGAGCGAATTGTTTAAATAGGGAGGTGTGTAAGATGTTAATAATTTGTATCAGTATAGAGTTGCATTCATAGATGTCAACTCAGGGTAAGGTTGTGGTGTCTAAATTTAAAACGGAAGATGTTTTCGCCTAGTCTGGTTTACGTGTCTATGGAGATTTTTTTATTTTATTTCTTTATGAAAGGGTTTTGTGTATATAAAAACTGCCGTAACATTTGTTTTTTGACGATTTCATAAAGGGTTATCTTTTTTTGTAGGGTATTTAAACTATTTATTGGGGCTATGGATTATAAAAGTTATTTTATTGTATGTTTGTTTTTAAGTTAATTATTCAATGCATAAATTTGATTTAAAAGAGGGCTCAATATAATACAAAGTAGAGCTATATACTTTATTTTAGGCTATTCCATCGAAAAACATGTAAAATCGCTACACAATTGCAGTCGTGTTTCGATTCGTATTAACGCATCTCCTCAGTCGATTGTTGTCTGATTGTCATTGACACGCATCGAAACACGACTGCAATTGTGCAGTGATTTTGGCTTGTTTTCGATGTAATATACTAAAATAATATATATGTGTGAGTGTGTTTGTGATGTAACTGAGAAATTAAGAGAAAAATACGAGAATTTTACGCGTTCTAGGATGAGCATAGCTCTCTTCAAAAAACGCTCAAGAGATAACTAGAGCATATTAATTAATATTTACTGTTTTGATATGTGATAAATTTAGCCACAATTTTATATAAAAATGTCTTTGTTCTGTCTTGCCAAAAATATATATTGACCCTTGATAAGGAATTTCAAAAGAAGTAATTCATTTTTATAAATAAATATCCATTACTCTTCCGATAATGGAGTTGCACATTTCTTTATAATAGACTTTTATTTCTATATAGAAATATAAATTTCATCACGCTTATCTCAGTAAATACACCATTGTGCAAATTAATTGAAACAAAAATAATAATTCCGTTATTATTTACTTTTTTTCCTATGTTTCCAATGAAACAAGACCGAGTGCTCATATTACTACTTCGTATGTCCATTCCACGAAGCCGTTCCATGCAGATTGATCACAGATTCTCGATTGGATTTGAATCAGGAGAGTTTCTGAGCCAGTCTGTAGTACTTAGATTTGGTCACTGGTAATGCTTGCCAGGGTCTTCAAATTTTGGTACACTTCCTTGGAGTAACGTGCATCGCAGATAATGAGCTTAGATAGTCGAGACAATAGTGTCTGGGTGTGATAAAAATCTGATGCAATCACGGATGACGCTATATTTTTCAAGGCCAAACAAATGTCATCATACACCACCAAAATATATACATGTTACTGAACACAACTGCAAATGACCTAATTTGATGAAAAAACAGAAATCGATTACACTCTGCCACTCCAGTGGGTCGAAGACTGACTGTATGATGAAAGAAAGGAAACTAAAGGGTGTATTCATTATTGATTAGAATATTATTTACCGTGTTTAATATTTAAGAAATATTGAACAAATATAAGACAAATCAAAGGAAGTATTCTTTATTTGATGCATGCAATATATTTGCCGAATCACCAAAATAAAACAGCCATATTTTGGTGAAACGCATAATCTAGCCATTAAATTCCCTCTTCTATTAAAATGGAGTCCATTTTCAAGAGTTAGATATCTATGGGCTTTATACTTGCAGTTGATTTGCAATTCATTTTTAAAAATCCTTTTTAATTTCTTATTTTTTTTTACTTAACTCTGTATTTCAGCTTCAGGCCTAGAACAAAATCGATAATTAAAGCATCTTAAAATAAGGAAAATGGATATTATTGTCTCTACCGATACAGTGAGTGTTTTAAGAAATGGTTATTTTTTATTAAAACCAGCTGTGTTTATTGCCTGAAAGTTAATTAAACACTCTCCAAAGAAAGAAGAAATAATACATCGAATATAAACAATTTTTCAATATCATCGTTTCAAGACAGAATTTATCAGAATTGTACAAACATGCTGTGACAATGAATGTCAAACAATCTGACGTTTGATTTAATAGCTCTAAAATACAGCAATTTATACAATATAGGATGTTAATCTAACGAATCTGTGATAGTTAAAAAGATGTTTACAGAATGTGATGATGACAAGTTCAGTTTCTGGATATGATCATAAAATTATTATATTCGTTTTGGGCAGAAACGTGCAAGAAAAAGCTTCCCAGGAACAATGGATATCTTTTATCTGTTGATATCTGAAGATTGAGAATTGAAATTTTGTGTCTATAAGATTATAAATCACAGCCAAGATCAAATAAATTAATGTATAAGTAAGAAATATTCAGGGTGTTTCTTTTTATTAATAAAATTGACAATGTTTACTGTTGAACACTTAATACAAAAAGAAAGAGACACTCAGGGAAAGGTTTTACTCAATAATAGACGAAAGAAGGGAAATTACAGATGATATGTAGAATGATTAAATTTTGACTTCAGATTTTAATTTGTAGAGATCGAGGAAGCATTCTCACGGGAGTCTGTTCGTCAATGTAACAGTTCTTGATAAGATATCTGACAAATAGAATACGAAGAGGATAAATTTGTGTCGACCCTGTGTATGTGACAATGGAGGGTTCTAAATGAAAATATCTAAAATGGTGGAATTAGGGAAAGTAACTCCTCAATGCTATCCATCGTCAAATACAATGTTTCGTCATTTTGACATAGAAAACTGTTATGCGACGATAACGGTCGCTGAGTATCAGACACAGATCTTAAGTTCAAGACGGGGTTCTATGACGTCATACCACGTGATAGACCGAAGTATGACAACAGAACCAATGTCTAGATGCAATATAATGTAATAACAAAATATCATCTTTGACGGTGTATATCTTTATTTCATGTCTGTATAACCACCACCATGAGGACAGCTTATCTGAGCCAAAAGCTTAGGACCAACTTGATAAAAAAATGTTAGACAATTTTTGTCTTTATTTTCACCAGAATTAAAACATTCGAACATTAGAACGACTCATGATGAGACATAACAGACATTCATTGTCTGTTATATTTAATAATATACGTTTAAATATATATTTATATATATATATATATATATATATATATATATATATATATATATATATAGAGAGAGAGAGAGAGAGAGAGAGAGAGAAAGGGGAAGAAACAAAGAAAGAGACAGAGAGAGATATACGTATATACATACATAATGTTTTATTTACAGAATAACCTCCATTAAAAAGTATTTTTCTCTGAGAATCTACCTTTTAGAAATAGATCAATAGATACATATGCACATAAAATCATACATATTAAAAAATAGATAGATATAAACAGACTGCGATAGATAGATAGACAGATAGGAACAAGTTGAGATAGATAGATACACGTTTCTGTACACACTAAAATAGATAGATAGATAGATAGATAGATAGATAGATTCCACTCGTAATGATTTTAACACACATACATTCTTACTAAACTGAAAGAAAAAAAAACTTTGTCGAAGAAAAGACAGCAATGTTTCAGACATTTTTCGCAATAATTTGATTCTGTATGTTTGAGTGAAATATTATAAAATTAACCCATTTACAATTTATGGCTTCGTTCTCGACGAATTGGACTAAAAATTTCACTGTTGTCAATTACTGATGAGTTCTTTCAACTAATCAAATATATTTACGTCATGATTTTTAAAACATTCAAATATACTGACATTAATAACCACACACATTATATATATATAATATTAGTTGATAACATAACAATACTCACACATACACATTGTAAAAAAAAAAGGCCATCTACATTAAAACAAAGCAACCCACACTCAACAAAATTACATTTCAAACTAGTCAAGACACATTACGTTGCACTCAAACATATAGTTCTGTTATTAATATCTGAGCCTCTCGCGTTGTATGACGTCATAGAACCGCATCTTGAACGTACAAGCTGCGTCTGCTATTAGCAATCGTCTATGTTAAAATAACAGAATACTCTCTTTGAATATATTTGGTTAAATATCCATATAACCACTCTGAAGATGGCTGATTTGAACCGAAAACGTTGTCAAGGACCAACTTAAAAAATATACAAACTTTGGACAGTTTTTGCCTATATTTTCACCCGAAATTAAAGCAACAGTACGAAGTTTAGAACGGCTCATGACCAGCTAAAATAGACATTCCTTGTCTGTAATATATATATATATATATATATATATATATATAATTAAGTTATAAGGAACTTGGTAAATCCAAAGAGGATGAAATCCTGAGAGCTCAATGTGAGGACAGAAGTAATATGTAATGAAAAACAAACCACTTTAAGGTACCATTACAATAATTTATTTCACCTAAATCCTTTTTTAAGGATTCATATATATATATATTAAAGACATTTTTATGTTTAACGTTATAGATACAAGTATTTCAGTAAATGCTCTGTTTATAATAAACAGTATTAAATAACATTTACCGGCCTGAATGTCCGAGAAATTTTCATAGAAAATATTCGTTCTTCGACAGGATTCGAACCTGCATCCTATACGGAACCGTCATTTACGCTGACGTGCCTTACCGTTAGGCTACAAAGAAGCGTTCGGTAGACAAGGTCGAATTTACTGCTTATAAACTCAATCTTCCATGAATCTCGAATATTCATAACTGCTCATGGCGTATCAAATGTAAACAAATGACGTCATATATTACGAAATGGACAAAGTCCGACAATTTATTTACATAAAAATGTCTTTAATAAATAAATTGTCGGACTTTGTCCATTTCGTAATATATATATATATATATATATATATATATATATATATATATATATATATATATATGTATATATATATATATATATACTCTGTTGCAATAAATACATTGAACTCTCTGTGGATCAGTTTTAATATCTAATATTACTAGGATCCACCTGGATTACATACCAACCGATTTATTACCTGTAATATATCTATCTCTCTTTCTCTCTCTCTCTCTCTCTCTCTCTCTATATATATATATATATATATATATATATATATATATATATATCCAAGACCAGTTGCCATCCAAGGCTATAGAACATAGTCTGTCATGCTATTTACCCATAACTGCGAAGAAAAGAAGATTCGTGCCTTCCAGGGTTCGACTAGAATTCGAACTCGGCTCTCCTTTTCCTCAATTCGAGCCACTATCCATTACTCTACATCTCTGAATTCAAAACCTGAGGAGGGTCGTTTGGGGACATTGTGGCACGAAGGGCACACGGTCTCTGTATTCGGCTCTTCAAAAAGTTGGTTCTGCACAAAACCTTCACCACAATAATGAATTCATATGTGCGGTTGTCGGGCTCTCGTTCTTAGTAACTGAATGGCCTGACCCTCATACGTCGGAAAAGGGTTCTTGGTTGGCGCGGGTCAACAGCCCGCGTCGATCAAAACGGAGAGAGTTCACGATATATATATATATATATATATATATATATATATATATATAAGACATTTATTATGCTTATACGTTCTTTTTATAGATACAAATATTTAAGTAAATGCTCTGTCTATAATAAACAGTATTAACAAAATTTACTGGCCTGAATGTCCGAGAAATTTTCATAGAAAATAGATAATTAATTTTCATAGAATTGAACCTGTATCCTATATGGATATAGCCTGAAGTGCCTTAACCGATTGAGCCACAGAGCAGCGTTCAGTTAGCAAGGTCGATTTTACAGTTTTTTTTTTTTGTTTTTTGTTTTTTCTGTTGGAGGACGCATATTTTCTCAAATATATAAACAGTGCATTTTACTTACATATTTGTATCCATAAAAAGAACGTATGAACATAAAAAAATATCATAAATAATTGTCGGACTTTGTCCATTTCATAATATATATATATATATATATATATATATATATATATATATATATATATATATATCCCATGATCTTGGCTAATATTAAGTATATACTCATATAAGTATATATTCATATAAGTATAAAGTTTCAATCAATCAATTAAATTAAAAATCTACTAGCATAAAAACATGGCTCAAGAACACCATCAGGTTGATAACATTTCTACCGGAAACCGGAATCCTGACTCCTATCTAATAACATATATCTATGTTCTTTGTATCGGGCAATTTCAGTTCATAGTTCTCCACGATTTCCTTTTCTTCTGTTTGCCACTTGTAATCCCAAATTCTTTAAATAGGCTAGTTAAGTATGTTACACGCTGCTTTCATCTGTCCTTCTTGTCTTCAATATGACAAGTTAGCATCAGATTTAAGTAATGTGAGGTGAAATTAATGAAAATTTAATTTCTTTTACAGCACAAAGTAAATATAAAACTTTTCAACCGTCATTCCTCTTACGTTTCCCTAATCTAGATTTTGTATTTGTGAATTAAATTTATTTTTAATGTAACGCTGCATCATTTTCTTAAGAATTAATTTTTATTTTCTAATGGCAACCGATTGTCAGCAAACAATTTCAAAACAAAGGTTTATTTCCTATTCGGTCAAAATCGTATCTCTACCCCGCCCATTGTACACGTACACGAACGTAAACACACACAGACGCATGCACAGACTCACACACACATATATATAATAAAGATATATTTTTAAGGCATGCTATATTTGTAGGCAAAACTGCTCAATATCATAGAGCGTATGTAAATATAAAACAAGTGGCAAGAGCCTTTTTCATGTTTCAACGCAATCTTCAGAAAATGTGTGTTTTTTGGCTCGACTATTTATATAATCTGGTCAATAGTTCATTATATATATATATATGGAGAAAAATATTTGGAAAAAACAAACAAAAATCCTTAAATGCAATTAAGTTGTTTTAATATGAATGAAATGTCAACGTCTGACGTTTCGGTTTAATAAACCTTCATCAGGACAATATTCATTAAAATGCAATTAACATAATCAGTTCAACATGACAAAGACGATGGACATAAAAACAAAACTTATCCAAAACAGATAACTGAAAATTTTAAATGATCAGCTTTCCGTTTAAGCGTGGTCACGTTGTCGTCAAATGGGCGACGCTTCAAAACGTATTCCTAAAATTTAAGTATTTTGAATGAAAACGAAAAAATGAAAAGAATTCTATTATGATGGAAAATTGTATGTACGCTTATCGAGCATTAATCTTGCTAAAAAAGGGGAAATACTAAAGAAACCAGGTCTAGTATTCACCGTGCGTGAGATGGATATTATACCTGCTTCATAAATCCTCCTAAGATTTTTATTATGAAAATATTTTAAAATCTTCACGGAATCAAAATCGAAATTATGATCTGCTTTAGTTATGTGTACAACTAAAGCATTGTTCAAATTCCCGAGGCGAATATCTCGTTTATGTTCGAAAACACGAGATTTTACGGACCTACATGTTTCACCCACATATTTTAGGTGACAGTTTTTGCATGAGATTTGGTAGACGCAAGCATCGGATGTAATATGTTGTTTGCTGGTGCTATTTAATAAATTACGGATAGTTCTAGCAGGTAATATTGTAGTTTTAATTTTTAACGCGTTTAAATTATTGGAAATACGTTCGGTCAAATGATTATTTGGAAGAAAGATGCGATCAAAAGAATTTTTATCAGGGGCAGCTGAAAGTGTACCTTTCATTGCTGTAGTTGTAGTGGCCTTCGGGGGGTCATTCTGCGCTGATGAGTAAATTTTCAACGCTTTATTTTTCAACGGTGAATACTAGACCTGGTTTCTTTAGTATTTCCCCTTTTTTAGCAAGATTAATGCTCGATAAGCGTACATACAATTTTCCATCATAATAGAATTCTTTTCATTTTTTCGTTTTCATTCAAAATACTTAAATTTTAGGAATACGTTTTGAAGCGTCGCCCATTTGACGACAACGTGACCACGCTTAAACGGAAAGCTGATCATTTAAAATTTTCAGTTATCTGTTTTGGATAAGTTTTGTTTTTATGTCCATCGTCTTTGTCATGTTGAACTGATTATGTTAATTGCATTTTAATGAATATTGTCCTGATGAAGGTTTATTAAACCGAAACGTCAGACGTTGACATTTCATTCATATTAAAACAACTTAATTGCATTTAAGGATTTTTGTTTGTTTTTTCCAAATATTTTTCTCCATTCTGTCGGATTTATATCCATTTATATTTGCTTACATATATATATATATATATATATATATATATATATATATATATATATATATATATATATACCAAATGTATAAATATATAATAAATGTTTAAAATGTCCTCTGCTTGATTCTACACACACATACATCAATCGCATCATTCACGGTCTTACCCTTTCAAATACTTCCACACTGTATCGAATGTTATGACATATTGATAAAGCGTATTTGCACTATAAATGTCTGCTGTATAAACCAATTGTTACAGGTGGTCTTACTGATAAAAATCCAAAGGATTGATATCAGAGGAACGTGCAAACCATGGAACCATGATAGATGTCAGCCAGTGACTGACTGAAATGTTTCTGAAGCCCCATCATGCATGAAACACGTGCGTCTTCGTATTAGCAGGTGTACTTCCTCCAGCAAATCTGGAAATGTATTCGACATAAAGCCCCTATATTCAGGTTCTGTAAGATGGTTTGGAAGAATATATGGACCTACCAGACTTTCTTTTATAAT
This sequence comes from Acanthosepion lycidas, assembly GCA_963932145.1. NCBI lineage: Eukaryota > Metazoa > Mollusca > Cephalopoda > Sepiida > Sepiidae > Acanthosepion > Acanthosepion lycidas. Next base: position 9,495,327 of record OZ010586.1, read on the forward strand.
TCCAGCCCACACATTAATCTTAAATTGATGCTTGTCAAGTCGTATTGTGCCATAGGGATTCTGATCGGCCCACAAACGTTTGTTGTGTAAATTTGTTATTCCATCTCTTCCAAATGGTGCCTCATCCGGAAACACGGCAGAAGAGGCAAGCAACGGACCGGCGGATTGTGTAATAAACCATAGGACAAAGGTCTCTATTGACGCGTGATCAGAGGGCGAAAAACTCTGCACACGATGCAAATGATACGGATACAGGAGCCGAGATGTACGACCTGCTATGACTCCTTGTCGGATGCTGATACTTGAATCGTCTTCGACAGTCTGTAGAATGTGTTCTTGGTTGTCAGTCGTAAAGTGGATCACACTTTGTTTTTTTAATTAAACAGTATTTTTTATCCAGCTACATCACATATTATCTCTCTCTCCATCCCTTTCTCCATATATATATATATATATATATATATACATATATATATATATATATTAGGGCAACAACAATTCTTTTGCGTGTGTGTCATCAAATATGACGGTCGCGGAATATTTTGTAAGATTTTTTTCAATTTTCTCACTGGCCTTATTTTTTCGTTTTGGAAAACTGGATGTGTGTAGAAATTATTAGTAGTTTTGGTTAATACTTTGATAATTTCGTTGCTAATAAGGAGTTGTAATACATATATATATATATATATATATATAGGTATGTACGTATTATACTATACTGTGTTATGAGCGAGACACTTTTGTAGTATTAATTTCATTCTTAGGGGAGAGTTTTGCTTAGATTCTGAACACTATCAAGTTGCTTTTGCCCTTTTTAAAAGCCACGCCGGAGAAAGAAAGCCTGTGGACAATTTCTCTACACACTCAGTACACCATAAAAAACTTCTTTTGTCTGTGTATGTATCTTCGTATATAAAAACCGTAGAAAAAAGCGGTCGAAGCGAGAAAACATCACTTAGGGCCAGCAAGTTAGACATTAATGCTCCCGCCCAATTTACTAAATATATATAAAGGATAAGTATAAGAATTTCAGTGAGCCCTCTTTCAGACTGACTATCGTCATAATCATTCATTGAAATTCTACAGATATCAACATATTGAAAAATCAATGGTCTATTGACATTTCACACAAACTACCCGTTAAATGTCTGCAACTCATTAGTTCTTTTGAGGTCTGATTTTAGACAAGAATCGTTTCTCAAACGCCTGTACATTTCAGCATAAAAGACGATCGCTTTAACGTGACTTCTCTTATGCAAATCACGCTGACCTGTATTAAAATGTTGAGTTCGATTTTTATGTTATTTCGTTCTTATTATTATTATTATTATTATTATTATTATTATTATTATTATTATTAAATGGCTACACTTTCTTCCATTACTAATCCTATTTATGATTGCTCTAGTTGTTAATGCTTTACATTAGCAAACTGACTAACTGTGCGAGCAATATGGTACACGTAGTAGTAGATTGGCGGCAAGGTTTCTAGTCTTTATCATTGTGTTTGATATCATCCGTGTATAAGTCGGCAATATCATTTGATGCTATTCGTGTATAATTCGACAATATCATTTGATGCAATCCGTGTATAAGTCGACAATATCATTTGATGCGATTCATGTATAAGTCGGCAATATCATTTGATGCTATTCGTGTATAATTCGACAATATCATTTGATGCAATCCGTGTATAAGTCGACAATATCATTTGATGCTATTCGTGTATAAGTCGACAATATCATTTAATTCCATTCATTTTATAAAAAGGACAAGGACCGTCTGGAATAGTCATGAAGGAAATGATTTAATCGGGCTGGCACTTATGTTTAGTACTCTCTTGAGTACTAAGCATAAGTATATTTTCTATTAGGTTGGTGCAAAAATAATGACGTAATAAAGTCGTTTTTGACGTATTTTTTAACGTCAAAAAACGACATTATTACGTCATTATTTTTGCATCAACCTATTAGGTTGGTGTAAAAAATAATGTCGTTTTAACACATAGTAACATATGTGAGAAAACGACATTATTTTTGCACCAACCTAATACTAATAGATTATCGCAATATAGTCTGTCTAATTCTATTACTTTTCTATTTAACCTTGTTCAACAATATACAGTACTTATACAATTACCTGTACCTCGATTTTCCGGACTTTGACTTTGTAGACGAACATTTTTCACTTATCCAAACTAAACAATTTCTAATATTTCATCTCAGACAAGCGTTTTAAGAATTTGGAAAACAATACTCGACGTTTGATGAAAACGATGATAAAACTAGTTCAATTATAATTCAATTAACTTTTGTAAATTTCCTCGTTTATTAGCAAGCAAATTTTGTGTGCATTTTTTAGACTACAAATGTTCTTTTTTTATTGTTCATATCCATTTGGCATTTCAAGCCAAAATATCATTTCAACAAGGTGTTGATGAAACTAACAGTATATCAAGTAATATTTTCTTCCTGCGAGGAAACATTTTTCCTCGGTAAATTCTTTCAGCAGTGGAAAGTACTTACCTATGAAGAATATAAACTTATTTCGTAGTATTTAACGCTGTGTCTTTACAATTAAACATACCTCCCTGACACCACTGGCTGAGAGATCTTCCTAGAACAAAACAGGAAATTACGTTTATGCTTTTCATTGGATCTTCCAAAACTCATTGTTGGAGCATCACAAAATAATTACAACCTGCTTTCTTCCTTGAAGATGTCTTCGGAAATCTGATCTTTGACTTTCTGAAAATGTTTTTTAACATAAAATCTATATGGATCTTTAGTCCAAAATCTATAGGGAATTTTGGCATAAAATCTATTCGGATCTTTAGCCCAAAATCCATAGGGATTTTTGCATAAATTCTATTAGGAGCATTAGCCCCAAATCTATAGGGATATTTAGCATAAAATCTATTGAGATCTTTAGCATAAAATCTATTGGGATCTTTAGCACAAACTCTATAGAGATTTTTAGTATAAAATCTATTGAGGTCTTTTGCAAAAAGGTATAGGGATTTTTAGGATAAAATATATTGGGATTTTTAGCCCAAAATCTATAGGGATTTTTAGCAGAAAATCTATTGGGATCTTTAGCACAAAATTTATAGGGATTTGTAGCATAAAATGTATTGAGATCTTCAGCACAAAATCTATACGGATTTTTAGTAAAGAATTTATATATTTTTTCTACACTCTTTATGTTGAGTATGCTATACACAACCGAGACACACGACCTCTTCTGATGGATTTAACTTGGCGTCTTCAGTTTTATGAGCGATAGTGTTTTATAACTTTTCCTAAAATATATTCTGGTGCATCTTAGTAGCCTCTTAGTAGGTAAGATTTCTAACAACTAGAAACATGTTAATGGTTATATATATATATATATATATATATATATATATATATATATATATATATATATATATATATATATATATAAAACCATTACTTAAAAAATCATTTCATATTATTACGTATATTGCCGACTACTATTGCCCGACTACCACAATTTTAACCCTTTCGAATATAGGGTCAATCATTATCAATATCCTACATATCCTTATAATACCACTTTCCCTCTTTCTTTCAAGTCCTTAAAACAACCTCACTGATTAACTCTCTACCTTGAGTGGCTCTTAGGCTTTGTATTGTTTGAACAATAGTCCAAAAGGAGCCAAATATCGAAGCAAGAATATTCGGCTGACTGCTATATAAAAGAACATTCTTTGGCAAAAAATATACGTAATGTTACTACTGCAATTGGCTTCATATTTGCATTTCCAATTATGCGTTTGCAGCCAATCCACCATCCTGATTATGCACACACCCCCCACGCACACATATGAACCTTTCTATGTGTTACACAGTTTACATAGACGCTGTGCAATCTCACTGACCAAATGTCTCACTGTCTTTGAAGCAGCCTTAGTACAATATAAATATTCTGTCTCTTGTACGCTCTTCACATCATTCTCTCTCGCAAACTTCTTAGCATGTCTTTATTCTCTCTGTCCAATATGTCTCTAAGCGTGTCTTTTTTTACTCATTCACCAATTCTCCCTGGATCCACTCTATCACAATCTTTTTAACTATCCCTTCCATCCTTCTTTCTCTTCATTACTATCTCTCTCACACCTTCTCTCTCTCTCTCTCTCTCTCTCTCTGTCCTACGCCAATCAAAATACTAGCTTACCTCCTGTTCTACTGAAACAGGATGGAGATGTGGTAAAATTAGATAATAAGAAAAACTGAATAACACACACACACACACACACATACATATATATATATATATATATATATATATATATCAGAGTTGTTAGTTTTATATGAATAAAATAAGAAAGGAAATTAAGTAAAATACTGCAGTGGCTGCATTCTCGTTATGTGTAAAGTAAGCATACACGTAAGCAGGTCAGTAATAACATAAGAAGGTGTATGGGTGGATATTGAAATAGATCAATATTCAATATTTGTATTATGCAATGAGTTTAGATAGATAGATAGATAGATAGATAGATAGATAGATAGATCGATAGATAGATAGATCGATCCATTCTCGCTACTGATACACAGGGGACTGATTTCGCAACATTCCATAGTTTAACCAGTTTGAATCAAGAATGTTGCCTTTAAGCTAATCTACAGATCCACTCCTTCTACCAAATTTTTATTACCCAATCTGAGCGCCTTGTTCAACTCCTGCGATCATTTCCTCTTTACAGACACAGATTCTTTAGTGTTGATACTTTTAAGATTTCTAAAGTGAAGACAAGCACTGGACGTGACCAATCCCACTTTTCTAACAACGAACAGAATTCATCCAAGTCTACATTATTGATTTTTATCTTTTGTAATATCAGAGGATGACTTAAGAAAGATTCGAGGTCCCTCTCACCCAGTGAAATGTAAGCAGATCACCTACCCACTTTCCATAGGCTGATACCTTTGACCTACAGATGGGTTCATAACACTTCGAGTCAGAATTTAGTGAAAGTAATGCCAAATAAGGGGTGATTCCACACTGTCCTTTATTCCGGAACTCCCGACAAGAGGTTTAACCATTGCAAGCAATTTAGTGTTAGACCTATAATGGCTGTCAACACATTAAATAACGCGTATGACCATCGCTGACAAGTTTGATCAATGATTTTAATTCTCTTGAGAATGACAATGGCCCTTGAAGACAAAAAGTTACTTGAAATGCTTATTAAAGACGACATTTATTTTTGCTCTTTACACCTCAGTAAGGCAACAAAGGCACTAAGATTTAAGAGCGTAAGAAAATATGAAAAAGAAAGATTAAGGAGAGAGAACAATAAAATAACAGGAATTAATAGAACAGAAAATAACGATTTCATTGACATTTTTCTTGACTGAAAAACAAGAAACTGGAAGACAGTTCGAAAAGTGTGATAGAATAAACTGTTAGCATAGAACTTACGATTCCATCTAGCCATTTTCAACTGTAAAATGGTGAAAACTTCCCACCAGTCTAGTACTGCGCTTAAATTAATAAAGTCTACGTACCATAGAGGAAATTCGTCTGAACAATTCCCATGAAAGTATTTATAGAAAAGATACAGGGAGCCATAGCCTCGTCTAGGTTCCCCTCAGCACGAAGGCAGAGAGTCGACAAGCAAATTTAACTGTAATTAACTTCTTGGACTTACCTGAGATCTCCCTACAAGGCGTGATGTGACACAAGGCCGTTTTTTTTGTTTTTTGTTTTTTTTACGTGGGGCGTACCGAGCCCGTAGGCTCGGGCAAAAATTACACGGGGTCGGGTAGCTGTCTACTTTCCCAGACAAGTCTCTGCCCTTTGGTATAGCCTCGTCTGGGTTCCTCTCCTTTCAGCAACTCCACAAAAAAAGGCACAGGAAAACTACATTACGGTGAGAAAGTGACTGAAGCTGAGATGCCAGGTCAGGACCAATAACATTGCAGAATATTCTTTATAATTTATCAAGAATATATATATATATATATATATATATATATATATATATATATATATATATATATATATAGCTGAAACACCAGACAATCTGCGACAGCAATATTCAATGGATGGACGAATAGTAGACTTCTAAATGGTAGACATATAGATTCTGCCGAGATAAAATGGTTAGTACAACACAGGGAACCAATATTCTCTTGTTCTGTACAGTGCTTACTCTGTTTTGTAAATTCTGATCAGGTTGCTCACGGAGCTTAATGAGATTGGTGAAAACAGAGGTTTTTCTTCGAGTCGTCTGACACCCTCTGCATGTTACTCCTAAAATATTATTAAAACACTTACTAATATGACTTGTCCTGTGGATAACATTGCCTGTTTTGGGAATATTATAATATTTTCGTGAATTGTACGTCTCACTCGCAGTTTCACACACAGGTTCTTTTTTTATGAGAGAATGCAAGAGACTCTTAAACAATCCTTGAAGTGTTTCCTTAGTTTGTAATGGGATCAGGTGCCGGAAGATCGAATGTCAAATATACAATCGATAAACACTTGATGGGTGTCAGTTTGTGTCTAAGCGCGACACGATATAAAAGAAAACACATTCTCATATATTTCATTGTCGCTGATAATGTCTAAAGTGTTTTTTGTCACACACGCCATATGCAGGTCAAGCTGTATAGCGCACTGCCTTTGAGAATATGAAGCCGTTGTTGACTTAGGAGATGGGATTCTAATAGGCAGACACAACCGTAAGCATCGCGTGTGAGAAATTTATCTGATGGCTTTTCGAGAAGCGGCTCTTCATCTCCGATACATTTTATGTTTTTGTACACAATGAGCAATGGGCTTCGTTTCAAATTTGTTTGAAAAAAATTACCTTCTAAGTATCCGATGAGGGGGTGTCCACCAATGGACAATGGTCTCTCTTCTTCCTTCCTCTTCCTCACCCACTTCCCCTCACGTTTCATTTCACCAGCAATAATTACTATATACAGAAATAAGAAAAATAGCCATTAAAATTAATAAATAGATTACGGCGAGTCAAGCCAAGAGTGCTTATAGGTTAAAAAAAAAAAACCGTTTTAAACTTTACGACTACTAAGAATATATATATATAAAATAAATAAATTGCAGCGAATTAAAACCGAGAGATCTTAAAATATCTAAGAGATGTTCGACGAAAAAAAAAAATAAATAAAACACGATGGCATAGGAATAAATAATTAATAAATTAGAGCGAGTTAACCCAAGAGGGCTTAAAAATATAATAAAACGTTTAAAACACGTTAACGGATGAAAAAAAACTAACTATAATCTCGTTTATGCGATTAAAAAGGAATAAATACAACGAATTAAGCCGAGGATGCTAATAAAAATCTTAATGAAACGTTTGGAACCATGTTGACGAGCAAAAACCCTAAACTATTTATTATAAAACGTTAGAAACGAAACGCGAAGGGGGGTAAAAAAAAAAAAATAATAAAAACATCGGTGAGAAATTCGTGATCAAACAGGCTTTGCATACAGTCAAATAGTATCGGAAGAAGAAAAAGGAAACCGGAAAATAAAGTCAATAGAAAGTCAAAACACAGGGGATTCCTCATCAGTAATAAAGGACGAAAATGGCTGAACAGACTATCGAAGCTGGATTTCTTGGGAACGTAACGAAATTAAGCATTTATTCTAGATATTGGGGTAACGGGGAATAATGAATATTCAAAAAAAGAAAAAAAAAAAAAATTTTTTTTTTTATGGAAAATAAATAATAAAAAATAAGAGAAAAATATGTATAATGAGAAATAGCATGAGACGAAGACTTCTTTTCCTTTGAGGGTTCGTATGTATTATTTACAGTGGCTTTTAACGAAACCATGTAAAAAAATATATATATATATATATATATATATATATATATATATATATATATAAAAAGAATAAATAAATAAATAAATAAATAAATTAAAATAAAAGTAAAGTAAAAATACCAAAAAGAAACGACTGTTTTCGATTATAAGTATCCTCAAACCGGTTACGGCGATTTTAAAAGTTATGACATAATTTTACACTATTTACATTTAATATACAATGATGTATTAAAAAGAAAAAAAAAAAAAAACAACCCTCTTTTTACATTAAATTTAGGATTTCCCCAGTTTGCTTGACCATACACTTGACCGTTTTAGCCATAGCCATTTGGCAGTTCTTTCTGCTGTTTCGGTGATGGTTAGAATGGCTTTTCGTTTTTTTGATCCCACAATCCCAATGTCTGTTAAGGCGCTGAATAATGATCTTGCCACAAAACCCCTTGTGCCTACTTCGATTGGTTTGCAGAATGCCTTCCATCCATTATTTCTACAACTTTCCAATAATTCATCATATTTCAGTTTTTTTCTTTCATTGGCTTCTTCAGCGTTATCCTCATAGCAGACTGTTAGTTCCCACATAATGACCTTCTTTAGTTTATTCGAAAAAAGGACTAGGTCTGGACGCAATCGTGTTTTGAAAATGTGCTCGGAGAAGACTAGCCTTTTACCTAAATCGACTCTGAGTTCCCAGTCAAATATGATATTTTGTTCCTTGGTTGGTTGGTTGGTTGGTTGGTTCGTTCGTTTTTACCGACTTATCAACTCTTTGCAGCTTAAAGCGAGAAAATATATTTACATTGTAAGAATATAAAAAATTTTTGACAGTTAATAATACACTTTTGATTTCTTAATTAACCCATATCTAGAAGTAGAACATTTGGATTCGTAACTTTCCAAAGGATATTTGCACGTAGGTGAGTATTTCGAACAAGATATATAAGGGGATTATTATCTACCTCTATTTTTACTCTTATTTAAGGTTTTCTTATCTTTTTCATAAAGACATGAAAACCAACGTGTCTAGAATCCTTTAGCGATTTTTATTGACCCCAGTTTGTCTAAAGGAAAACAAAAACAAATGTTGTGGTTTGGAGAACGATGCTATATCAATACTTCATAAATTTGTTCTCCAATTTTACAAAGAATTCGTTAGAAGGCCTTTGTGAAAGAGCCATAAAAAGCGGACACATTTTGTCCTTATTCATGTCTCTCTTCTCCTGGCTGGCTGGAGTAACAACGTTAACTGGAACCTCTCCGGAAACATAAGAGAGGATATCTTTCGCCTTAGTAACTGAACTCTTACACATACACCCCGCCACACACACACACACACGTGTTTATCTCAAATAATTTGTAACTGTTAATATTTTCTTTCTTTCAAATTCATTATCGTGTATTTTATCTCTTTCTACTCAGTAACTAAATACCGAAATTGTCTTCCATTTTATAACATCCTTTCTTTTAATATGCGTTCAAAACACTGTTGCCTCTGCTTTTAGTCAAACTAGAAGAATACTACAACATATACTGCAATATATAGTGCAACATATGGTTCTTAGACGGGATTTCAACATGCACCTACGGCAACAAAATATTTATTAGAGAGAAATACACAAACATCTATACGCATTCATTCAGGACATATCATTGTTTCTTGTAAAGCTAATAACAATATACAAGTCATCATCTTCTGAGGCAAAAATACGCAAATGTATACACTATAACCGCAGCCATTGAATAAAGTCATAATTCGCTGAACGAGTATTAACTGGATAATATATATATATATATTAAAGAGAGGAGAGAAATTTTTGGTTACAATATGGATTTTTAAATGTAAATAAAGTATAATATACAATATTTACACTATTGTCCTCGTCGCCATATTTATTACAACGTTTCGACCGCTGTACGCTTCAGGTAGTTAGAATATCGAACTGAACCCTTTAATTCGCTCACTGGAGTAGATTGTTCTAGTTCCACGTGCAATGTCTAATGGATGTCAGTTATCAGTTATTAATTCCCCTCTCCAATTTCTCCACTGCCCTAACCGGTTATTGAACACACTGTCACTGGATCTAACCAACGCCTTTATCCGCTCTGCCATGTGTCAAGATATAATATATATTTCAAAAAATCCACATTATAATCAAAAATGTTCTCTCTTCTCTTTAAAATATACACTATTCACTCGTAGGAACAAGTATTTCTTACAATTAACAATAACACATTTCAACTCACATCTAATCTTTCGTGTCCCCTTATTACCTGGATGGATTTAAATATAGAAATCATTTTCCATGGCTGATGATGTCTGTATGAACAGATGTAAGTACTAACAAAAAAGACCTTATACAAGTTGAATTTATTAAAAACTGGGATCATAACATTCATCTAGAGGTTCGTGGATTAATGAAATTTTAATAAATTTGTTTGCAAAGATGTATGCTTGCCATTTATATCATTAACATTAGTAATCTGTATTTTGTATGAATGATTCATGTAATATATATATATATATATATATATATATATATATATATATATATATATATATATATATATGAGTATTCAGATAGAGGATATCAGTAAAAGGACTATATGGATAAAGACAAAACGAAAACATCTTAGCCGACGCGTTTCGTCCTCTGCGGGACCTAGCCTTGATACAGTCCCACAGAGGACGAGACTCGTCGGCTAAGTTTTTCGTTTGCTTTATATATATTATAGTTCATACAAACACACCCATATAAAGAATCCGAGATTAGAGGCAGATACACGTCCATTGATTGTTTAAATGGGTGTGTTTGTGTAAAATGCGTCCACCTGTATGTATGTATATCTGTGTGTGTGGATGTGTCATCCTAAAAATGGACACAGAGGTGGATTTCCCCTTCCCGCCAACGAACATTATCAAACACAAACAAGCGTAAATAGATCCTGTTTTACAAATAAACCAGTTTGATGACCACAAAGCGTGAAATCCGGGGTCACAAACTCGTATCCATACAACTGAATATGTTATCTCTATCACTGATATTGAGCAATTCCCATAAGTACTGCGAATATTAAATAATATATATATAAAAAAAAAAATATATATATATGTGTGTGTATGTGTATGTCTTTGTCTGTTTTTTTATTGAAAAGAACAATTACTTCCTAATTACGCTAAATACATGTTTATCTGTATATAGATGACGCAATATTTCATCTAAGTGGGTTTCACTGAAGCCTACAGACAACGATTGTTTAAACAATTCTTTAATAATTCTATTTTGTTTTCTTGTAGGATGATAGACGTTTGGAACTAGTGTGTTTAAATAGTATTAGTGTGTATATATCAATAAATATTGTCAGTGTGTATATATTAGAGCGCTTTCAACCATCATTTTCATAAAAGGGTTTATATGTTATGCGTTGGAAATAACAGAAACCCCCGGAGAATTTCTTTTTTCCTGTTGTTTATTGTATATATATCCTTCGACATTTAAGTCATTTAGATTACTTTGTTGGCGTTTTATGTCATATATAAAGCAGATTGCGATATTATTCAGTTTGGGCCCAGGTATTTAATAATTACTGAATACACAGAATGATCCAATTCATTGTCTGAGAAATGGTTTATTTATTGTAGACATTATTTTATGATTATGGCTTCAAGATTTTGTAGTTCTTTTTACTACTTGTTCTGTAGATTTCTCATTGTCTAGACGCACTAGTAAGCATTTATTATCTTGTACGTATAACAATAAAAAACTAACTTATATCATAAGAATTAATTAAGAAATAGGAAAAAATACTAAAACAAGTGTTAAAACAAACTTTGTCTGTGATCTTCAATAAGACCTGCTCAAATATATTTCACTCCATCAATATGTTATTAAGAAAACTGCAAAAATGACTGATTTCTCCGACGAATTTTTTCCCAAAAGATTATTGCGTGCATTTAAGTGAACTGCATATATACATCGGAAGTTTTTATTTCATGATTGATAATCAAATATTTTTTTCTAATGAAAATAATTCCTTTGTGTCAAGCATGTTTAAAAAAAAAATTGGTACTTTTGTGAATTTCTTCATAAACCTCCCAAAATTTCCAATATTCTCCTTCATCTTATAAATGATTATTGCCGAAGATGTTGTGCCAGATGGCATCAATTCTTACTGAGATTACCAATTTTTCATAACTATTTGAAAAGCTTTTTGGCGCCTTTCCAAAGACGTTTCCTTCTACACGTAATGTCCAGATGTTTATTTGGTTTTTCACTTCCATTTTCGCTCTGTATATCGCTGGAATTACGATATACATGATGTGCTTGTTTTCTTTTCATTTATATAGTTTCTGGTCTAGATTTCACGATCCGTATGAATATCAAAGTGCCAAGAAAAAATGTCCATATCTTATACCATATAGTCACATTACTTTTGAACCATTCCTAATAGATCATTCCAACTCAGTAAAGTTCATTTTGCACTTAATATATTAGTTAATATTATGAATAAATTTCTCAACTTTAACATAACGATTATGTACTGACACATCTTTATCCATCTTAAATGGATTAATGTCGATTAAATTTCCCGCTTCAGATGTCCACTGCACAGCTATCTCGATGTAAGCATAAATTAATCATCTTTAATTACTCTATTGAAGTGTTTATTGTTTTAGCAGTGAAGCTTCAATCATGAACAATTAAGTTTTATAATACTTAACATACAAGGCTCTATACAGTGTTATAAATTTCCTCACTCCTTGTTCCAAATCATTCAGTTGCTTTCTTGAAATGCTGAAGAACATCGTTCAATGTCCGAATGTCTCAACAGACACTACCCAAGTATTAGTCAGACTGATTCCACAATCTTTTCGTTTTCCTTTATGAAACCTTTTATTTTGACATTTTTTTTTCATTTCATTCTATTTCATCGAATCTTCATCCAGATTTCTTTGACATTTAAACTAATTTCACTTCCATGATTAGAATTCTAGTAATTTTCGGTTAGTAGTTCAGTTCCTTTTTCTGACTAGCGTTTTCCTTTCTGTCTCACCAGTTATGTCTGGTTCTTTTGGAGTTATTTCTACCCTCACCTTTTCTATTATATTTAAGAAACTTACCACATTCTGATGTTTCAATATGATTTGACATTCAAAACATCCAAAATTATCGGCTACGTTCTTTAAACATCATCATCGGTGCCAGACTGGCGGTTCTGATTATTTAAAACTCATAATAAATATTTGGTGAGGACAATCTCCTAAAGGACATCACTATGATTTAATAATCAGATCACGTCATCTAGATTTCTCTGACGTCATTTGGTGCGGGTGAAAAGGGAGAACAGTTCTAGATCAGACTTTCGCTTGGCTTTAAAAAAATAAAAAGATCTCCTAAAATTACTCAGTACTTTATCCTAAAAGTACTCAGTCCTTTTAGGATATCTTTTTATATTTTACTGAATAATAAATTTGTTCAAGTTCTTGGATCAAGGGAAAGTATATCTCTTGCAAACTTTTCGGATTCTCTTCTTTTTTTTTTTTTGCAACGCTTTTCTAGAGTAAATTAATTTGCAATCCATTTGAATAATAAATATAATAGTTTATTGTATCAGTAATGTCCGCATTAAATCCTGAACATTGACAATCCTTTTCTCCTTCATTTTCAGTACATTTCAATAGTAAATCTGTTAATATATTTTATATGTATAATAATCTTTTCAATTATCAACGTCTGCATTAACTCCAGTCACTAACAATCTCTTTATTGCTGATTTTCAATGCGTTTCTGTAGTGGAGCCTTTATGTATTTACTTATATTGCATATACACTAGTTTTAGTCAATCAATAATTCTCGTTTTATTTCCTGACTAGCTACAATCAGTTATACCGATTTAAAAAAACAAAAACAAAAAACAAAAGACACAGAGACGAGAAGCTTAAACTTACTAAAACAAATTAATACTTTGACACAACTGTGGTAATGGTGGCGGTGAGAATAGCCAATTCCATGCAGCAAACATTCATTATCACAGTCATCGTCACTCTCGGGTGAAATTGTAGCGGACCCGGTATCATGCAGTGCTGGCCTACGAAAAGGTGGCCTTGTGCCAGACACTACTTACGACTACCAAATCCACTAACAAAGTAAAAAAAAAAATAAAATAAAAATAACTGTGTTCAACACGTGCATAAAGGGTAAAAAAAATAGGTAGCCAGGAGGAAATGACGGAAAAGAGTCTGGTGGAAAACATGCAAAACTTTATTTTAATAAGAAGTAATTTTTGCCTCAAACGGCGGAGACTATCACAAAGGAAAGGACTGTTCTTAGCCAGTAGGCAGATTGTATAATGTAGTGACTAGTAGAATGTTAATGTTCCCCGCCAAAACGAAAATCAAAATGGCTAAGGCGGGAAAAGTTTCTTCAGCAGGAAGGTTCTGGAAAATAGTCTACTTGTGAAAAAGTGTATGCGTACACTACAAGGAAAAATACTCACTGCGAGGTTTAATAATGTGTGTGTAATGTAATCTTTTTTTTTAAACTGGTTCGTAGAGATTAGAATTCAAAAGAGGTGTATGAAAAGTTCATCAATCTTCAGTGAAGAAAAACTCTACGTTCGCTGGCAGTGAACGGAGGAAAGTTCGAACGAGTTGTTCGCTTCAAGACGAGGGATTATTCTTGGAAAAGTATAATGACGACAGTACGTAGTCTCTGCGTTTTCTAGCAGAAAAACGGGGGAAAGTTCAAGCAGGTTGTTCGAAGACAAGTTGCAAATCACAGGAAAATTATTCGGCATGATGTGCCAAGGAATCACTACGAAATGTTGGTTATTTAAGATATTCCGGGCCGCGTATGGGTAAAGGGGCACGAAATAAATGAGTCGTCCTTCTACTTCAGGAAACAAGCCGCGACTGAATTGAAAACGCTGTTCGTCCGTGACGTCAGAGAAAAGCGCGGGAAAAATTCAGATCCTGTCCGAGCTAGAACCAGGAGCAGCTAGCAACGTCGAAGTCGGCAAAAAGAAGGCTAGTTTACTGCTATATCAAACCGATCGTGAAAGGATGGGGTGCAATACGCGCGTGCGCACGTAAAAAAAATTGTTGGAATCCATGCACGATTCCTCAAAATTTAAAAAATACAAGCAGTATAAGCCGTCTTCGCCCGAATGTTTCATTACTGGGAATTTTTGCCGTTCAGTTGGAGCAGTTTAAGTTTAAAGTCAGCCCACCCGAAAATCACTATTAGTAACAACAATTGGGTGCAACTGAGGTACATCCCCAAATGGGGGGTTAATAATTTGAATCGGGGGTGGCCCTGAAAAGGACCCGTTTTGCGTTCTCAATCTTGCAATGAGCCGTCATAATAATAATATACGACAATTTTTCTTTATAATATAATTTTTTTATAATTCTAATAATTTTTGCGTTAGATTTCAACTCTCTAAATTGATTGTACGCTGTTTTTACAGACATTAAATTTTGCCTTTGATTTTTGCACAAAGTGTAAAAAATCAGCTTTTTCAATTTTTCACCTTCAAAGTTGTAATTTTTCCAGCTAATTTGGATTCAAAAGTGGGACTGACGTATTATCTATCAAACAAAAAAAAAATCATCGTAATCGGATGAAAACTGTGGAAACGCATAAGCAACATCCGATCACAAACAAACACATATGCATACACACACATTTTGAGAATTATAGATATTGATTTCTCTTAAAACAGTTTTTCAACAAATAGATTTCTAACGTGCAGTGTTATTGGTCTTTCTAATATTGATAGGAGTTTCCTTGCAAACATTTTGTTAAATGTAGTGTGGAAAGATTATATGATTATATTATTATTTTCCCTTCTAGTTGTATGTGTAATCCATTTTAGTTATTACAATTGTTGTAAGTCTTCAAGTGATGTGATATTAGTTATTAAGTAAAGCTCTTATGTGGCGTTAATCTATATTGTCTGATGAAAGATTGTCTTCTTTAAGACCGAGACAAATCATTCGTTTGAATCCATTGATCTTTGCGCCTTCAGCTTTTTGCTCGAACTATATTTGATTATCTTATTCCTCCATTTCTTTTTATTTAAGCCTTTGGGATGGATTCTATGTACAGGAATTTACCATACAATATTTTTTTATGTTTTTGTTTCTCAGATTACAAAGATATAAAAGTCAAACATCAAAGTATTAGGTTGGTGCAAAAATAATGACGTAATAATGTCGTTTTTGACGTATTTTGTAACGTCAAAAAACGACATTATTACGTCATTATTTTTGCACTAACCTAATATAAAACATTCTAATAACATAATATATATATATATATATATATATATATATATATATATATATATATATATATATAATACATATACTATAAGGTGAAAGTCAAACATCATGATATAATAAAACATCCTAATAGCATAACAATATATATATATAATATATAACAATAATACATATAATATGAGGTGATAGTCAATCATCAAGGTATAATAAAAACATTCTAATAGCATAATAATATATATAATATATAATAATAATACATATAATATATAATAATAATTATAATAGCATAATAATAATATCTAATATATAATTCTAATTCTAATAGCATAATAATATATAAAATATATAAAAAAGTATTTTGATTGCATAATAATCAATATTCGTTTTAATATTATAAGTCAAACTTCAAGGTATAATAAAGCATTTCAAATTCGACAAGGAAAGAGAAAATCTAAGAAGTCAGTGATCATAGATGTGATGCGAAAATAAAACAAACAACCAATCAAACAGTCGAATCCCGCACTAACTTTGTCTCTACACACTTCCTTTCTCTTGTCCAGTGACTAAAAAAAAAAAAACTTTCATGGCGATGTTGTCCTGTAATTTATTTTTTCTAAATCCCAAGTTATGTCTGTGTCCATAAAACCTATCAGTAAATTATTTTTTACAATTTCTTTTTATTATTCTAGGCTGAAAATAATTTGTATTGCCGTCTAATGAATTCATTTCAAAATTATGTTTGAACATCTTTTTACTCCTTTGGATTTCATCACAGATATATTTGGCTAGCGTTCCATCGAGTGGACATCAGTCGAAAGTCTTAGAAGGTTAAGAATAAGAGTCATAAAAGAGGCAAAAAAAGATTTTATCGTTCGTCTCTTTTCGTCGTTCAGATATTTAGGGATTTTTTTTTTCTCCTTTTTCCAAGCGTAGCTTCCTTTCCTCCAACCGACCGATTCTCTTAAAGCAAATTTCAAATCAACTGAAACATAAATGGTTTATAGTCAATATTTACATATCGGACAGGAGAACATTTGAAAGGGAAATGTAATTTTTTTTTTCTTTTTATGTCTCCGAATATAAACCAAAACGCAGTTCAGCTTATAATGATAATGTAAAAATAGTTATTTCCTGGTTGAATAGCTCCAGATAAGCTTCTTTTCTCATGTTAAATATTTATACTTTAAAATATTTTTCTGTATAAGTTTCGAAAGAAAATAAGGCTACACTGAGATATAATATAATAAAAAATAATGACAATTTAGATATTTCTGAACGATTCGTGAAATTTTTCTTTAATTTTAATTTTAACCTGTCATTTCTACTTCAGTCACTTTCCCACCGAAAGTAATACAGCTTCCCTGCGCGTTTTCCATAAATACTTTCTTGATAATTCTTCTGATAAACTTTGCTCTTTTTAAAAAGATTTTGATTTATTACGGCGGCTCTAGTAAATATGTGTTGTTTTGGTGTGAGGAATATTGTGATATGTTTGAGTCAATAATCGTGGCTAGCTAAGTTTTAAGATATTTGGTCTTGTGCCACATTCTTTTATTATTCTAAATAAATATTACTTTCATCTTTGGTATCGACTTCACGAATTTAAACGTAGTACTAGATTGGCAGTTAGGTCTCATTATTTTACCGTTGAAATTGCCAAATATAATAATTACTTCTATGCTAATACTTTCTTCTCACCTGAAGAACACTCTTTCGGATTCATCTTTTATGTTAAATATAATGTTTAAAATTTTAAGGCAATGTCAATCATCATCATCTGTTTTCTTAACAGTATTATTATTAATAGTATTCAAAAATACGGCATGAAATAGAGTCAGAAGAAAGCGCGGCTTCTAGAAAAACTATGGAAGACAACACGGTACAAAATCAGTAGCTTAGTTCTTCATAGTTTCAGTTTCTTTATTATCTACGAATTGTCATTTCGCCCCGGGAAACATATTGGAATAGTTTCCTATTGACTCTTCCACGGTTGTAGTCTTTTCTTAGACAGGTTAACAACCCCTAGGATAAAGAGTTCAGTCTATCCTGCTATTTTTGTTTCTCTAATGTTCACCAAGTAAAAAGCTTAAGAGCTACTTAAAGTAGCAGGATTCTAAATGAGGTGCAGGATATGAATGTAAGTGTAGGAGGTAAGAAGTAAGCATTATGTGGATCGCTGTTCATGTCGAAGTCCTTGACAAAATCCAAAGACAGATATGCAGTGTGATAGCTCCTGATCTGGCATATTGTCTCCAGTCACTTTCTCACAGATGTGATGTGGATTTCCTCTGTCTTTTCTACAAGTATTTTCATAGTAACTGCTCTAACGAGCTACTTTCCGTGTTACCCCAACTACATGAATTTAAGCGTGCTAGTAGGTTGGCATCTCGCTCCCACACTTTCACTGTCGAAACGTTTAAATGTAACTGCCTCTTCTACTCCAACAGCTTCTTCTCTCGCACTTCTCGACAGTGGAACCCTCTTTTTCTAATTTGCTTCCCTGATAGCTACAATCTTCAAATATTCAAATGTAATGTCAATCGACACGTTCTGATGCATTAATCCTGAACCTCATCCTTCTCCATATTCTTTCCTCAAACACCCCTCTTTACTCTCCCATCATTCTCTGTAACCCCATTGCATGCTAGTGGCACTTCCCCCCTGCTTGGGGTGATATACTTTTAAAAAATATGGAGGTAATGAGTAGTGACATATAGACCATCTCAAACAATTTGCAAGCAAAACTTTCATGCTCAAAAACTTTTCTTATTCTTTATTCGCCATAAGACTCATTTCACAAAGAAGGAAATGACTATGACCACCACAATACACGGTAAGAAGTTCCACCAACGACGAAGTGGCAATGGGAGTAGTTCGACTCCGTGGATGTAGCACTTGACCTATGAGTATTAACTGGAAGCAATAGGTACGAGTGTGCCAAAAGAGAAAACGAGGGAATTTGAAGTGGGCTCAGCCATTCCATTTTCCGCACCGATAACCGTTAAGCTACCCGCATATTAACTTATCATTCTACTAATTTAAGAGCTGCCTGTTTATGAAATAAGCTCCCGAAATGACACTTTTTTTTAAGTGAGTCCGTCGACCATATTAATTCTGACTACAGAAGCTGCAATATGAACAGTCTTGGCAGAAATGTGTTGACGTGAAATTTGTTTTTCCCAATATTCACATTTTCAAAACAACATTTATTTCAGGACAAAAATATGTCGTGTGATCTTCATGTTTTAATTAAAATGTATTATTCGTGATAATCTAATTTCCCTCGTTGAATAACTTCATGTAATATATGCCCTTCCTTAAATATAAGCTTCTTGATGTTTATTCTACATTATTTACTCGCCTCTTTGTAACCGAGATTATCACGGACGTGTATTGAATTTAAAACAAAATCAATGTATCCAATTAATTGAGGCAAATTAGTCTTGAGTTTATATTCAAAATTCACTCATAGCTATTGTTCCTGCAGTCTAAATCTGTAATAGTGTTTTGTTCATTTCAATAACGATTTTTTTCAGTTATTTAACCCTAAGCAAGCCAATAACACCACTAAGACGCAAGGGGTTACGAAGTATTCGTGAATATAAGTAAAAACTTTACGAAGGAACATTATCATCGATTATTCGTCGTATACGAGGAAATGACGAGAAGGAGATTCAAGATAGTCCGCCGGCTTAAAACGCATAAGTCGGCAGTAACTTTCCAGTAATGAGGCTTCGATTGCTGTTAATTTAGTATGAAGCGTTAGTTAGGCAGAGTGAATAATAAAACGGCAGGATTTAAAAGGTAAGAATATAATTTACTTGAGAAGAAGAAGCCGGAAGAGAGTTTCACAAGGAAAAAATGCCAGAGAGGAAGCTGTTAGCATCTTACATCCGACTACATTTAGCCATTTCAGCAGAAAAATGATGAGACCAGGCTGCCAATCTAGTACTATGATTGTATTCGTAAAATCGAGCTATAAAAATGAAGGCTCATCCGAATAATTGCCATATTTATAGAAAAGTGTTCTGTCGTAAATAGGAAAGGTTGACACACACAGGAATTAAGAAGTAGTTTATTCCGGAGAATAATATGGTATACACTTGAGGACACAGATTAATTTAATAAACAGTTAACTTTAACTTCTTGGTATTTAACCGACACCTCCCCCACAAGGCGGGATGTGTCATAAGTTCGGCTTTTAGGGTGGAGTTGCCAAGCCTGTAGGCTCGGGCAAAAATTCCCCATAGGCCAAACATACACGGAACCGAGTAGCTGTCTATCTCCCCAGACGAGACTCTGCCCGTAAACATAGCCTCGACTGAATTACACTTCGCCCGAAGGCAGAGACTCGACAAGCAGAGTAACGATTAATCGTTAACTTCTCCGTATTTAGCCGAGACCTCTCCACAAGGCGAAATGTTGTACAAGGTTGATTTTTTTTTTTTTTACCTGGGGCGTTCCAAGCCCGTAAGCTCGCACAAAATTGTCTGTAGACTCCGTATACACGGGGTCGGGTAGCTGCCTATCTCTCCAGACGAGACTCCGCCCTTCGACATAGCCTCGTCCAGGTTCCTCTCCACCATGTGAGAGTCGATAAATAGAGTTAACTGTAATTATTAACTGTTCTCCCTCAGTAAGAGATAGTGCTGTTTAAATAGTCTTACACCAGCCCATCCTGTGGGGCTGTTCAGCTATTCCACAACAAAAAGGTACAGGGAAACTACATTATGGTGAAAAAGTGACTGAAGCCGAGATACCAGGTCAAGACCGATAACATTGCAGATTATTTTTGGATTTTATAAAAAAATACAAAGCATTAGTACCAGACCAGGTGTAGCATCAATATTTAATGCATAGACAAATGGCGAAGTAATAGTGAGTTTTAAATTTTGGTTCTGTCGGTCAGTAAACTGAAGCTGTTAAAAGCTGAAGCTGTTAAAAGTTGAAGCTGTTAAAAGCTGAAGCTGTTAAAAGCTGAAGCTGTTTAGTTTTCACACTTCTTCTATGTGCCCTGATCTTTCCCAGAGGAAAGATGAGGGCAACCTCAGTGAAGATGGTGGAACGTGAGTTGTGAAAGGCTTAGCAAAGGGCCAAATGAAAATTATTAATCTAAGCCCAGGTTCTTCCCAATATCCCCTTTCATAATAGAATCCCTAGTCTCTCAAGCCAACGTACACAACAAATTTATCAAGAAATCAAAAGAAAACTGCTAAATCCGTCAACACGACAATACAAACAATATTTTCTACATGTGAAAATATTCCCTTTAAATGCAAAGAAATTGACGTCATTTTTCAGTTAACCATAGGAATTCTTCTAGTTGCTAACGACATTTAATTTGTTGCTAATAGATGCTTTGTTTCAATAAATTCATTTCTGTTTTTTTTTTTTCTTTTTTTTTTTTGCCTTGAAAATGTCAACATTGGACGAAACGCGTCAAATAAAGCTTTCCTATTCTCTTTTTCCTCTACACACACACGCGCATATATATATATATATATATATATATATATATATATATATATATATATTGTGGCATATTTAGGCAGCAATCCTTCGTTTATGCATGTTTCATTAAAAACGACAGACAAGGTACTACGGTTGAGCATTTATTTAATTTTTCTTGTGTTCGAACAGATTTCTTTTCTTTTCGTTCTTTGTAATTTTGACTTAACTGGTATTTTGTTATTTTTGAGGATAAGGTTAGCTGTCTTAAAATTTTTATAATCGATAATTAATTTGATTTTTTATTTGGGTCAATTGGGGTAGTGTATTTCTTTATAATAGGTCTTAGTGAAGATTCGCCTTGTTTGTAATTAATGTGCATTTGGTTTTTGTAATAAATGTGTATGTAATTTTTTACTGTCTGTTCCCTATCGTTATTACTTACTTTGGGGCGAAATAGTCTAATTTGATGGTCTATATGATGGTTGGGGAAGCCGTTGTTGATTAGTGTTTAACATTATTAAGTTCTTTGAGGAAGAGTAGTCGAACAGAATCGCTACAGAATCACATACAAAGAACTGTTGGAAATAACAGAAAGGACATCAGTAGATGAGTCTCAACAAGAACAACAACTAAAATGGACATGACATGTAACATGAAGAGAAAATAATAAATTAATCAAGATATTGATATTCAAGACAACCTCAATCAAAAGGCGAGCAAGTAGACCGCCCTCAATAATGGGAAGCGCGATAACAACTACATCATTTGGTGAATCTATTTTCCTGAATAATTTTTTTGTAAGAGAAAGAGTTTATAAATTTCAACTGATAGTAGAACTGGTTACTCGACCAATGAATTTCCTTATAAGGGGACTGATAATATAAGCATTATCATTTCGATTGATTTATCTTTTTTTCCCGCTTCCTCTCTTTCTATCTCTCTCTCTCTCTCTCTGTCTCTCTCTTTTATATATATATATATATATATATATATATATATATATATATATATATATATATGTGTGTGTGTGTGTGTGTGTGTGTGTGAAAAGTGTGTGTATATAAATATAAATAAATATATATATGTATATAATTATTTATATATTATATGCGCGGTACTTATTAGAAAGCGATCAATATCAGAGATAGAGCTAACATATCTGTTTGGATAGATGTGAGCTTGTGAGCTTGTGACCCTGGCTTTCACGCTAAAGCGTGAAACCCAGGGTCACAAGCTCACATCTATCCAACCATATATATATTTAAAGATACGTTTTGTGGTACCAAATTTTATAACTGCTATGAATAGACAAATTTTTTTTTTATTACCAATTATGATGATAATAAGAAAGCAAAACTGAAAAACGGGTTACCTAAACGGTTTCGAACCTCAACAGAGTTAAATCGAGGTTAATAAACTGAATTATCACTGAAAAATGGACATAGTGTATTGAAGAAAAGAAAAAAAAAATATGTTTAGATGGAAAATAGTTGGAGGCCTAATACAAAGTCCTTCTGTTTACACGGAGAGGGCTTCAACGAAATAATATCTATCTATCTATCTATCTATCTATATATATATATATATATATATATATATATATATATATATATATATATATATAACTGCAGAAAGTTATGCATCTACGATATGCGACCAAGTAGCTAGTGTTATATATATATATATATATATATATATATATATATATATATATATATATATATATATATATATATATATATAAAGGGCTGAGAAACATTTAAACATTTAGGTAGTATATCTTACATAGATAGATTACTAAAGTTATAAAAACTAGCTTACTCTGGAAACAAACCCAATGAAACACAATAGGCGTACACAACGCGTGCACTTTTATGTGTGCGGTTATCTGCGCGTTTACCTGTGCACTTTGTGTCTGTGCGCACCCGCACGCGCGCCTGTGTGTGGTTATGCACGTATGTCTACAAGTTATTTTGAACAGAGGCAAACAGACTGATTAAAACACAAAAGCCAACGCGCATGCGCAAATACAAACAAAAAGTAAGATGGCTGCGATGTTGGCAAGCGGCTGATTATCAAGTACAAAAGTCGTCTGTCGATTCGTTGTCTCCGTCGGATGGCATCCATTGTTCTCATTATTTTAGCTTCTATATGATAATTTACTCCAATCTCTTGATCACACGCATACACACACAAAGTCACATCTACACACACACCGACACACACAAAAAAAAAAAAATGCCAAAAAAATAACACCGGAAATAGAATTTACAGTAACAGTTGCTTGGCAAATCTAAACATTTAGTGATTTTCTTTTGTGTGTAAATTTTCAGACAGTAGATAAATGGCGGATATTGCCGATATACATTCGGCAAAAAGAATGAAAAAAAATCAACAATATTAAAACACAGAAACATCAATGCGCAAAATACAAATTTAGCAAGTATTAAAACGCTTCTTCACTGATAGATGTACTTGCTCACACAGTATTTTATGACGCATGCGCAGGGAGAAATACACTGAACTTTACTTTATATTCCGTAATTAATTATCATCCTGTATCACATAAAGTGTTAGAGTTAACAGGATTCAGGATTTGATGCTATCAACATGGTTTTCAAGAAGGTGTTTATTATATTACATTTGCTCTCTTAAATTTCCTTTATGACATATTATAGTAAATAAAGATTTGGATACACAAATGCCTGCAACCTTGTATATCAAAAGGGATTTAATTAGATATTTATTAGGTATTATTTTTCTTATACTACTTTTATATAACGTTCAAGTGTCTGCAGATGATGTAGCCATTGCCAACGTGGAAGATAAACAAGAGGCCGAGGCTATTACATTCAGTTTCCATTAATGCCTTTGAAGAAAAGACATAAATCTATCTATAATACTCGTCCTCAGTTATTGGTAGAATAGTAGGGTGGCCAAAGCTTTCTAGTCTTGATTGGCAACAATTCCAGAAAACAGAGGGAAGCTACAACTATTACCTGCTCCAAGAAATGTTGTGACACGTCAGAGATATTAAAGAAAAAGTAAGCTATGAATGCTTACAGCCTGAAGGGATATAGAATTAAAAACAAACATGTAGGACATGATTTGTTAAAATCAGGATGGATATATTACGATGGTCATTAAAGAACTGAGACTTCGAAATATGAACATTTAATTGGATATTACAAGTCAAATAATTGCTGTGAGGGAGACATTCTTATCTCTGATAACGTCTATCAACTGAATTGAATTTAGTTTTCGCCTATATAGATGAAAGATAATGGATAACTTTTGTTGTCAGAGCCTAAGATATATAAGCAGTGCCTGCCCCGCAGCACCAAGTTTCCGAAGACAAGTCAGAAAGATATTGGAGAATAAATCACTTTAAATATGTAACGATATATGATGACGCTCATTAAACGAGATGAGATGTTTTAAAAGTAACCATTTAATTCGACAAGATAGTTTAAATCACAATTGAGGGTAACATTATTATCTCTATTGTATCAGCCTTGATCAAAATGATTTAGACTAAGACAATTCTGGGGTGCCGTGAATAATGACTTTTCGATGCCTCGATGACGGGAAAAAGGAATTCCAACACGATAAAATAAGGAATCGTTTCGGCTTCTAGTAAAGCCTGTCTGACGAACGCTAGAAGAGAGAAACCCATTTGACATTCTTCGTTTTTCCCATTACCCAAATGTCTTAGAAGTCATTCTGTTTCGCTGTTGAACGATGTATATGAGTAAACCAGAAGCATTTTTTTTCAGCAGTTCGAGATTTGAAGACAACGGCGTCACTTTTCGATAACATTGACTTTCCTGCATCAAGCGACAACGACATACCAAAGCCTATACATCTAAATCTTAATCAGGTACTGGTCTAAGGCACATGGATACAGCATTAAATTACTCTCTTTCATATTGTAGGATTAAACATTTTAAATAAATTATTTTATTGTTGTATTAGATTAGAAGGATTTGTCTGTCCATATTTCAGAGATAAAGTATAATGTACATTATTCGGACTATTGTCCTCATCTTTGGCGCCATATTTCGGACTATTGTCCACATCTTTGTCGCCATATTTATTACAATGTTTTGGCCGGTGGTTGGAATGTCGAACTGAACTCCCTGAATTTCCCTCTGAAATTTCTTCACTGCCTTAAACGAGTATTGAACTCACACTCTTTGGGTCCTGTCACTGTATCTAACTGACACCAGAAATTCATACACAGATGTCCTCAAGGACACATGGCAGAATGGATAAAGGCGTTAGATTCACTGACAGGACCCAAAGTCTGTGAGTTCAATACCCGGTTAAGGCAGTGAAGAGGGGAATTAACAGGATGTAACTGATAACTGACATCCATTAAACATAACCCATGGAACTAGAACAGTCCACACCAGGGAGCGAAATAAAGACTTCCGTTCGACATCCCAAACACCTGAAGAAGACCGGAGCGTACAACAGCCGAAATAAATATGGCGACAAAGATGAGGACAATAGTCCGAATAATGTAAATAATGTAGAAGTATTTGTTCAATCCATATATCCTACATAACAATTGCATGTGCGTTTCGGGTAACGGTGAGCGAATCAGAAATAGACATTGGCAAGTTGAGTTCGAATTATGATTGAGTTCGTTACGTTTCCTTTCACCTAAATACCCTGGGGAAGTGTAATTGATGCATCACTTCTCTCACCAGCCTATGGGTTTAATAGCAGTGCCGACTGGACTCTACTGCCTTAAGGTGGCAACTAGTCTCTGAGAGTGAAATTTGAATTCAAAACAGACTGAAGAGGGGTAGTCTCCGTCAGGAATTCCTACCATTGACACACCACTACTACTAAGACTGAGTATATGGTGTGTCCTAAAACTATGATTTGAAGAACACATGAGGTGCTATATGAATTTGCATGAAATTTGCATAAGCTCAGATTTTCATATATTTTTTTAAAATTTACTAAACGACTATTTTACGGATGGATGATTTTTTTACAAAAATTGCGTTGATAAACAGAATTTAAACGAAGAAGAGATAAAACTAAAGTATTATAGCATGTCAGAAATACGGTGATACAGTGTACCATCTGCTATGTTCCAAATGCATTCTGCATGTGACTCTCTACAATTTCCTCTTATTTGTATCTAAATCCTGTTCTAACGACCATTTACAAAAGCTTTTATGTAGGTTGTCTCAAAAGTGAGGCTAACATCGTAATATCAAATATTGAGGAAAGGGAAGTAAGAATTATTCAAATAATATAGGTTTAGGTAGCATTTTAGGAAGTCCATAGAGTGCAACACGCAATGCAAAGCTTGAAATAAGCAATCAGAAAATATTGTCAAGATTGTCTTTTTATGGTTTATAAGATGCATTTGTATATTGTGTGAAACTGACCTAAGTAATCGTTTTCCGAACTGACAGTCTCTCCGTTTAAGCAGTACCACGTTCACGAGCGTCCTATCTATTCTCTTTCGGGTGGATTTTTTTTTTTTTATGCCGAGTTGATCTAGCAAAAATTGCATACGCATAACCATTCATATCAATTCTCCTAGCTCCGAGACAATGTCTTTTTTTAAATTAAGGCATTAAGGCGGCCATATTTCTTTTTCATTTCCTTCACTCGTTTTCCCGCCAGGCATATACGGGCTCGCTTTGCCACTCGAGTTAAGTCATCTTCTCTTCTACATATATCACCATTCTTATGTTTTAGCAAGAGTTACACCTTTGTACAAATTAATTGAAACAAAACGAATAATTTCGTTACTATTTACATTTTTTGTACTTTTCCAATGAAACATGATCCAGTGTACATGTTAAAATTTCATATTTCCATTCCACGAAGTCGTTCCTTGCAGATTGGCCATAGATTCTCGATTGGATTTAAATCAGGAGAATTTCCGGTCCAATCTATAGTACTTTGATTTGCTCTCTGGTAAGGCTTGTCACTGTGTTTGTGCAGCGTTACAATTTTCGTACGATTTCTTGGAGTAACGTCCATCGAAGATAATGGCCGTAGGACAACTAATCGACTGTCGAAACAATAACGTCTAGACGTGATAAAAATCTTATGAAATCACTGATGACGCAATTTTTTTCAACGTCAAACAAATTTTATCAAACACCCCGAAAATAGATTCATATTACTGCTCACCACAGCAACTGACAGTATGGTGAAAAAAAGGAAACTAAAGCGCTCGTTTCAATCAATTTGCAGAAAGGTGTATTAAGAAAGAGTTTTTGGTTAGATATTTGTTGTAGATTAATGAAGTAGCGACAGACTTAGGATACCATTTGGATTCAAAGAATACAAATAGAAAAACAGGAAAACTTTTTTAAATGATGCTAATTTACAAGAGACAATAAAAGCAGGATAAAGATATCAGTAAGGATTTGATAAATACAAGCAACAACAAAAGATAGATATATTTATCACGTTAAGTTATTTATCACGTTAAGTTTGCAATGTATAAAATAAATTGTTTTTTCTTTTGTCGAATTCTTGATTTAAATGCTAAGTAAAAGCCAATCATCTACGAAAGTCTAAAACATTTTGTTGTGGATTCCGTGAATGGAATCCTGCACAAATAAATAAACAACGTTAGTAATTGAGATAGAAAAATAAGTGTATTAAACGTGAGAATACAGACTTGAAATGAAGATTAGTGGTCCAGGAATGCGGGTTAGTAGAAAGTATATGTACAAGTCCCTGTAAGTAAAGCCAGAATCTCTCTCTCTCTATCTTTCTCTCTCACTCTCTTCTCTCTCTCTCTCTCTCTCTCTCTCTCTCTCTCTCTCTCTCTCTCTCTCTGGACTCTTATATAACTGTGAGAACACCATGTGTCTGTATCCGTATCTTTCAACCTGTCTCAAGGTATCTCAAGGTATCTCAACTGGAGGTATTCTCTCTGTCAGTATAAGTATACTTTGGACGAGTCCATCTTATGTAAAAAGGGGAGAGCCCCACAAACATTTTTAAGTTAATTTCATTATTAATTAATTAATTAAAAGTAATAATAATAACTACGTTAAGAAAATCTGAATAAAACTTCAAAAATTCTGCGTTTCTTTACTCTGCAAATATTCTGTTGTCTGAAGTCGTACGACTTGATGAAGAACTCATAATTAAAGATCACTTCCATGCGGAAGAAAAGAAGAATTGGAGGAGGTGATCTATCTGATAAAGGTTGATTCTTATCACTCGAATTGGCGTCAACAAAATGAACATGTCTTCAACTTTTGGTCAGAGAAGTCTATCTGTAATTTCGTCATTCGTAAATATAACTTTTATAAAATTGATTTGAAATTATTTTTTTCTTTTTATTTCATTTCTTTTCTTATTTTATTTCTTCACTTTTTCTTTCAAAGGTGATAAGTCCAATTTTAATTCCCGACTCACCTTTAATCTAATAAGAGATATTTCGATTTATTTAAAACTTACTAGTTATAATTCAAACCATTGTCATTTCCATAAGTAACCTCTCGTAACGCCGGTACTAGAAGAAAACCCCACAAACCCTAGATTCCTAAAATTAACACTCGTATCTATGAGCAGGAGGAGCGCTTTTGTTTTGGTTGACAATCATCCTAGAGGTGTTATCTTGGACAAAATGACCCCTTGTCGGTTAAGGATAAAATGCAAGCAAACTCTCACTGTTTACAAAGAAAAACTCATATTGGATCGGGTGTCACCACAGTCATCAACGGACGTGACTCTCAGAGAGGAACCAGCATGGGGGTTGAAAATTCTGTCACTGAAACAAACTCTTCCATCAACAATGAGAGACCTGGTCACCTAAACGGGATTAAATCCAATATTGGACGTGGTGATTTCATGGCAAATCAATTAAATAAAAAGAAAACAAACGAAATGGAATCGTGATCAGCATGAACAAGTTGTAGCATCTTTTTTTCACTGCACTCGAAAATTCACAAAAGAACATCACGGACCAGACATACGAAATATGGAGAGATATGGTAGGAACCAAAATAAGACCCTATCTCGACCCAAATATGCTTGCCAATGTCCACAGGGACATCATGCGAAATAAAAGAATCTAAAATACAAAAATAGATAACGTAAAACTAAATATAAGACAAAGTAAAATCAGATATAATAAAAAAAAAAGAAAATGAGGTAAGAGTAGAAATCGATATTAGGACTGAATATGAGATGGAAACAGAATTAAATGGCATAGAAAATAATAATCAAGCAGGAACTAAAAAGGAAGAATCTTGCCGTGACGTAAACAATTCGACTGAGATACAAATTTTGTCGGTGATGAAAATGAAACAAAAGAACATTAGAAGAGAATTCCTTGAAAACAACCAAATTGAAATGACTGAATCGAAAAACAACATCATTCAAATAATCAGCAAAGTAATTCGCACAGAATCTGTCAAAAAGAGACCGATTTCAAGAAATCCATATTACAAAGTTCAATAAACATTGTGCAACATATAACGCCGCAAGGCAAATAATGTTAACAGAGAGACCACAAGAAAATATCACAGAAGTAATATGCAACTGATCTGGTAGCTACTAAAAATATCAAGATAAATAAATGTTTAAACAACGGATGAAATGAGCCCAATTGGATTGCCAAATGAAAGCGATAAATTAAAGAAATCAGATTGAATTATCGATACTAGATGAGATTTCAAGAAATTCAAATGTTTCAACGCGCAAAAGCAAAAAAATCAAGCAGAAATATAAAATTAAAGCAGTAAATGGGATCTCAAAAATCAGAAAAATACTCAAACAAAAGCTGCAATTAAAAACACAGAGAACAAGATGATATGAAAAGCGTTGTTTGGTTCTATCGACAAAATAAGATATTTTAAATGGAACACAAGAATTGTTACAGGTAAATTGGAAAAAACTGTTACAGTAGTCAAAAAGGACCCAACTATCGAAAAAGTGGATACATTTTGGTCGAATAATTAAAAAAGAGCAAAGAAATATAATCCGAATGAAGAGGAGATCAAAAGAGAACAAGAAATAATAAAAGATAAACCTGTAGAAGAATGGAATCATATAACGAAGAATAATGTAAGGTAAGTTCTAACAAAATCCCAAAAATAGAAATCTCCAGGAAATGACAAGGTACTTATCTTTGGGATCTACCATCATGTCCTCAATACATAAAACGTTTGCGCAAGTTCTATCAATGCTAATTAATAACCCTAATGAAATTCAAGAATGGATTCCGGGAGATATCACTTATCTCCTACCAAAAGCGGGTGAAAAAGACGTTCCAAAAGTTACAGACCAATAACATGTTTACCTACCACATATTAATTGATCGCGTCTGTCCTGACGAACTGTGCAAGTATGCCATAATAAATCTAATACAGTAGCAAAAAGCCTAAAAAGAAAGAAAATTCAATGGACTAGATGCAAAAATGATGGCAAGATAAGTCGTTTTAAGGTCACCACTTTACCCGCATTAAACAAGCAGATGCAGACAAACTTCGAACCCATCAGTGGTTACTTAGTGTACGGTTAAAAGATGAAACTGAAATTTTTATTATTGTTGTACAGGACCAAGCGCACATGCTGAAAAATTGTTTGAATCCGAAATACAGGTTCAGTGATAAATATCCAGAAACAAGGAACTATATTGTATAAGGTTGCACGTTATTAGCACCTATTGAATATAAATTTGACATGACGGTGTGGGCCATAATCCCTCCTGTAAATAATATGCAAGTTTTCCGAGAAGAAAATTATAAGAAACTGATATGAACATCACAAAGACCCGGTTACAGAAATAGGACCAAACAATTTTATGGGACTTTGCAATACACACAGACAAAAAAATCAATGACCACAAAAACATAATGTCCTTATTGACATGGCAGTTCCGGCATATTGTCATGTATTTTTGAAGATATTAAAAAAAAAACTATCAATATGCAAGGATCTTGAAGTGATAATCTCGAAAATGTATCACATGAGGACATTAATAATTCCAGTTGTGGTTGGAGATTTTGGACTGGTTGGAAATGATTCATATATATCCACTAAAATGATCTTTTCTAACAGAAACATGAAATCAATATAAGAAATTTTACTCACAAATATAGCTCGCATCATACAACGAGCTTTATCTATGTAAAATACGTATGACCTTAGGTTTTCTAATTTTCTTTTAGAAAAATGCTCAATGGAAAATGCCATTTCTGTCCTTAGGTCTCTGGTTGGAACCCGGAATGAAATGAGTAATCAACAGAAATCAAAGAAAATAATAATAAAAATAATAATAATTATTATTATTATTATTGGTATAAGGATAGAGCCAAAGGACGAATAGAATGTAACCAATTTTGACCCACAGTTTGAACTCGAAAGGTTTTGGGAGTTCAAGAAGGTCAAAATTACATCAGATGCCATTGGCGTGCTTGATATGAAGACTGACAGAATGAAAACATCAAAAAACAAAATTGGCATTTATATCACAATAGAACCTTTTCGGAAAAGAAACCTCTTTGAACAGCAATAATAATCCGGTTATTGATAAAGACTTAGTCAGAGGACACTTTCATGAAACCTTACGCTGTGGCCTGAGATCCATGCATTAATTACTGGATATTAAATCATATATATCCTAATTGCCTTGGCTGTTATCATTGACAATTATATAAAGATCAAAGAAATTGACAAACTCAAGAAATACACCGAGTTCTTGATTAAATTTGCCAGAATATGGGACGTTCAGGCCATTATTTTACCAGTTAACTTTGGTTGGATGTTTGGTGGGGGTATATGCCACTGAAATCCTACATGGAGAATATCAGAGTAAATTATATTCTCCCTTTACTTGAGATGTCTGTGAATATTTTGCATTGCAAATATACTGCGAAAGGTGTTATGCGTCTGACGCCGTTTAATTTGATGGCGAGCACCCATAATGCAATATCTCCCATACCCCCCACAAGACTTATGTGTTATAGGATTCACTATCGACAACTATAAAAGAAACCCTTTGCTTTACTGGTGGAATAGAAAAATGACTTAATGCCCAGCCACCGGTTGAACGGTAGGTAAACACTTGTAATTATTTTTATTAGGTTGGTGCAAAAATAATGACGTAATAATGTCGTGTTTTTACGTATTTTTAACGTCAAAAAACGACATTATTACGTCATTATTTTTGCACCAACCTAATATATCCTACCGTGAAACATTGCATACCAAAGTGTCAAACGTTATTTCTTGTTATTACACCTAGATTATTTGGTTAGAGCGTACCAGATCTAAGAGTAGCTCCTTCTGCCTAGGTTCAAATCCTGCCGAAGAGTACAAGTTTTTTTCTTTAATAACATTTCTCGAACATCCAGGCTGGTGAACGAAAATAAATAAATAGACTATTTAATAAATAATCCAGGAGTCTACTCACGTACGAGTATTCACTAAAAATAGTATTTAAAGTTATAAAAATATAAGTCGGATTAATAACTTTCTTTACTTTCCATTACTTTCTTTAGAAAAAAATGTTTGGTTTACGTTTTCATATCACTTTTCTATTTACCCTTTGAGCTCTGATCACCGCTGTTAGAGAAAAATGACTTACTTCCCAGCCACCGGTTGAAAGGTGGGTAAACACTTGCGTCGTGTTTTGCTATTCTTGTACATCAAGAGAGACAACACCTGTTGGGTAGACTGGCACACAAAGAAAGATTTCTGGCGATAAATTAAAGGCATGCAATCATACTGCTTCTGCCTGCTAAGTATAATGCCTATGTTTTTTGTATTAGGTTGGTGCAAAAATAATATCGTTTTTTGACGTATTTTTTAACGTCAAAAACGATATTATTTTTGCACCAACCTAATAACTATTTTTTCATATATACTGTGAAACATTACATACTAATTATTTGCGAATTTTGACTGAGGAGCTCAGGCAGGGAGGTTTAAAATTGTTCAGAAACGCAGGGCCCAAAAAGTTAATTAAAAACGGTTCTTCTTTGGAGTTGTGTAACATATATCAAAGCGCAAAATAGAATCGGCAATCCGAGTTCAAATTCCGCCCTCGTCTATTGTATTTACTCTTTCAATGTCATTGAAAAAGATATGAATTTCATGTATTCTCCCTCTAGATGTGGATTAAATAGCAGAGTATGCTGGGGTGTCAAACTTTGGGTTTCAATAAGTGTAGAAGGAACGATAGAAAAGTCAACGGGAAACAACTTCATTATATATTTCCCAAGAAGCCCTGACAATTCAGAGATATTAAAGAAAAGGAATGTGACTTACGTTTTGACGGTTCATACATTAAACGAAACATTCTTGTTGATGCTGTTCAAACATTTCAGACAATACAGATTATAGTCAATTAAACAAACTTTAAAAAAACTTCCATCTTGATATTCCAATTTTAAAACGATTTTTAACGTCTTCTGATTTTATACTTGTCAACATTAAATCCACAGATCGAACAACTGCTGCTATTATAAAAAAAAAATGTTTGGACCCGTCAGCACGTCTTTGATTTTTAATCTATTGTTGGAATCTTTTTCAAATACTAATCGATATTTTGCTATTTGACTTTCGGTAATCAATAGACAGAATGCGACTTTCTGACAAGACAACGTATGATAACTCGGTCTACTAAATTTATGATGTGAGACTAATACAGAAAGTTAAGCATATATTCTTCTAAAATATACAACCGAACAATTACTAAACACTTGTAATAATTGAATAATCCTGAACTTTTACTAGGAGCAAACCAAATCAATTGCAATGCTAGCCTGGTATTGAAAAATATGTGCTAAAATATTTAACCCACAGGAGGAGCGCTGGGAAAGAAAAAGTTAATACACAAAGTTCGTTTTGATAGACACAGGAGGAAACTGCGAACAACTTAATTATGATTTTGGTATTAGACGGCAAACCAGAGATACGAGGGGTGTTAAATAGTCGGAAGTTTTTTTATAACTATAAAAGATAGGAAGATGTGAAGAGCTATTATTGCCTACATCATGAAAGGTTCATGACCAGGGCCGGATATAAGCTTTAAGAGACCCCGAGAATTTGGAAGTCTCTTCCTTACGTTTGCCCGCTCTACCCGGTGTCTACAAAAAAAAAACTTTTTTTCATAGATACGAGGTGAGGCGAACATATGTAATATATTTTTACGTTTTTCTTTTCTGTGTAAAGCATGAAACACTTCAACTAATTATTTTAAAGATTTTGGAATTCATTCAATTTATTTCATTAGCATCTTCAATTGAAGTCAGATACTTCAAATTAATTCAAATTATTTAAAAAGATAAACATTAATCTGAAAATAAACAAATCTCCTATGTTCTTATATCTGTATCTTTTTTTATCAGGAGCCCAATTTTATCAGGAGCCCAGAACTACACTGACCCCAGAGACATCTGTAGATTTGGGGCACATAAGCTGCAGCCCTTACTAAATATGTAAATCCTCTACTGGTGGCGACAAATAAAGATATGAGACTTTAACACCATAACGGTCTTTGTAATGTTCATTGTTAGCGAAAGCTGTTTTGGTTACTGAATAATTTAGATGAAAACATGGCATTTTTTAAAATCTTAATCTAGTATAAGGTTAGACGACGATATGAAAAAAAAAAGAGCATGCTGATCTTGAAAATCTCCTTCCACATTACTGTCTTGAACAGCGAACACTGGTCGGAGATATCTGAACATGCCAGACTGTTTTTCGTGATATGTAAGGTAAAAATCAAAGTCAGTACACTTGCGAATTGGTCTTCGAGACAAGAGTTATAACCATCGCGTTTCCTCGGGCAAGATCATTATCTAACTAGTTGGTTAGATTTAATCATATCGATGTCTTCATAAGTCCGCGTCAACATGTAGGTGTATATGTCTATTCATGCCTATGTGTGTATTCATGAGCCTTTCTCAGTTGGTAGTTTACAAAGCCAGTTATGTTTGACTGCATCAATTTATTGATATTCTCTTTTCTATTCATGGGGGCGTCATTTCTAGTAAGCAAAGAAAGGAATTCTATGAGTTCGCCTGTGATCGACGACATACGTTTGTACTCCTGTGTGTGTTTATGTGTGCTTGTTATTTTAATTGTGTGTGCGTATTTGTGTGGATAAATGTCTATGTGTGCTTCTCTGTTGGAGTTTGTTTGGGGGTGTGGATGCATGTATGTATCCGTGTATGGGCAGACGTGTGGTGTTTGTTAGCTTATGTTTAAGTTACAAAAGATTTTTTTTCAATAATTAACGAAACAAATTATTCTCGTATTTTATTCATTATTATTATTATTATTATTATTATTATTATTATTATTTCTTAATTTGTTTACACCAATTACGCTAATAGATTTTAAAAAATTGTGCATGCGTGTGTGCGTACATATCCACAGAAAAGTACAACTAGTATAGTGAATATTCTTCTTCTTCTTCTTTTCATTTTTTCTTCTTCACTTTTATTTTTCTTAATTTTACATTGTTGTTGTGGTTTTATGTTATTGTTGGCGGTAGTAGTCATCCTCTTCTTCTTCTTCTTCTTCTTCTTCTTCTTCTTCTTCTTCTTCTTCTTTTCTTCTTTGTTAATACAAGTAGACTTTATTCCCTTCCTCGCCTTCTTTCCAATTCCTCGAAGCGACAGGTGCCCGTTTTATTTTTATTATTTATTTATGTATTTATCCAATTATTTGTTCATTTACTTATTTATTTAATTACTTATCTGTTTATTCTCTTCCCCATTTGCAAAATTAATTTAATCACCACCTACACGCGTTTTTACCGCCATTGTTTGCGCGCGAAAATTAGGTAACACCGAATGTAGGCGAGCCATTTTGCGGGGAAAAAATAAACAACATTCTTACTTCGCTCGTTTCGTGGATGAGGAGAGTCAACAGTTTTTCTTTTTTTATCATTTTTTTTTTCTTTTTATCGAAACGTTTATTGTTTTCTGTAATAATTCGTACTGGCCGAAGAAAATATACGCCTTTTCATCCTGCAAATGAACAAATGACAAATCAGGCGTAGCTGTAAAAAAAAAAAAAATAAAAATGGCGAAATAATCAGTAACCAGAATGAGGAACTAAAATCTTCTGTCTCATTTGCCACGGAATCCCTGTTTTGTATTTGGTTTTCTGGATGAATCATTTTAAAAATAGGGGATCTAGTATTCACTTAATTCATTAAAGTATTGCCCGTAATAAACAATCAAGACAAAGTGAAATAAAAATGGCGATTACTAGGTTGTATTCAAGTTTACGTTCCTCAAACGGAAGAGAGTTTCTTTTCTTAACAGTATCATCATCAGACACGATAGGTTACCAGAACTTTTATACAGTCATCACCAATATATATATATATATATATATATATATATATATATATATATATATATATAGATAGATAGATAGATAGATAGATAGATAGATTCAACCTACCTCCTGGTTTTTGAAGTTAAAATCTCTACATCTTATTTTTACATTTACTTTATTTTTTCACACGTGTATTGAGCACTTATTAATATTACTGTTTCCTGGTCTGATTCGCCTCTGGCCATTGACATATACATACATGCATATATATATATATATATATATATATATATATATATATATATATATATATATATATATATAATACGATATAATCTGAACTGAATTTTGTAGAGGACTTTCTGAGTTAGTTCAAGTCTAATTTTAAATATTTCGGTTCGAAGAAAAATTTGTAATTTATTGCGTTTTAGTACAGTAAATGAAAAGGAATATGACAGACTGAGATAGATAGATAGATAGATAGATAGATAGATAGATAGATAGATAGATAGATAGATAGATAGATAGATAGATAGATAGATCTGGACACGGATGGATGAACAGATGATTGACGTAAAATCCTATTTACGTTGTTAACGTCTACTTAGCTAAGAGAAAAATGGCTCTGTATGTGAAAATGTCCAGTGTTGAATGGTCGCAGAGTTGCCAAGATTGTCCGCTTTCGGTGCCAAGAATGTTAGAAAAGAACGTCGACAAAAAGTTATCAAAGTCCAACATTAACAAAGAAAGAAAACAAAAACAAATAACAAATGCCAGGCCCAGTAATGTCTTCTTTGGCACTTACATTTCGTCATTTGGAAAATGTGTTGCTCCAACATCTGTTCGCTTGATATTTGACTAATGCTCCTTATAATAGACATTGTGTCATACTTGCTTTTATTGATTTCTGCTTTTATGCTGAAACCATTTTTAATCTTTTAGTCGCTAGTCTTTTTTCTTCGTGTGTGTATATATATATATATATATATATATATATATATATATATATATATATATACTTTACAATTGGAATTAAGATACCTTTAGTTAATGACCGTTTACACCTACCAATTTTAATTTTAAAATTAGCAGGAATTTAGCTATCTATTGTGAATCAGTTTTGGCATATTTAAAATTCTATGTTGTGTTAATAGGACTAGCCTTGATTATAACAACGGATTACTACCTATATATATATATATATATATATATATATATATATATATATATATATATATATATATATATGTATGTATGTATGTATGTATAGATATATATAGATATTGTTAAACATTCAGACAAACTTGGTTGTATATCAATATTTTTGTTTTATTTTTTTTTAAATTAGGTTTCTCAAATAGTTTCGGCCAACATGGCCATCATCAGGGAAAACAATACAGGATGCTTTTTAGTGAACTAAAGGGGTGAATGACTGTAATTTTCATTTGTGTTTTTATATTTAATTTTTGTCATTTCTGGAATTGGTCAAAGATCTTTTTTAAGTTTCTTTGTTTTTTTTTAAGAAGAGATCAGGAGAATCATGAATCTCAGATTTATCTCCTTAGTTATTTCACCAGATATATCTATATCTATCTATCTATCTATCTATCTATCTATCTATCTATCTATATCTCACTCTCTCTCTCTCTCTCTATATATATATATATATATTCAATATCGTTTACCAGAGATTTCTTTACAATAACCATCAAGCACACTGATTATCAATTACAGATATTACAAATATATATATATATATATATATATATATATATATATATATATATATATATATATATTGGGAACAAGCAGCCTTATCTATGAAAGCAGAAATAATGGTTGCTTGGCCCTAGAGCGTGATAATTTTCGTCTGCTTTCTACTAATTCCTTTGTTGTTCTTAGCTTATATTTGGTCTTAATCATTTTACCCAAAGCAAGGCAACAAAGCCACTGAGATTCTGAATGGGAAAGATGTAAAAGAAATAAATCATTATTAAGAAGAGAAACAATGAAAAGGACATGAATTGAGAAAACAGAAGGTAGCTATTGACGTTCTAATATATTTTTGAAGATCAAATTTGACGGCAATTCCACAGGCGAGAAGTGCGAGTGAAGAATTTTTTAGCATAGAAGTTACGTTAACATCTAGGCTAAATCAATTTTAAAAGGATGAGACCTTGCCTCCAATCTAGTACTGCGCTTCAGTTCATAGAATTTTGTTACCATAGAGGAAAGTTAATTAGAACACTCACCATGAAAGTATTTATAGAAAAGGCACAGGGAAGCTACGTTATGGTAATGAGAAAGAAACTGAAGCTGAGGTGACAGATCAGGACCAATAATATTGCGGTGACTTTATTTTATTATCCTTCTCCCCACCCCTTTGTTTGTTTATAATTTTTACATTTGTTACTGTATTTTGTATGTCTTCATCTCCAAAACATTCGTAAAAAATCTGCTTCTGCTTTACCTGTTAACCAACTGCAAAGTATTCAATCTTTATGAATTACTTCCCAAATAAAATGTTATATACGATATTTTCTAAATATATAAGTTGCACTTCATAAACTGAGATTGACTGCAAAAAATCCTCTTAGGTACCAAAATATTTTCATAGGACAAATATTGAAAATTATTTAGGAGGAGATGCTGAAAACTTCTCGACTTCACCTTAAAATTAATATTTTCATGCATGGCCATTCTTCTTTTCTGTTCTGTGATCCTTCAGGACTTTGGCTATCCTGAATATCTATAATTTCGTGTTCTTTGTAGCTCTTAATGAATGTTCTCTTTTTTTTATCTCTCCTATACTCTGTTCTGCCATCCGCTTATTGAAGACTGCTAGGTAGTTCATGCGTTGTTTTCGTCTGTCCCTCTTGCCTTCAATGTGCCCTGCTAGTGTTAAATTTTCCGAGCTCTCTTTTCTTAACATGTGCCCAATGGAAAGGTTATAGGGTTGAAAAATTTAGAGTACCCCTCATATTCTTAGACGATGCAATAGGAGTTATATAGGCTGCGAAACCTCCCCTATTTTATTAAAAGTAGAAGGACTAGAATCACCCCCTGATGTCTGAGGCATTGCAAAAGAAAAAAAAACAAGAAAGCTTCAGCCATCTTCGGTCCCTAGTTCCATTTTAAAGTCGAACTCCCACATTCAACTCAGCCTTGTGGCATATTTCATGCAAGCGGGAGTTTGCATAAATATCTACATTCTTACGAAAACGTATATGCGTTTAGACACATACTTGAGTATTAAAAAATCTGTGTGTGAGAAAGAAAATGTATGTGAGAGAGAAAACGAATGGGAGAAGGGTAGATAAAAAAGAGGGCGTAAAGC
The DNA here is from genome assembly GCA_963932145.1 of Acanthosepion lycidas. Classification (NCBI taxonomy): domain Eukaryota; kingdom Metazoa; phylum Mollusca; class Cephalopoda; order Sepiida; family Sepiidae; genus Acanthosepion; species Acanthosepion lycidas. The sequence goes on from OZ010586.1 coordinate 9,535,531, forward strand.
ATAAACTTGATTGTATTTGTATGTGTGTCTGTGTGCCTGTATGAGTGTGAAGATGGAAGCCAAAATATGAATGTTGGTATCATTAGTGAATGCCTGAATGATCTTTTTCTACACGCCGTTGCTCATTTCAGAAGACAGTGTGGGTGACACAAAATAATTTTAATCTTTTCTCTGTCTAGCTGAATCACTCAAAGTATTTTCCAGTGATTCTTGCAACAGCTGGCGTCAAAATAGTAATATACATATATATATATATATATATATATATATATATATATATATATATATATGTATAAATGTATGTATATTATATATATATATATATATATATATATATATATATATATATATATATATATATATATGAAGAAATATAGTCTTAAGGTGTGCTATATTTATGGGATAAAATGCCCAATATCAGAGATAGAGCTTGTGTAAATATAAAAGTGAACATTGAAGTCAACATTTAGAGGCGACAGTCTGTTTTATGCTAGACACAATTGTCAGGCCTGCTTATTGAGTCTAGCAAGAAACAGACTGCCGCCTCTAAGTGTTGACTTCAATGTTCACTTGCTCTGTTATAATAAATGCATTGAGCTCTTTTTTGTGTATCAGTTTTAATATTTTCTATTATTACGATCCACTTGGTTTAATATATCATCAGATTTATTTCCTGTTTACATTTATTCAGTCTATTGTACTCATCTTTGTTGCCATAATTATCACAAGGTTTCGGCCGTTATCTCATAATTGATAACTGGCATCCATTACACATGGCACGTGGAACTAGAACAGGCCGGCGCGTATAACGGCCGAAACGTTGTGGTAGATATGGCAACAAAGATGAAGACAATAGTTCGTATAATGTAAATAGTTTATATAATACCTCATCACAGAAATATAGACAGATACTCATTTATTACCTTTATTATTATATATATATATATATATATGTGTTTGTGTGTGTGTTTGTGTGCGTGCATTGCCGCCTACCAAGAAATCTTCCAAACCGTGGTCTTCCCCACCGAGCCTCTATCAGCTCAACTAAGAGTGTCCATCGTCTCTACCGGCAACGTCTTCACTGTATAATGCTTTCGTTGTTACCGGATAACCTCCACCGATCACATGATGCGTTATCTCTTTTTGTCCCATTGTATGATGAGGCGCCACACTGACTCGCTCTTTGTCAGCCGGAAGAAAATGCGAGCAACAGCATATTCAAATCGATCGTCGAAGTATCGATTAATCTCCATCCCTAACTGATCATTGGTCTTCTCACTACCCCAAAGCGATACAACGACAGGTATCAGATTGAAGCACAGGTTAAAGAAGGAAGCAGAAAAAGAGAAGAAAATAATGCCTTGTTATTTTTTTCTGCTAGATCCGTTAGAAGACATTATAATGACAGTTTTCAATGCCGTCGTATTATTGGTATTTCCGGCTAAGAACCGTATCTCGTTGAAACACCGGTTCTCGCACGATCACCGAAGTTAAGCCTGGATGGGTGACTGTTTGGTAATACAAGGTGTTGTAAGCTTGGATGTGCAGCTTTAATGGATAACAGCTCGCAATTGGAACAGGAAGAGCTGAGTTTCAATTCCAATCGAATTCGTTATATTTTCAAATATACTTGTGAAATTATCAATCAACCAGTTATCTCTTCCAGGACTTGTTTCAGGAAATTATTATTATTATTATTATTATTATTATTATTATTATTATTATTATCTCCTCCTCAAAAAAAAAAAATGCCAAAGCCTGATAACTCGTAAAAGACAAATCAATATAGGATCATATTGGACGTGAGCGAAGTGTAATGACTATCAGCATAAAAAATTAAGTTTGGCGTGTTGAGATCAATTTTGATCCGAGGCCGTCTGCTCTTGCACAAATATTTGGAAAGATTTAAAGTAATCAGCTCTACCCTCCAGATAAGAGTCGGATTCACACTTCAAAACTCGACACAAAATCAAGGCTGTTTTGTTAGTAACAGAATAATAATGGGATTTTCTAGCATTAGTTAGCAACCAGTCTAGGATATATACAACTGTGAATTTAAAACCTATTAGATATAAGGCTATTAATACCTTCTTTCTACGGAAACCGTAGTATCAACACCTAGCGTGCTGTATCTGTGATCTGCAGAGTTAACAAAGATTATATCACGCAACAATTTAGAAGTGAGACAAAAATTAAAATGCCTGTTTTTTTTATTTTTTATTTTCATTTCTTTACTTTATTGGTTATAATCTGAAAAGCTCGAAAACTAACCAGAATCAATAAGTAGCGTGTGGTTATATCGGAGACAAATGGCAAATATTCTGACGAGCCCCATTCATTAATGTCCCAAGTCCAGACCTTGCTACGTCTACAGAGTTGAAGTACCTACATTCCTTAAGTATTCTTTTAATAAGAAAAAATTTCCTCTCCAAAAGTTACTTCCCAAGAACGACTAATTTGTGTCCTGCGTGAATGCTTTACAATATTAACCTCTTCAAGTTTAGGGGTCATTAGTTACCCTATCCGGCATAATGTTCATTA
>OZ010586.1:9543071-9595571 GCA_963932145.1 Acanthosepion lycidas
TATATTTACCACTAATATTCTCTCTCTCTCTCTATATATATATATATATATACACACACACACACACATATATATATATATATATATATATATATATATATATATATATATTATATATATATATATATATGAGGGCGTGCGTGTGCAGAGGGGTATCCTTTGTCTCTATGTTAATTTCATTTCATGGAGAAATTTGTTTCAGACAATTAGACCACAAGAAAAGAGTACTCTACGAAGCTCAAACTCCGTACTAACACTACGTTCGTGATTAACCAACTTGCTAAACGTGATTCAACGACTGGCGCTCCACTCCTTGCCTTAGAAATTCTCACTTTCGGTAAAAGGCAAAATAAACTTAAGAGGATTATAGTTTGGCAGTATCGGAGGCTAAAACTTATATGTCTCCACCATCACCATTTAAATTCCTAGTACCGATAAGATATACGCAACTACTTCAGCCACGTTGTAATTTGTTATGTCTCGACACATTTATAATTTCCTAGTTCAATCATGAAGCTGTAAATATTCAGACACCCAGTGAGACGCAAATAACGAGCAGGATTATGTTTTATTTACATTATTCGGACTGCTATCTTCATCTTAATTACCATATTCACAACGCTTCGGCCGTTGTACGCTCCGGCCTTCTTTAGATGATTGGAGTTTCGAAACAAACACTTTATTTCGTCCACTGGAGTAAATTGCTCTAGTTCCACGTGTCATGGCCCAGTGGATAAAGACGTTGGTTAGTTAGACCCAGTGACCAGACCCAAAGAGTTGTGTGTTCAATACCAGGCCAGAGCAATGGTGAACCAAAAAACTCAAGTTATGGGGAAATAACCGAGACATCCGGAAGGGGCATGGCACGTGGAACTAGAACAATCTTCCCCGCTGGAGGAAGTAAAGGCTTTGGTTCGAAATTCCAATCACCCGAAGAAATCTGGCGTGTACAACGGTCGAAACCTAGTGAGTATGACAATCAAGATGAGGATAGCAGTAATGTAAATAATGTAAATAATCATAATACCTACTCTCGGAGATATCGACAGATATTGAAGGATTATATTTTCTTAATACGCTGACCGTTCTGAACGTAGTTAATCTTGGCATGACATAGCTTTTTCTTTCATATCCCCAAAATACGATGACTTCTTGAGGAATATAGGGTAGCCGCTTCCCGTTGCCTACTCCATCGATCGGAATATAGAGGGCCCACTCTACCCTGTTATTTAGCCTATACCCGTGGAATGGGAGAAAATACGGATTCATGCCTTCCTCAATGGTGTTTGTGTGAAAGTGAATGCAAACGATTAACCCGGAATTTGAATTCGAGTTACCGTTTCAATTGTCCCCGCCAGTTCAACTACCCACATACACGAGGAATATTTTTAGGCAGATAATGTCATGTATAGATTATGTTTATTTGATTTGGATCCACCTTAATAGGTGAAGAGTGACGAAGAGTCGGATTTTCTGAACTTCCGTTACTTTGATGTCGCCAATAAATGTGTTGGTTGACTCCATCCTTTCTCTTCCCTCTTCCCTCGACCGTGCGTAGTTTTCGAAAGGTGGTGCAAATTCAGGCCGTTGCTGAAGGATATGCAAATTATTATTATTATTATTATTATTATTATTATTATTATTATTATTATTATTATTATATTTCGATTTCTGCTATAGTGAAACTACCTAGCAAGTCTGCGGGAAGACCTAAGGTAGGTAGCGGTGCGTTGTTATGGCTACATTTCATGATTTGTTTTGCTAACTGCCATAACATCACTAGCGTTCCTTGGACAAAGTTATTCTTAGTGTGTGGGCTGTACTTATCAAGACATTATTTTTTGTATTTCTCTTAAGCTGGAGTTTCCAGGGATATGTTCAATGTATTTTATTTATTTTATCATTCCAAACTCACCTACCATGACTGGTACTATTCTTGTTTTCAACTTTCACATTTTTTCTATTTTGATTTCAAGATCATTTATACTTTGCTAATTTTTTCAAATTCTTTGGTTGCTATGTTACACTCTGCTGGTCAAGCCATATCAATTAGGAGGCACATTTTTACTTTTCGGATTCTGACAATTGTTTGTTTCCGGCCTATTTGCTTCAAACTCCTCCTCCTCCTCCTCCTTCTCTTCTTCTTCCTCCTTCATCTCCTCCTCTTATTGTTCTTCTTCCTTCTTCTTCTTCTTCTTCTTCTTCTTCTTCTTCTTATTATTATTATTATTATTATTATTATTATTATTATTATTATTATTATTTTGATGTATGTCGTATTCCTACAAACTGAGTTCAAAAACTGCATAAAGAATTTTTCCACTGCACATTTGCGTATAAAACAAAACAACATAGAATGTCATACCCGGCCACCTGGACATGATGTAATAATTAACAAGCTTGTCTTGCTAAAGCAATTAGAACTGAATAGTGAGGTTGAACCTTACTGAGCGCCCGTACTTTTGACTTTCTGCCACATCTAATCTAGCTAAGAAAAACAATAATCAAAGACATATCCATTTTACATAAAAAAAAAAAAAACTTCTTAGGGCGTGAGCTGTACTTGTAAGATTATTTTTTTGTATTTCTTTATTATTTTTATTGTTATGATTATTATTATTATTATTATATTTCTTCTTCATTATTATTATTATTATTATTAGTAGTAGTAGTAGTAGTAGTAGTAGTAGTAGTTTTATTAATAATATTATTGCTGAATTTGAAAAGAGATACAATAAGTTAAAAAAACTCAAATCCCATCAAATTTTTACATTCGTAAGAAATTTACGAATTTCTTACGAATTTGATGGGATCTCCCAATCATGTAATGTTTGACATTAATGCAGAACACCCAGATACACTCATTTATTATTATTATTATTATTATTATTATTATTATTATTATTTATTTATTTATCTATCTTTTGATTTTTTGTTTGATCCCGTCATTTAGGAAGCCTGAGTAATTTTTTTTTTCTTAGGAGGAACTTTTTTAACATTATAGATTGAAAGAAGGTTTCTAAATATAGAAATACTTCTGATTGATTGGTCAGGTTATTCTTTGAAGATATGTGCACAACAGAGTCGAATATTCGTCTAACTTCCTCGTAATCATCTCAGGTTTCAATTTCCCCTTTTTATTCTTTTCTTTTTTTTTTTGACTATTACAAAGGTTAGTTTGAGATGACCAGTTATCTGGGGTCATCCACTGACGGTGTCCATTCTCAATATTTCAAAGAGCAGAAATAGATAAATAATTTGTGACCCCCCGGATATCCTGCTCTTCAACATTGTTATTTATTTTCTTTCATTTCGGTTATTACAAGAGACATTGTTTAAGGTGGACAGTCATTATCATTGGTATTTATTTGATTTGATTTACTGTAGGATACAATCCTTTGTCAAGTCTTTCACCTAAAAACCTAAGGGAAATGATCATTATACTTAGAAAATTATTGAAGTATTTTTTTTTCTAATTAATTGATCAAGAATCAAACACAATTATATTCCAGATGAAGATGAATTTAGTAGGCTTTTCTATCAATATATTTCTTGATCATTCCAAGTGTTTAAGTATTGGAATAATGGACGTGTCTTAATGCCTATTTCTTGTAATATATATATATATATATATATATATATATATATATATATATATATATATATATATATATATATATACTCTGTCGGTGATTTCTTTTGACTAAGTGTTGCAGTGCTGATTGATTATTTTCGACTTTTAGTCTTTATTTTTTTTTTACTGAATATTTTCCTTGATATCGGTTTGTTCAAATGTTTTTATTTCCAAATTGTTTTTAAACACAATTCTCCATGATTTTCTCTTATTCATTCATATCGGCTCAATGCGTTTTCAAATGTAAACGAATGACGTCATACATTATGAAATGGACAAAGTCGGACAATTATTTAAGACATTTTTTATGTTTATCGATAAAATGAATGTATAAACATAAAAATGTCTTAAATAATTGTTGGACTTTGTCCATTTCATGATGTATAACGTCATTTGTTTACATTTGAAAACGCATTGAGCAGATTCTGTAGTCTTTAACAACATATGTATGTGTGTGTGTGTGTGCATGTGTGTCTGTGTGTGTGTATGTGTGTGTGTGTGTGCGTGTGTGTCTGTGTATTTTAAACGTTTCACCCCAAGCAAGGCGGGAAGCCACTAGCACGCAGTGGGGATGCAGAGAGTTGGAGCGAGAGCAAATAGGAGTGGTAGAGGAAAGGATGAAGAGAAGGATAGGAGATAGATCAGGGCATCTGGAGACGTCGATTGACATTACATTTGAATAGTTGGAGATTATAGCTATCGGGGAAACAGGAAAAGGGGAGGAAGTTCCACAGGTGATAAGTGCGAGACATGAAGCTATTGGAGTAGAAAAGACGGCTACATTTAACGGTTTCGACAGTGAAAGGGTGAGAGCGAGATGTCAGCCTAGTAGAACGCTTAAATTCATAAAGTCTGGGAACCAGCGGAAGCAGCTCATCGGAGCAGTTACCGTGAAAGTATTTGTAAAAAAGACAGAAGGAGGTGACGGCACGTTTGTGAGAGAGCGACTGCAGACTAGCTCCCAGATCAGGGCCAATTATACTCTAACACGCTACATAAGAGTTCTCATGTTTCAAAACAAGAGCCGAAAACGTTTTAGGCTCTTGTTTTGAAACATAAGAACTCTTATGTAGCGTGTTGGAATCATATTTTTTAAATAAATAATTATATTTATGCTCTACTTTTGTTTCGAGCACTATTTTTTTTTAAATAACAAAAATACTAAAGAACTTTGGATTATTTACCTAACGAGTTCTTTCCTATTTTCTATATATTCTTCACACACACACACACACACACACACACACACACACACACACACACACACACATATATATATATATATATATATATATATATATATATATATATATATATACACAGATCTTTAAAAAGTTTATGGATTTCTTTCGGTGAAATATCTTCAGACAGCATTGAGCTTCTTCAAAGTCATTTTCGACAATATTGAGCCAATAAGCTTTTATTGTTACAGTGTTGTTTCTCGACAAATTGTCGTATGAAATTTGTCAATTAAGGTGGCTGAAGAGTAAGGTACTAATGGTACTACTATGAAAATATATAAGCGACCTTGAAAGTATCTGCCATCGGTAGATATTTACGTGATATATTTACGCGATTAATCGAAATGAAAAATAAAGATGGCCCGGAAGTAATGGAATTTATGAGGTTGTTATTTACTAGGCACTGAACATGCTAATAAAGTAATATATAAAATATATCTTATCAACAACAGTGAAACGGGAAGTTGCTGGCTCTTACTGAAGTTATTTTTGCTAATATGAAACTCCTGTTGCTGTGTTTTATTCCTGGGTCAGGAAAGCCATTTGGCTGGGCCTCACCCATATTATTATCTCTCCAGTCTGACTGCCTTTTCTTTTTTACGTGACGTATCCCCTCAAAATGTATGTGATCATGTCTCTTCCTGTCACTTGTAGATCTTTAAAAAAACAAAACTTTGTCTTTCTCTTATTTCTCCTAAGTCCTGTTCCGACATCCATTTAATAAAATATGTTATGCGTTGTTTTCCTTTGTCCCTTTTGTCATCTATCGGTCCTGTGAGTATCAGATTCTCAAAGCCCTCCTTCCTTATTATGTGCTCTGGAAACCTCATCTCTCTCTCTCTTCTTGATGATGAGTATCAGTTTCATTTTTGTTTCTATTTTCTCCAAAACTTCTTTGCTCGCATGTTTGGCCCCTATTATGCTCTGTAGAACCACATTTCTTTTGCTACGCATCCCATGACCGACCAAACGTAATGCACACTGATTTGAGGAGGGGGAGAAAAGTTAAACTAACAATCGCATTCCAGTTTTCAAAGTTACTTTTAGAAAACTGATAAGAGTGGGAGATTTTTTTTTTTTAATTTGAACGTTAATTTTCCAGCAGTATTTTTTTTTTATCAGTAAATTAACTTTGCAGTCGTAAGAATCTTTTTCTCTAGCTTCTTCAGAGTTAATTTTGTTAATTGGAATGAACTGACACATTATTTAAGTTAAAATCGATTTGAGTGTGTCATATACTGTTGGTAAACATGCCATTGGTTGGTACTTTATAGGGAAGTGAGAATATCATCTGCTTGGAAGATTAAATCAGTAATATCCTTGAATTAGGCATTATGGGAGTTGCTCTGTGTTATTGATAGAATTAGAAAACAGATCGGCTAATGGTTTGTGCGTAGTTGAAAAAAAAAATTTAACCACAATCTCGGTGTCTCGCTATTCTTGTGCATTTACATCATTTTTTTTTTTTTTTCATTTCTTCGTTTCTCTTGTTCCATTACAGTTCAACTAACTCTCTATACAGCTGTTTTATATTCTTAATCTGTTCTATGCTGTTTTATTTCAATTCTTCATATCTTATTGCAGAATACTCGCTCTTTCATTCAATGGTGATTTTCTTTTTATATAGTCTTCGTTGATATCTCAATTTCCCTATAATATGTTCCTTAGTTTTCAAAGTATTGTCTTCTTTATAAATGTTATTTCTTTTCTCATATCTCCCCTGACATTGGACTTTTATTTTGAAACGTTTGCTTCTTTCGCGCTTAGTGCGTCGTTTTCTGATATTCTTGTTTATTTTTAATGATTTACTTTTCACTTTTATTCATTTTTATATTTGGTTTAATATTGAAAATTATGCCCATAGAACATTACTCTCATTGTTTTTTTTTTCTCTTTTCTTTCTATAATGGTGATTCGTGTCTATTTTTTGGCTTAACTTATGTTTGATAGTTTTTTTTTCATTGCTGTTATGAATACTACAACAGAATAGATGACTTCTTTTAGTGTTGTTAAATTCCAGTCAGTATTGTTTACTATTGCATGATTTGATTTATTTCATCGCGCCCGGTCAGTAACTAAATGGATGACAGCTTAGGAATAACGGGTAATTTAAGATACCTACATATGGAGAGATGATGAATGAGAAAACTCTAGCCATAGAGATTAGATAAAAGTTTCAGTTTGAAATTCCGTCAAAGTCATTCGGTTCGACAGACACATTAAGAAGACCGGAGTCCACAAGTGTAGAAATATTGTATCCCTAACAAGACACATAATGACATTAGCTCGCAAATAAATTATTTCTCTACCTTTTCAGCATCTTTCTACCTGTGCCATATCCATTCAAGATGTGACCCCTATCATGTATTTACTGAGTTTTTTCTTTCCATTTTTTTTGTTCATGGAATCTTTAAAATCCTATTTCTTTAAGAAAAATATATATTAATTACTAATTAACACTTCAAAAATAGGTTTCAGTACCAGCAAAACATTTTTGTAAAAAAATATTACCAGCAACGAATTTTTGAATGAAAAAAAATATTACCAGCAATACATTTTTGAAAAAAAAATATTACCAGCAATATATTTTTGGAAAAGAAATTAACACTATTTACATTATTCGGACTATTGTCCTAATCTCTGTCGCCATATTTATTACAACGTTTCGGCCGTTGTACGCTCAGGCCTTCTTCATGTGGTTGAAATGTCGAACTGAACCCTTTTTTTTTTTTCGCTCACTGGGGTAGACTTTTCTAGTTCCACGTAACATGTTGAAATGTGTGAAATGATATTGAACAAATTCCATTTTGGGAAATAATATTATCAGCAGTAAAAAAAAAACAAAAACAAAAAAAAAACATATCGGCATTAAATAACCCATTGAGGTTGATATGCCGTAAAACCAAACAAACCAAACTAATATTGAAAATTATGCCCGTAGAACATTAATCTTATTATTTGTTTCTTTTTCTTTTCTTTCGTCGAGCCCGGTCAATAACTAGATGAATAACAGCTTATGTAGAATGGGCTATTTAAACAAACTCCTACAATCCTAAATAGATTTCGGCTTTAAATAACCAACAAACGGTTAATAAACCGTAAAAAATATCAAATCAAATATCAAGTAATTGCTTTATTTACTATTCTACGATGTTCATTAGGCAATCATATTTATTTTATACGCTTTTCTTTGCCATCGTCTTATATTGTTTTCCTGCTCGTTCTCTAACAATGTTTGCTTCCATTTCCTCAGATTTCTTTCCTATCATTTGCTTTTCTCTTTTATTAACAGATTTTGGTATTTCTGACATTTTCTTTTGTTGCAGACTTTTTATCACGTCGATTGTTGTTTGTCTCTGAATTTCAACATGATTCAGTGTATCAACTTATATTCTTACATCTCCTGCATTTTTTTGTTCTAATATTCACTAATGTAGTGTAATATATATATATCGTCCCGAAAAATTGGAATCAGAAAGCCGAGTTTCGTTCAACTTTGCATTCATACCCTTTCGAATGTTGATGAATCCGTATCTTGTTTTTCCACTGAGCTACGAGTGAAACACCAGGTGTCAACTGACTTTCTAGCCTTAGATAGCAACATGTTTAGATCAACTTTAACTTCAAAACTTTTAAAAGGGCAACAAGAAACCACTTCACAATAATTCCAAATAAAAGTTACGATGTATATATATATAGAGTTATGCAAACCTGTGCCCTGAAATTACAGGGAATTTATTAAAACAATTGCTTATATTTAATTTATCATTTAGTTCCCTTTTAATATTACGTTCGTGCTCAGCAAAAGTCACCTGTTTATCTCTATCAATATCCCTTGTGGCATTTGTTAGTTCATTAATACTGACCATTTCTCTGATATTCCAAAATTTATTTTTATATATTTACATCTACAACACATATTTTCTTCGGTTGTATATTTTTTCAGTATGAAATAAAGCTTAGATTTTATAATTTTGCTTTGGATGAAGCCATCTGAGTACAACTGTATTTGTCAATATATATATATATATATATATATATATATATATATATATGTGTGTGTGTGTGTGTGTGTGTGTGTGTGTGTGGTGCGATGAATAAATTGTCGGCTAAATTACGCAAACATGAAAATAACACTAATATCGCAATTTAACAGGTATATTTACCAAATTGCACAAAAATATCTTGAAATACTAAAGAGTAAATTTATTCAATAAAATCGCCATTGGCTGAAGCCACGACTTCGGAATCTCTTGCAAATCTTTCGGATGGTCTGTTTGTTTAAATTAGTGAATGCTTTCATAATCCTTGATTTCAGTTCATCTTTGGTGTTACAAGGAGTTTTGTTGGTGTGTCGCTTAACTGCGCCCCACATATAATAATTAAGAGGCTTACAGTTTGTGTAGTTAGGTGGCTAGGTGGCTAGGTTGAAGGGACGATGTGATCGCAGAAATAGTCTGACTGCCAGGACTGTGTTCTCTTGTGTGTGGAGCAGAAACCCAGGTTTACAAACTAATATCCAAACAACTGAATATGTTAGCTCTATCAGAGATATTGAGCACTTTCCACTATGCAGCGCATATATATATATACAGAATAGAGCAAATATAATCATCTATTCGAAAATTATAACAAAAATATTATAAAATCACTACAAAAATAACCGTTTTGTAATGATTTTATGACATTTTTATGTTATAATTTTCGAATAAATGATTATATTAGGTTGGTGCAAAAATAATGACGTAATAATGTCGGTTTTTGACGTAATTTTAACGCAAAAAACCACATTATTACGTCATTATTTTTGCACCAACCTAATATATACATACATATATATGTGTGTGTGTGCGCACGCGTGTGTGTGTGTATTATTTGGTGTCGTCAATAGTTTATACAATGTCAGTACTCTATAAACCTCGGTCGTGATGACATGTTATTTTGTACGAGCTTTGTATAAAACCTGGTATGATTTTCGGAAACTTTCCCTACAGATATTGTCAAGAACTTCTTCCTTAAAAAGCGACTCGGGCAGCTTAATGCTTTCAACTATAACGTTTGATTCACTTACATCTATTTATATACTTGTTCGTTTAAACGTAATTACTTTATGAGCATTACAGTCATATTAAGTTAAAACACCGGTTATGATATGATCACCGAAGCTAAGTAACGTCGAACCTTGTCAATACCTAGATGTGTGACCGATTGGGAATACAAGTCCTGTAAACCTATGCGAATTGTGTGATAACTCTTTCGATATAAAAAACCGAGAGCCGAGTTCCAATTACAGTCGTGTTCTTTATATTCATTTACTTGCAAATACTCTCGAAAAAGGCATGAATCCACATCGTCTTCCTCCAGCTATAGGGTAATTAATAATGGGTTAATCAATAAATAAGTTTAATTTCCATAAAATACATACAATCAAAATATATTTCCTGGTTTAAAATTACTTGCAAAAGGTTGATAATCTGTAAAAAAAAACAAAAAACAAATCAATCAATAATTAGTTTCCGAACAGATTTTGTATACATATAAGTGAACAGCTGTGAGCACGTATACTTTGTATGAATGTTTCTGAATTTTCTTTCTCTGTACTATTTTAATATATATATATAAGTATGCATGTAAGTATATGTGTAAATATGTAAGTATATATGTAAGTATATGTGTATATGCGTAAGTATATATGTAAGTATATGTGTATATATGTAAGTATATGTGTATATATGTAAGTATATGTGTATATATGTAAGTATATATGTAAGTATACACATTTGTTTTAATTAATTTTTCTTTATATAATATTTTTCTCTGTATGTATTGCTTATTCTAAAAAGGCAATCGTTTGTATATATGTACTGGTAAGTGTAAGTGTGTCTTTATCGAATGGCAACTGTGCATCTGCAGCTATAAATAAGGACGTACATACTGAACAATATTATATATGGATGTCTGAAGATTTGAAAGACAAATCACGTACTTACATCTGTAGACATTACGCTCAATATACAACAATAGTCAACTGTCATCAGGGAATCTCTATCCAGGCACCGCCTCCACCACACAACACCATTCTCCAACCCCGTTTTTTTTTCTGGAAACTTTCTTTCATTTTTCTATCTTTCATGACTTCGCTTTTTTTTTTTTTTATTTTACTCGGAGCCATTGATATATTCGTGGCTTCGTTTTTCTTTTTTCCTTATCTACATTAGCGTTTTTTTTTGGGGGGGGGTGTGAATGGGGCTCTTTTTTCTCTGTGAATATGGGCTTTTATTTGACGCAAATACACATATGGACAAGCATCCACTCACACACAGTATTATAGATAACGCAGACACACATACACGCATACAAGAGAGAAATGCATTTACACACGCAACACAACCATATAAGTAGTTGTTGAATACTATTGATCTGATATTTTAGTTATTCTGTATATTTAAAAATATTCCTGTTTCTAACTCCCTATCTCGTCTTCGACAGTCCCCCTCTAGTCGCAAGAATTTAGAATCAATCCGATTCTGGTGACGATTAACTATATAGCCCTATAACCGCCAGATACAAGGAACGCATATATATATTAGGTTGGTGCAAAAAATAATGACGTAATAATGTCGTTTTTTGACGTATTTGTTAACGTCAAAAAACGACATTATTACGTCATTATTTTTTGCACCAACCTAACATACATTTCTATATGTGTGTGCGTGTGTGTGTTTGTTTGTGTGTGTGTGTGCATACGTGTATGTGTGTTTGTGTGTGTGCATACATGTATGTGTGTGTGTGGTGTGTGTGTTTGTGTGTGTGTTGTGTGTGTGTTTGTGTGTGTGTGCATACGTGTATGTGTGCGTGTGTGTGTGTGTTTGTGGGTGTGTGTTTGTGTGTTTGTGCATACATGTATGTGTGCGTGTGTGTGTGTGTTTGTGTGTGTGTGCATACGTGTATGTGTGCGTGTGTGTGTATGTGTGCATACGTGTATGTGTGTGTGTGTGGCCATTGTAATGAATGCATCATGTAGAATGGCAGCTTTTACGTTTAACTGATCATTAAATCATAAAGATTGCTTAAGATGAGAAAAATCATCGTACCCATATATATATATATATATATATATACATAAGTTCCCAAGAGGATAGAAACCAGGTGGACTCAATGTCCAATACAGAGTAAGAATATAATATAAAAAGCTCAAACACTAATATTCCATGGTTATAATTTATTACATTAGAATTGTAATCACGATCCAATTCATCAGACCTACAAATTCAAAGAGAAATCGGAATATATAACTCCGGGTATAAAAAAGTAAATTTTTATGATATTAGGTTGGTGCAAAAATAATGTCGTTTTTTGACATATTTTTAACCTCAAAAAAACGACATTATTTTTGCACCAACCTAATATTAATAAATATATATATATATATATATATATATATATATATATATATATATATATATATATATATATATTCGTGTGTGTGTGTGTTTATTGTGCTACATATGTTACATTTATTGGGGAGCCGTGCTTTTTATATTAGTAGATCAAAACAATGTAAACAGGAATTAACACTTTGTAGTGACTTTCAGTTTCACGCACCAAACGTTTGTAAAACCATGGAAAATTTTACCTGAAAATTTCTTGATATGAGAAACTGGTAGTCGTCATGCTGGTGTAGCTTCTTATATACTCCACACACTCATTCACACACACACACACACACACACACTCTCTCTCTCTCTCTCTCTCTCTTTGTCTCACTCTCACTCTCTCTCTCACACACACATTTTTCTTAGTCCTCGTTATTAGAATGTTGCTCAAGTGCAAGGAAGATAAACCCACCTTATATAAAGGTATCACCGAGAAACTAAGCAGCATGTTGTTCAATTATATGACAAGATACGTACGTTCTTATCTATCAATATTTCTGAGTCTATTCATATACTTTCATTGCATTGTATTTACGCGGAATTTACCCACGGCAAGTTGAGTCGGGTCTCTCTTCCATATATTATTATTGAATAGTTTCATGGGTGCATTGTCGGTTGGGGATAGTTTCCCTACAAGGAAAATATGCTAGAATGGTTTCCCGTTGTGACAACAGTGTTCAATTCAGAGTACTACTCTGAAAATATCTGCACACCGATGGAAACAATAACCTGAGCACACTACTATTTTCCTATTAGACAGCATTTGAATTAGTCGGTTTGATAACACTCATCCATATCAACACACACACACATATACATATGGATGACCATTATCAAAACATATATATTTATGTGTGTATATATAATATATATGTGTGTGTGTGTCTCTCTGTATATATATATTCAGATGTTTTGAAATATATATATTCAGTAGTAGTCAATATACATATATATTTATGTAAATATATATATATATATATATATACACGCACACACACAAATATATATAGATAGAGAGATAGATAGATAAACCTAGTGTGCCAAACAAACCTACCCAGGTTTCACCTAAGCGGATCGTCAGGTAAACCTGGGTAGGTTTGTCTGGCTCACTAGGTTTATCTAGGTCTGCTCTACCGGTGTATTGAGCTCTTTTGTTAGTTAGTTGGTTACTTGTGTCGTTTTGTTTTTTTTTTTTTGGCTTTAAACCTGTATCTGTGCGATTTTTGTCGACAGACTTTCATGTTTCTAGCTCTTTCTTTTTTTTAAACATTTTTTTCCTTCGTGATTGATTTGATTATTGGCAAATCAAAAATTCGAAGGTTTTTCGGAGCGAGTATAGTTACCTATATATATATATATATATATATTTATATATATATATATATATATATAGGGTGTCCCAAAAATGTTTGATATCATTTTAAATTCAGTTATCTTGAAAACTACTAAGTCTACCTCAATTAAATTGAAGATTTCAGGTGTTGAACATCATAAGTTTATTATCAACGCTAGTTGATCAATGCTAGCGAGAAGAGTGGGGACATAGGTCAGTCCCTTGACATATCCCCATAAAAACAAATCACACGGGGACAGGTCCGGTGACCGCGGCGGCCATTTCACCAGAAAACTGTGTTTATCTTCACCTCTGACAGATTCTCATTCAGATAAGAAAAAACAAAACATTAAACATAAAATCTTGAACTGTTTTTATACATTTTGTGAGAATATGAGGTTATTTCAACAAGAATTGCCAAAATTACTGGCCTGCTAAGTGATGTCAATTTTGGGGGGACACTATATATATATATATATATATATATATATATATATATATATATATATATATATATATATATATATTTCAGTTGTTTTAAAAATTCTCGTATAAGAGGAGCAAATAAGCATATTAATAAAAAAATCATTTAAAAATTGAAGTATTTTTCATGTGTTCCACCTCACTTACTTGGTTCGAGTATTTCATATCAATCATTTTTTTTATACAGACACCTTGTAGGTTAATGTATTTAATAGATATATAGATTTAAAGGGAATGAGATAGATAGATAGATAGATAGATAGATAGATAGATAGATAGATAGGACCAGACAGTGATAGATACGAAAAAAAAACAGAGATAGATCGATATGAGCAGATAGATATTTTCTCATTTTTATTTATCCTGATAGATTATTTTCTGTTGTATCACCTATTTCTTACCCTCCTTACTCTCTGTCTTCCAGAAATTTTCGCTTTCTCTCACATTTTCCCGCTATTTTTTCTTATTCAAATTTTTGTACTTTGCTTTGAGCCAGCCTGTAAGTCGCCTATTGTCGACAATTCAAGAAATACCCCAGATTGTAGCGACTGT
This sequence comes from Acanthosepion lycidas, assembly GCA_963932145.1. Taxonomy (NCBI): domain Eukaryota; kingdom Metazoa; phylum Mollusca; class Cephalopoda; order Sepiida; family Sepiidae; genus Acanthosepion; species Acanthosepion lycidas. The sequence goes on from OZ010586.1 coordinate 9,557,751, forward strand.
TGAAGCTGAAGCATCGATTGGCAGCCATCTTTTTAAAGTCGGGTGATTTTGTATTTCTCTCTATTTAGTTTTCGATTCCTTTCGTTCTCTTTACATCGTAATAATAATAATAATAATATTAAGAAGAAGAAGAAGAAGACGCCCACCTGCTGCTTCATTATTGCGCTGAATGGAATTAAGTAGCCTTCGGCCAACGGTAAAAATCCTTCTGTTACCCTTGAACAGAGACGAAATCCAAAACCGGCGAGATTACTGCTTGAGATTTTTTCCTCGTAAAATAATTTTATTTTTCTCACAAATCACTACTTTGACATTTATTTAAAAGCTGAAAAACGCAGTCAGTTATTTTCTTTACAAATCACTTCATCTCTTTCCGTCATAAGCTTCGTGTGAGGTTCGTGGCACGAGATTACATCTGCTTATGACTGACAAGCAAGAAAAGTGGTTAATAACAGTTGTTTTCTTATTGATGCTCTTTCCTTGGTTGGTTTTGTATGTTTCTGGTGTTTCCTGCTCTGTCCTTCATCGTATCATGTGGATCACTCAGGCATCTTTCTGAATGGTTAACGTTGGTAATTTGCCCGTGCATATATCGGTCCTTATCAATGATTAAAACTAACCTCGAGCGAATTTGGGTCCTACAGTAGACCACTCTTCTCCAAATTTCGTGGACTGGCGCTACAGAATCATAAAGAAATAATGGATGACCCATCACTTGAGAACTTTCAAGAATATCCACAACTAAAATGAATATCGCATTAACACGAAGAGAAAATAATGACATAATCAAGATTTTGACGTCCACACTACTTCGAATAAAAGGTTATGAAGGAAACTGCCATCAATACTGGAAAGAGTGATAACAGTTAGTAGAATTCTTTTGATAGAAAGATTTTATGAATTTCAGCCGCTAGTGGCACTGGGTGCTAGGCCAATTAATATTACCATTATTATCCCTTCTTTAAATCAATTTAAATATCTCTGTCTTGAATCGAAAGTGCGTTCTTCTTTCGATATCAATAACGCTTTTAATATATAAGTAATATATATTTGGAATACAATTCTCCAAATTGATGAAGGTTAGAATGTTTATGATGAATTAGGTATATGATAAGAATGAAAGAATTTGGAGGCTGGAAATGACGTTTATGAGTGTCGAGAAAGCGAATAACGACTGGCTTCTTGACTTGAGACAGTTTTAGATTTTAGTTTTCAGGAAAGAACCGACACTGAAGCCTGTTCGTCAAAGTAACAATTTCCGGAGGAAAAAAAGCTCAATGGAATTTTATTCATTCGGAAAGAAATGGGGGTGACCCGATTCCCTGGAAGTAAAGGTCGGAACTGGGGGAAGTAAAAAAGTAGAGTTTTATCAGGGAAAGAATGGCGAAGTGGACATGATGAGTAATATGGAAGAAATAGGAATGGTAAGCAAGTGAACATTATGTAAATAAAAAGAATTAAAAAAACGACTAAGACCAGACATGATAATCTTAAGATTGTAATCATCGGTGAAGCACTCACGTGAGAGTTTATTCCATGAAATAGAATCTTTGGAGGAAAGGTTGCCTGAAAGTCAGTATATCGCTGAATGTTTCTTTTTTTTATGTTTTGTTTTGTTTTGTTTTACAGCATATTAACGTCAATGGGTTATTTAATACAGACAAGATTTTTATTACTGATAATATTTTTATTTTCAAAAATGTATTACTACTAATTGTTTTTTTCTTCAAAAATGCATTGCTGATAATATTGGTTTTTCAAAAATCTATTGACAGTAATAATTGTTTCCTTCAAATATTTATTGCTGGTAATAATCTTTTACAAAAATGTATGACTGGTATTAAAATCTATTTTTACACTTTCATAGTGTTATGACCCCAGTTTAGGGGGTTAACTATTTGCCCATAGCTGGTACTCTAACGGATGCTACCACGCCGGACGAGAGTGGACCTGGGAACTCCAACAATTAAGAGGAGGCTCTACGCTCTTCAAAAGCTCCTGATCAAAGGTCTTGCTGTCAGAGGAAGTTTATCGTCATACACGGCGAATATGGGGGAAAGGAAGGGGTGGAAATAACATATCTTGTTAGAGGTGTAGAGGTCAGAAGGGGTAGGACTAAAGAATAGAGTTTATCTGAACATTTGCCATGGAAATAGCAATAGAATATCAAAAGCCTTGTAGATATACTCTACCCTTACGTTCTTCATTGTGATAAATTAAATGCAAGCTTTGATCGATTTTGGTGATATTGTTTTCTTTTATTTTTGCAATGTTTTACAGAGAAGAAAGAATTTAGAATAATAAAATCCTGTAGCCTATTTTTTGGCCTTCAAGTGTTAATCTTTGCTTTAGAGGAATATCTAACACAAACCTAGCAAAATAAATTGAAATAATCATTGCCAACTATTATTGATTCAATCAATTTTTTTATCCTCATCGATCCGTTAAGTTTCCGTGTGCCGCAAGTCGTCAGAAGCTTTCTCAAAGCATTCTTCGTTCAAACAACCGATAATTTCGATTCTTACTAAAGAAGACCTTTTATTTGTAGACGCAGACGAGATGATAAAAGAAAGATAATCCCTCATGTTTAAAGTTGCGTAAACAGTCAGGTTTTTAATAAAATTCAATAGTATTTCCACATTTAAATGTTACAGATTTGAGATCTTACAGAAATCGTAGATATCAAACCGGGAGTTGTTTGTTTTTTAAATGAAAGTAGGGGAACATAATGTTTAGCTTTGTTTGTAAAATAGGCTATGGATTGCAAAACAGCTCTTATTATCAGAAATGCTTACTTGATGTTTCAGCTACTCACATGTATCCAGCCATTGTACAGTTTTCGATTTGTATATAAAATTTAATGCAGGTAACCATATATATATATATAAGTGAACATAGAAGTCAACAGAGGCGACAGGCTGTTTTATGCTAGATGCAATCGTCAGGCGTGGCGATTGCATCTAGCATAAAACATCGATTCCCCCAGTGGTCAGAATACTTTTAGGGGGATGTTGAGGCCTGCTCAGCCAAGTAGAGTATCTCGATGTGGTGCCGATTCGCCTAGTGGAGAAATGCTGATTCATACTCTCTCGGTGGCTATCCACACTTCGCTGATGTTTGTAGGTGCAATATCTTGCATGGGAATTAATCTCGCTACTATAAATGATCGATTGCGTCCATGTCAGTTGAATGTGTTGCTCAAAAGATTTTTCGGAACTCTTCAAACGATTCCTCCAACCAATTTTGTGCAACTTCGGTTCGATAACTCGGCGCATTAATCTACTTGATTATCCCATCCTTTTTTGAAATGCATAGGTTTTTGAAGGCGTGCCAATAGTCACAAAGCACAAAAATGTTGCGGTCATCTTGTTAAACAACCAACGAATCCAACCGGTGGCATGTGAATTCACCCGACATCATAATGATAATTTTCTCTATGCAAATTGCAATCTTAATTAAATATGTCCTCAGTTATTTGGTGATCTCAATAATAGGATGTTCTATGGTATAATAGAAGCCTGTTTCATAACTCAAACAGTTGTAAATTTCCTACCAGTGTCAGAGGGCCTATGTTCGAGTTTAGCTAAAGCAAAGTCTACGAATGCTACATTTCTATGCTAGCAGACTACCTTCACTTAGAAAATGGTTTACTACCATTTTTCTTTCTTTGAATTATACTAGACTAATATAATATTGGTTAATTTTGTTAGTTATCGTTCAAATGTCATAGCAAAGGAGTGAATTGTTTTCCAGCGGATAAATTTAAAATCTCTCATCTCATTCTAACTACAATGTCGTTTGTGTCCTTTTACTTACAAGATTAAAGTAAGCGTTTCTTTTGCGGTTGCAAGTTCAATTCACAGGTTTGGTAGTGCAGAAAAGACTTACTCTGGTTCAGTATATAAAAAAAACGGACAAACTCTATATTGATGAATTTTAACTAAAATGAAATATTTTTTTTAAGCATTGAAAGGGAAAATTAAACAACCTTGAATGAATATAGGGTCCACTTACAATTCCAAGACGGTACAAAAGCATAAACGTAAAAACGGTCGAATCATCAGAATTTTGGTACGAATAATAAAACATAAGGAAATAATTCTTCATCTAAAAACCGCAGACATACATTTATTTTATATTATTTAAACATAATATATTCTAAAGTACTGATTCCCAAACAGGAGGCATAGGGCCCTGTGAGAATGAATTCCACATCTAAAGCGTAAAGCGTAAGTACAATGACAGAAAAATTACTTGATGAAAAATCAAAATTTGCAGTGGAAACTTCGAATCGCAAAGAACTCTGGAAACTATTTTGTTTATCTTTTCACCTCAATCAATAAAGTCGTTATGACGCAATGGGTTACTTAGTGTGAAATAATTTGAGAAAAAGAAAATAGTTATTAAGGAGAGAGAATAATAAAATCACCGGAATTAAGAAGACAGAAGATAACGAATTACTCTGCATTTAAATTAAATGATACTTCAATGTTGACAGGAGAATGTTCCACTAGTGAGAAGTGCGAGAGAAGAAACTGTTAACATAGAACATACGGTTATATCTAGCAATTTCAACTGTAAAATGATGACACGAAGCTGGCAAACTAGTATTGTGCTTAAATCCGTAAATCCAAGCTATCAAACAGAAGAGTTCATTAGAAAGAAAATATGTATAGAAAAAATCACATAGTAATCGCGGATAAATTACAACGATAGGAAAGCGACTGTAGCTGTGATGCCAGATCATGACCGATAATATTATAGATTCTTGTTTGAATTTTATCAAGAATTTCTAAATATACAGCAGGGGCACATATTGTAGCAGTAATATTCAATGTTTGGACAGATGTTAAATTTAAAAAGATGTAAAACAGATACTGGCGAGAAAAATTGCCCAGCTCGACACAGTGAACCTACTATACTAGTAGTACACCTAGCAGTTGATTCAATATAATTGTCCTACTTCATGTCAGTTGAAAAGGTTAGCTCGAGATGGCTCACCAAGTAATTCTTCTAGAGGTTAGAATCATCCATACTGATGGAAGGCAAAAATTCCACTCTCAGATTATTAAAAAAGGCAGTTTCATTTTGGAGGCGTTAAAATTAAATATCCATTTGTTGTACCAATTAACAACAGATTGAAGTTCATTAAGATCTGCTGCCAATTTGACCTTATCGAATCGATCTGACTTAAATTTAGACAGGAGTAAATAATATGCCTGATGGTTTGATAAGGTCAAATTGGCAGCTGATAAACCATTGAGCTAAAGTAATCCTGGCGATGATTTAAGCGCGTATAGCCAAGTGTCATCATAAAAATATTTTATGTTGTCTATTATGGTTTTGGATCGAAATTATTACCTCATCCTCGAGTAATGTTTACTGATTTTCTCCCCCTTTTCCACCCATATTACCACTTTATTTAACATTTCTAAAAATGACAGCCTACAAAGCAATAAAATAAAGAGATGTTGTCTCTTGTATGACGACCAATTAATCGACTGCGCTGGAAAAATATCTGAATATAAGAGACTTATACTCAGGTCAAATATGCGGGGAATATTTTAACCTGTGCTCGGCTGATATATACAATGTATGTACGTTAAACGTATAGTGTCTTCTATCGAAGTATAGGGTCTTGTCCGTAGCAAGTATTTCTGTTTATTGACAGCGTGTAGTTGCTAGCCTTCACCCAACATGATCTGAATTCAGTGCTGTTCTTTTGCTATATTCATTACTTACCGGAGAAATCACGCATTCGTGCTATTTACCAATAGCTGTGGAGAAGAGATGCATTCATACTGTTCCAGTGGTATTTGTGGACAAAACAAACGCAAAAGGCGTCCATCAGAACATTTGCCATGCAAATATGCATGCAAAAAACACAGGGAAACTACGTTAGGTCGTTGGAACTTGACTGAAGCCGTAATGGCCGATAACTATATCGATTCTTCATTGAATGTCAGAATATATAGCAGACGCACCAGCTAACAAATTGGAGGTCATTTCCAAGATAAGTTACTTTAATTATTTTATCGAAGTTATCGGACTTATTATTAAGACGGGATTAAATGCACCTTTGTGCAAATTAATTTAGTTTCCTTTCTTTCACTATTCGGTCAGTTTTAGACCCACTGAAATTACAGGATGCAAGGAATTTCTATTTTCCTCAGATTAGACCATTCGCTGTAGTGTGCAGTAATATGAATGTTTTCGGGGTGTATGATGAAATTTGTTTGGCCTTGAAAAATATTGCGTCATCCGTGATTGCATCAGATTTTTAACACGCCCAGGCACTACTGTCTCGACTGTCAATTAGTTGTCCTACAGCCAATGTCTCCGATGGACTTTACTTCAAAGAAGCGTACGAAAACTGTAACGCTGCGCAAATACACTGGCAAGCCTTACAACATTTGCACTGGTTTATGTCTCATTGGGAAAAAAGTTAACAATAAAGGAATTATATGTTTAGTTTCAATTTGCACAAGGGCGTAGTATCATCATCACAGATAAGGAGTTGGGAACCGATGACATTAAGAAGGTCGCTGATGAAGATAAGAAACCTCCAAGGATATAACTTTTGGGGACTTACGAAGTAATGTGAAAGATCTCATAGCCCTTGAGCTTGTCAATACCAGCAAGCTGAACCCCATCAAACGCCTTCGAGATATCAAAAGCCACACCCAGAGCTTCGTCGTACTTATGTAAAGCTTAACAGAATCTTTCAGTAATGACCGTTAACTCATCGTTAGTTGATCTAGAGAAGCAATAGCCATATTGCTTGTCTAAAAGGAGACCCACGAAGTGAGAAGCATAAACAATTTGGGGTCGATTGGAATCACTAAGACTTTAATAAAAACAGGTAGAATACTAATTTTGGTTCTACTTTTTCATCATATCACTTCAAATAGTCGTGTGATACTGTGTTGGTAAATCAGGTCAAAGGTTAGAAGTAAGGATCAGTGTACACGTCCTAGTCATTATTCGTAAGAACAATTTAGGCAATTTGCAGACGTGCGTAAAAGACAGCTGGTTCAACGATATCTGAACATTTATTAAAGGAACCATCAATGTTCCTAGACATGTCTCTGGTACTGAGGAAAGCTAATTCTAAATCTCATTTGAAGATGTGGAAATCTGTTTATATAACGCCCTACCAGCCATCTCTTTGTAAGTTATAAATTCACTTTATAACATTTTGTCTTTGATGCCCATTTTAGTCGCTGTGCACATTTCTTGCCCTCAACTGAAATCTGATAGGAGACATCCGATATACTGTTTTTATTTTGTTGTTTTCTTTGTGTATTTTATCGTGTTTAGATGTTAACACAATATGGTAATGTAACTTTTTGTTACTTCATTTTTGTTAATTGTTCTTCTTGTTTTAGCATGTTCGTTTTTATAATATAAAAGAATATACAGATATATACTCATATCTTGGAAGAACAAAGACGAATCTATTTACACCGGGCAAAACTCGAAAGTCAAAAACGATATGGATCTAAGTATATGAAATCAAAAAGTAGAATAAGTATTCGCGTTAATAACGTATTTACTTTAATCGCAGAGAGGTAAGAGAAGTTGCAGGTCAAAAAACATTGGTTAGAATATAAAAATAATAATATTTTTAACACTTCGGTTGCTGGATAGTTACTTATAAGTCTTTATGAAGCTAACATTGACTGCTTTCAACGTATATATATATATATATATATATATATATATATATATATATATATATATATATATATATATATATATATGACATTGTAAGCATTTGAGTTACAGTGTTTGGTATTATTTCCAAACCAGCAAAGGCATATAGCATCGCTCAATACTGGATTTTTTCTGGCTTGTTTTTTTTAAATAAAATCTATACTGATGATTTTATTTTAATCTGTCTTACAGATTAACAATCCAAACTTAAATGGCGGCGCCCATGAGAAATCAACGCCAGAGTGTTTATAATCTTTTATGTCTAGTAAAACATAACTTCCTATTTTCAAGCCAGGCAACAATGCAGTAGTTAAAGTGTTAGTATTAATTTGTTAATATTAATATAAACGTGTCCAATCATAAAACTTACTTCAACATTAAGTGGAATAACTAACGCACTTTTGAAACGACGAAGTTAAGTATACTGGTATGAATAACTTTCATCCTAATTAAGACGATTATGTCATTAAGAGTCATAGGGTTATTAGGATTGAAAAATGAGAAGACATCAGTGAGTAGAAAAGGCAATAAAAGAAGAGGAAGGTGGTCAATGAAATTTCATTTAAATCTTTGAAGAACGTAGTTGAAAAGGAAAATAAGAAACTGGAAGAGGAATTCTACTAGCCGGTAAAAGTGGCAGAAACAAACCTTTTAGAATAAAACTGATTGGTAATATCTATTTCAACCCTAAAACGGTGAGACGAACAACAAAGCCTCTGAGCAGGAGGTTTTGACGAGCGTGGAACCAACTCTGAAATGCCGGTGTTCCCACGTACACACTGACCCGGAGTGGTAGCACTTGTTAGGCTCCCAGCTATGGGAAAATAGTTAGCTCCCAAACTGGGGTCAAAACTCTATGAAAATGTAAGAATAGATTTTCGTACCAGCAATACATTTTTGTAAAAAAAAATGCTACCAGCAATGTTTTTTCTTTAAGAAAAATTATTACCAGCAATACATTACAAGCAATAATTTTAAAAAATTATTACCAGCAATATATTTTTGAAAATAATATTACCAGCAATAAATTTTTGAAAAAACAAAATATTACCAGTAATACATTTTGGAAAAAAATATTAGCAGCAATAAAAATCTTGTCGGCATTAAATAACCCAATGAGGTTGATATGGTGAAAAACAAAGCAAACCAAAGCAAACTTACTTACCAATATTAGTACGCTTAAATTTATGCAGTCATGGTATTAGGGAGGAGAGTTCATTATAACAATTGTCATGGAAATCCTTTATAGAAAAGACAGAGGGAAGCTACTTCACGTTGTTGAGATAGTCACTGAAGTCGAGATGCCATGTTTGAATCGATAACGGTGCAGATATTTGGTTTTTGTTGAGAATTTCTTGATATATAGGAAGAGAAGCAAACCATATATGACAGCAATATTCAATGTATGGACGTTTGACTGAATTAGATGGATTTTAACGGGGACAGTTCTCTAACATGACACAGCGAACCAACTTTCCGGGCAGCAGACTCTGCAGAATGATTTCATATAACCACTTCGCTTCATATGAATGGAAAATATGAGATCAAGAAGGCTTAATGCGTTGCTCTTCTACAGTTTACTCCAGTTAATAAGTGATTGATTGATTGATTTGTTTCTGTAACAGAGAATTGGGTCAGCTCGATAGCGGACTCCGAGTTGGTTGTATGTTGCGCTATAAACACCAGGAGTTGCGTCCCCTTTCAAAATGAGCGATTGACAGAAGACATTTTACTTAGAATAGGTGGCGCTGCCTATTTGCATATGAACGATACTGGGCAGGTATTAACCAATAATCAGTGTTGGTCTGAGACTGGGAAGGCTATATAACACTCAGTCGACAGGGCGACCTCAATGTGCGGACGTGCGAAAACCAGGCAAGATGAATAGTTTCCTACAGCTTACCAAACGTTTTAACGTTATATAAGGCCAGAAGATAATTTTTAGATGGTAAGAATCTTTTGGAGCTAAAAAGGATTTATTGATGCAAGTCCTACTTATTAATCTATAGCAATAGGTGGATTCATGCCTTTCCCAGGGAATTTGCGCGTAAGTGAAGATAACGAGCTCGGATCCATTTTCACCGAGCCGTTATTCATTTGCACATGGTCACCCGTCTAGGTACTGTCCAGGCTCGACGTTGCTTAACTTCAGTGATCGTACGAGAACCGATGTTTCAATGTGATACGACCATAAAACCTCTTTTTATATATTCTCTCTCTCTCTCATGTGTATGTGTAGGTGTATGTGATTGATTATTTTGTTTTTTACGGCTTATCAATACATTGAAAGTTATTTAAAACCAGAAAATATTTTTACGTTGTAAGAATGCTTTTCAAGATAACAATGATTTATTGATGCAAGTCCTACTAATTAACCCATACCAGGGGGAGAGTCGGTGAATTGCGTGTAAGTGCATATACCGAAACCGACTGGAGCTGAAACTCGGTTTCCCGATTTTCAATTTGGAGTCGTTATCTATTAACTCCCCAACACATCCAAGCTTACAACAGCTGTTATTCCCAAGCGTACACCCATTTGAGGTACCGACCAGGCTCAACGTTGATTACGGTGACAGTCATCGTATGGAAACTGGTATTCACAACGTGATGTCTCCTCAAAGCCAATATCTGATTGAAGGCCATTTTCGAGAGAAATATTTTTATTTTGCAGGAGCCATCAGACTTACTATTAGATTTCGAATTCATAGGAAAATGAGGCTATATAATTTTGGAACAATAACAGATAGCGTGTATTTGAATAAAACCAGCATTTATAGACGTAAAACAAAGATGAGTATATTAAAATAAATTATGACAGTAGAGTATTTACTTTCAGAACTCTAACCAAATCCCAAGATGGCTGGAAGAACAGCTGGTTGAAATTTAATAGAATATTGTATTACCATATTAACTAACAATATGAATATTTCTTCACAGAACGGCAGCCAACGCTATGACGACGTTGAAAAACAAAGATCATAAAGAAAGAAGTCCAGTATACCAATGTGAATAATTACCAATTTGCAATACAACAATAACAATAATCTCTTGTCAGAACATGAGACAGTCACACTTAGGTTGGGCGTAAATCTTTGCAAGTCGTCCTTTGATTTGAGCCCGATAGATTACTATCTGACAGGAAGCAAGCGCTAAGTTTGCCTCCGACAGCCGACATTTCACAACTGACTCACTCTCTCGTTCTGTTTTTCGCCCCTGATGTTGTCAGGGTAATTGATGACGTCATACTCATCAGGGCATTATCATTTGACTCCGAATTATTCCAGCTATTATCACTTTTCTCGTCTTTTCTTTCTACAAGAAATCGATTTAATCGATCCGAGGCTGGCGGGTGAGGATGGTCTGTGAGTGGTGTAGCTTGCTTATTTTCTATGAAGAAGCGTATAAACAACAAAGAAATTCACGACTACTTCAACGATGGATTCGGCTCGAATTAAGATGAAATGATATCTTGACTAACATCCGCATCTTCTTACACAAAAACAATAAGATTTTAGTATATACGCATTAGTAACTTGTAGATAATTACTAAGTATAAAATACAGGAAAATCAATATATTTTCCTACATTTTACACTTAGTAATTATCTAACCTTAGTCATATAGAGGTGCCCAGTGAGAATCAAACTCTAGCAATGATCTGCTAAGCTTAATTACTTGGCCTTAATTCAACACCCGGTTAAAATTCCCCACGTAACTGCTAAACGGTTATTTACTAGTGTGACACAAGGTTAAATGAATTGAGCTCCCATAGTATCAGCAGCAAAATAATAATACTCAGATGGCTGTAATAGCCAATATTACTCTAAATTATGTTACCTCATGTAATAGGTAATTCACTTTCTTTGTAACGAGGATAAGCAACGTAGAGTGTTTTTAGTATTCAGATGGGTGATTATTTTGAATACCAGCTGCTGTAAGCTTGGATGTGCGGGCGGTGTAATTGATAATGGCTCTGAATTGTTAATCGGAGAGCCGAGGTCCAATTCCTGCTGAGTTTATTATATTTAATTACGCAACCTTTTGGAAAAGTATGAAACTTACCTCTTCTCCTCCAGCTATGGGTTAATTAGTAAGACTCATATCACTAAATTATTATTACCCCCCACATTCTTACAATCTGAAAATATTTCCTGGTTTTAGATAACCTGTAAAGGCGTTGATAAACCATGCAAAACAAATCAATCAGTCAATCAATCTCTTTCTGTTTTTTGTTTTTTTTCTGTTATATGTCACCGCTTCTAGTTCGATCACCAAATCTAAACAAAGGTACAGGCCGGATTTGTACAAAGAAGCCAGTACTGTAAACAACCTGATCTTATACTCCGAAATATGTTTTAATATCAAATAATCCATAAAGGGTTGATAAACCATTAAAAAATCAATCAATGCTTCATGACGTGGACACCTTTAGTTGCTCTAACCAACCGTTAGTATTTTGTTCCTGTTCTATTATCCATTCACAAACACTTATTAAATTACCTGCTCTTTCCCTCAGGTTCTCATGCCTTCAGTACATCTTGTGAGTGTTAAATACTCTATGTAATCTTTCCTCATTATGTACAGGGTGCGATGGATAAATTGTCAGATAAATTACGCAAACATTAAAAGAAAACACTAACATACCATTTTCACATATATTTTACAAAATTGCACAAAAATATCTTGAAATACTAAAGAGAAATTTACTCAATAAAATCGCCATTGGCTTCAACTACGCACTCCAGACGACTTTGGAATCTCCTGCAACTCATCTGGATGGTCTCCTTGTTTAAGTTGGTGAATGCTGCCATAATCCTTGCTTTCAGGTCATCTTTAGTGTTACAAGGAGTTTATTTGGTCTCTCGTTCAACTGCGTCCCACACATAATAATCAAGGAGGTTGCTGTCTGGGGAGTTAGATGGCCAGATGTAAGGGTTGAAATTGTCAGACAGTCGTGCCTGGGGTCTCCGGTTTGTGAGACATAGTGCGGAGTCCTGTTGCCAGAGATAGGACCTTCAGCATCCACCCTCTTGACTCAAAGAAGAACTACCTCCACAAGGCCCTTGAAGTAGGTCACCCTGTTAAGTCTGACACCCCCTGGGAAGATGAATGGAGGCATAACGTCGACATGACTAGCGATCACTCCAAACACTTTCGTAATCACAATTAGACTCGTCCAACTCTTTTCAAACCCACTGCATTGTCCTCAGATTGACCCCCCAAAAATCTGTTTTTTTTTGGGGGGGGGCTCAAGGTGCGAATACCAAACAGTACAGCATTCCCTTTCCAAATTTCTGGCAGAGTCTATTGCGTCATCGTGCACATTTTCTCATAGACGGTACCCAACTGACTCTTCTAGTCGTCAAAATGAAAAACAGACAAATAAAAAATATAAAATGACCACATATCCCATCGCCGACTGAATCTCAGACGTTTCTGCTGTCTTTTTCTGATTGCAAACAAGAGTTTCTTTGCGTTTCCTCTTTTCCTGAAAACGTCTTCATATTTTCTCCCGTTGTATCCTTAATACATCTCTGTCCTTTCAAGTCTCTTCATTTGACACGAATTTATAAATATGGTTCTGGAGTATTATTTTTTGCTTTATGATTTTAATTGACTGATTTGTGTTTTTACGGTTTATCAACCTTTTGCAGGTTATTTAAAGCCAGAAAGTAATTTTAGATTATAACATTTTTGGGAGATAATAATAATTTACTGATACAAGTCCTACTAATTAACACATAGCTGGAGGAAGAAGAGGTTAATTCACACCTTTTCCCAAAGGGCACGTAAGTGAATATAATGAACCTGACTGCAATTTCGACCAGTTTTACATTTCTCCACCCACACATCCAAGTTTACAACACTCGGTATTCCCAATCGGACACCCATCTAAATATCGACCTGGCTCGACGGTGATTCAACTTGATTTGGCCTTAAAATCTGTTTTTACTTCCATTTTGTAATAACATTCAACTAGTATTACTATTAGATTTGAATATGATTTATATTCATTTTGATTTTTAGTTGTTTTGTGTAACCAAATATGGCGCAGAGAGAGCTTGTAAATTGAGTTTAAAATTTTTAGTCGATGTATTTCTAGTAGTCCAGTCGATTAAAGCAACTGTTGGTTTCAACTTAATTTTTTTTTTTTAAGTAGAAGTGAGAGTTCGAATTTCGCCGAAAACGTTTTTTTTTTTTTTTCTTTTTTTGCATTTTATGCTGTCTACACACTGTCGTCGATCAAGTGCCTTAACTAAAATTGCGATTAAAAATACATTAAGACGGAAGTAAATATCAGTGAAAGTTACGAATAACAATGGTTATGATTAATATGTTTTTACTACTTCAAGGTCTACCAGGTACATCACAGAAAACTTCACTACAGTCCCTAAAGATTGTTTATAATTTAAACCCAAAATATAACAACTGGTGAACATGGCGCTCCACAACTACCCTCATATTAATTATTCGATTATTTATTCCTGCAAACTCGTTTTGTTAATTAATCTTTAGTTTCCTAACACTGACACACACAAACACAAACACACACACACACACACACACACACACACATATATATATATATATATATATATATATATATAAAGCGCAGTGTACGTGTATCCATCCACCCGTCCGTTTTTCGATCTCAACGAGCCTGAAGTCACACGCGATTAAATATTAAATAAAAAAAATCATTTAAAGTTAAATTTAAATATCGAACAGAGTGAAATGTTTTTAAAAATTTTTATCAAAGGTTTAAATTTAATTTCGCATTTCATCGCAAAAGCAATTGATGTCGACTAATTAAAAATTAAGTAGGGCACGGTACGTTGCTCCTATGTTTCCATTTTCTTTTTCTCCTACGTGGACAGTGGCGTATTCGGAATATTACATAGATCGGGTTCCCTAATGGCTTATAAGAGTGACTTTATATGAAGGGGTTGATTTTAAAAAGAAATGTTGATTTTAAAAAGAAAAAATAAATTGGGCGCAAAATAAATGTAATCGAACTACGCGGATAGATTTGCGTATACGAAGAAAGATTATGCTGAATTAAACTTTCGAATAAAAATAAATAAAAAGTATTTCTAAATTCCTTTCCTTAACATTTACGTACATAGCAGGCTGAAGGTAAACGGTTGAAGGCCTAAAAGCCCTCCACAAGACCTAGCTTTATGTTCGCCCGAAGGGCATCTCTTCCAGACTAGTGTATATATATATATATATATGTATATATATATATATATATATATATATATATATATATATATATATATATATAATTTAAATAAAAACAGACCACTTTTAGGTTTCATGTAATAAATTATTTCATCGCAGCCCTTTTAAAAGGACTGCGCATCATCAGACTTTACTTCCAAACAAAAAATGAAAATTTACACATTTTTGACGGGCCGTATTAAACATATGTAAATTAACGAAGTGAGGAAGTGAGGAGGGAGAAAGAGAAGACATGAGTGAGTTAGCAGATATCGACACATTTAAACGGTTAACTTAACGGAAGCTATATATTGAAAACGAAGGGGTAGCGAAGAAAAAACTCATAGAGAAAAAAAAAAGAGAGAAGGAAGTTAAGAGAGAAGAGAAGAGAAGATGTCACTAATATTCTTTGTAAAAAAAGGCTAGAAACAGACGCTGTTGTTTTGCTTTACTTTGAAAGTGTTATTTTGGGGGTTCATAAAGATTAGACATCTTCTCTTCTCTCTTAAATTCTTTCTCTCTTTTGTTTTTTCTTAGCGAGTGTGCTTCTGTTTATATGTCATGTGTGTGTGTGTGTGTGTGTGTGTCTTTTTAGGTCTGTATGTGTGTGATTAATTCTGAAATCCCCGAATAGAAAATAAATGACCATTCGTGGTGGTTTTAACAAAATGAGCCACGATTTTTGCCAGTCAATAAAATACGAATTGCCGGCATAAATGTTTCTTGGAGTTACTATTTTTCAAATGTTTGTGCTCAGTAATATTCACAGAATCAAATATTCATTTTAATATTCGTAAATATTCGTAATTATTCGTAATTATTCGTAAATATTCATAATATTCGAATGTCCATATAATGCATATTATACGTATGTATGTGCGAGTGATGACTATACTAATAACAGAAATAAAGAAACTTAAAAGATTTTAAAAGCTCGGGATAATTTATTCTGTCTTTATCTTAAAATCTACAAAGAAAATCGTATGGAAAATGGAATTTTTTACTCTTACTCTAATTGCAGATATTAAAAATTTGTATCAATTACTTTCTCTTATTATTATCGATAACAATCTCACTTTTCTCTAAAGATATGATTTTTCTCTTAAACCGACAAAGTCCGCATTTATTTTTCTCCAATCGACCTCGATTTCCCAGCTCTGGATTATTCCGGCTCGGCTTTTAAAAGTAATTCAATGACCTTATCTTACACACTAACACGATGTAAAATCTGACACTGTTATTTTTGTTAACGCATCTTAGTCGCAAGTGATAGAAATATACTTGCTATTGTTGTTGGCGACAAGCTAAAAGCTAGGATATTGAATGTTCATTTTCAGGAAAGGAAGGCTCCATTCTTTAGGAATATCGGTCGACATCTCAATATAATTGGTCATAAATATCCAGCCCCCACACTGCCATTTGAGATCTATGTTAAACTGACATTAGCTTTGTAGGAAGAAGTAATGGAAAGTTTTCTGACCAACCAAGAAACCCTTCAGAAAAAGAAAAGATAAATCTAAATATTTAATGGTTTCTTCAGGTTTTGGGAGGTGAGAATGGTTGAGAACTTTTCAGCACCTCTTCGGAAATATCGAGTTTCACATATCTATGCCACTGTCTGACTGTCTGCCTTCATGTCTTTCTCTCTCCACACACACACACACACACACACACACACACACACACACACAGATATATATATATTATACATAAGGGTGTTTCATTAAGACGGATCAGAGTCAACAATAAATAAATCAATGTTGGTGAAAATTTACGGCACGAATGTGTGTGTATATATATATATATATATATATATATATATATATATATATATATATTTATATATATATATATATACACATATTGAAAAAAAGCAGGAGAACTACTCACAGGCACGCACACAAACCCCACACAACTTAGGAAGTATGTGTGTATTTGTGTACATAGATATGTGTGTATGTATGTGTGTGTATGTATGTGTGTGTGTATGTATACTAACTCCATGCAACTTTGGAAGTATGTATATGTACGTATGTGTGTATGTATATTTTTGTATGTATTGATTCCTTGTAATGGGACGGTATATGTGCGTGTTTATGTGTGTATGTGTGTGTGTGTGTACAGATGTGATCACTGATTAATCGTAGTGAGACAGTATGTATGTATGGAGAGTGACTATACACATATATACACGCATGCTAATAAAAGCACACGAAAATGGAAAAAGATTTAAGAACACACAGGGGTCATTAAAAGATAAGCATGCCGATAACTACTCCATCATTTCTCGAACTAATCTTAATTGTTTTATAACCCTTTACGCAGAACTTTTCACTGCCAGTTCAAAAAAAACGTTTGGATCACTAACGCAAAAAAGAAAATATCGCACATCGAGAATATTTAACATCGAAAAACATAAAGAAAAAAATGAATTATTTTTAATAATATGTGGAAATCTCCACCTTTTGCCTGATGACGGTAACACGTGTAGCAAAATTATGGAAAATAAAACATTTTTTTTTAAATCCACATTACAACCAAAAACTTTTCCTGCTTCTCTCTTCTTTTTAATATATATATATATATATATATATATATATATATATATATATATATATATATATAGCTTCTGTCTATAAAAGGCAGGATGTGTGTGGGGGGGGTGTATGTGTAACGAATGCACGGCCGCAATTTTCGACGGATTTGCACCAAAATTTACATGCACATGCTCCAAGTTAGCGGGAAGGCCAAGACCGACTTTGCATTTCCCAACTCCCATAATGAAAATAATGGATTTTTTCATGCTTCTACGGCAGTTTTTATGTAGTCTGCGGCCATTTTGTACTGGCCATAGTCAGAGCGTATAGCTGGCTGCCACAAATAGGCAGGAAGATTCTATTGGCCAGCGTAAGACCCAACAGCTGACTGACACGAATGTTAACTAGCATGCTAGCATGCAAAAAAAATCGATAGCTGCATTCGTCACAAGTGGGAAAAAATTAAATCTACACGGCTCATTCGCTTGCTTAAACTCAACGTTGTTTCTGATTCCGCAGAACAGGGTTGGGTGTGAAAAAGTATTTGTTGTTAACATTCTTTTTTCATTCGTTTTTTCCGGTTACGAGTCCTTTTTTAAAGCTGATCATTTTGTGTTCATTTTGTTTAGTTCTTTTTTCGTAACAGATTTAATGTTTAGTATAGAGCTTAGATAAAATTTGCAGTGTGAGATAGGTAAGAAGTAAGGCATATAGCAACATCAGCACCCAAAGGGCACTCCTTTAAAGGCAAGGAAGAACAAAAATTTAAGTCAAGTGATAGCGATTGCTGTATGAGTCGTACGATTTTTGAATCAAGCACAGGCAACGCCGGGCCATGCTGCTAATATATATATATATATATATATATATATATATATATATATATATATATATATATATATATATATATGTGTGTGTGTGTGTGTGTGTGTGTGTGTGTGTGTGTGTGTGTGTGTGTGTGTGTGTGAAAATATATAGAAAATAGGAAAGAACTCTTTAGGTAAATAATCTAAAGTTCTTTAGTATTTTAGTTTGAAACATGAGAACTCTTATGTAGCGTGTTGGAATCATATTTTTAAATAAATAATTATATATATATATATATATATATATATATATATGAGACACGGATCGATTACATTCATTTATGTGCTAATATGCTTGAGAAATGTATGAATACCACTAAACGCAAAGAAAACTGTTAACGTTTCTGACCTGCCATTTCGCCTTCCGTCCCTTTCTCACCCGCTGTCATGTATTTTCCCTGTGACTTTTCTATAAATACTTTCATGACAGTACTTTCCGCTTTAGTACATAGACTTGCTGGATTTATGCCTCGTATTAAACTGGCATTTACTCCTCAAATTGGTTGATATATCCGCAAGTTCTACGCTAATTGTTTCCTTTCAGGCACTTCTCGCTGGTCGAACTCCCTTCTGGTTTACTGCTTTCGTTTTAACTACGATTTTCAAAAGATATAAATGTAATGTCAATCGATATCTGTCTTTTTTTTTAATACTATTTTTTATTGTCATTTCTCCTCACAAATATTTTATTTCGCTACCAGTCATCTCTTGTCTCCTATTGGCTTCATCATTTTGCTTGGAGCAAAATGATTTAAAAAGACCTCTTCTGCACACACTACAGCTTAAGGCTTTTTCATTATAATACTTTAAATCTTTTGATTTGACCTTCCCCAGCTAAAGTTTGATTTTGACGTTTTCTTATTAATTCTTATTCGAATTGCGTTTTGTTCTGTACTTTGGCATTACTTCTGCGTTGATGTTTAGTCCTGTATGAAGAGTTAACAAAAGATGCAGTGAAATAGTAACAAATGATAATACTAAAATATTACACACGATAGTACAAAAAAGATATCAAGAGAAAAATATTAATTGAGCGATTATTAACATCATTTTATTATAGATCTACTAAATGTAATCTTTACATTCTCAATCTACTTTCACTATTGTTCAACTACCTCCTATCACTTCCTATTCATTAGATTGCCAAGCGTATAATTAGAGGAGTACGATCGAATATGGAGTGGGGGGGGAGAAAAAGAATCTCGCGTTCGTGCGTTGTTGCATTTGGAACTGAGCCTCGTTTTGAAAGCAGACAGGGAAGTCTTTGTAAACAGGAGTCAGACACGCAAGCCGCTTGTGGCGAGAGATGGTAACTGTAGTTAGAATTGAAATAATCAAATGTTCTTTTCTCCTTGGTGCAACTGGTCAGCCAGGTTTTCCCGGATGTAATACAGACAAGAAAGAAAATGTCCAATACAGCAAATAATGTCGAATGATGAATTCCGTTAGTTGTCTTAGAAACTCATCAGCTGGAAACCTCCCTTTCTTTGGGTATTTTTTTTCTTCTTCAGAACAATTCCTTTAATAACGGGCGATCCTTAGCCGAGAAATCTGACATCATTTAACAGATTCGTCACTACAACAGAGAGGGAAGGATGAGAACATTCTACATATATGGAATGTTTATTCTTACTATAAACGTTGTGCTCAGTGGATACATGTGATTGCTTTTGAAACGATCTATTCAACGTGTAGTGGCCTGGATTTACGAAGAGCTTAAAAATAAAGAAAACGTGCCTCGAACCTGTGTCCTTCTTATGCTGGCGAAACCAACTTCGGATCAGGTGTGCTTTAGAATGCACAGGCATGAGAACCTTCAGAGCAGAACAAAGTTCAAATAACATTCATGACTGGGCTTTATAAAGCACACTTGACGCAAATGTATTTTCCTCCAAATAAATGAGATGCAGACTCGAACACTACCGAAAGGAAAATAGTCTTTATTAAGTCTTTGGAATGCCTAAGACGGTATACGGGGAATACACTGTTTAAAAAAATACAGCTTTATCTTCTGAAACATGTGTATACAGTAAATATAAGGTTGAAATAAGTATAAATAATATCGAGTTATGAATACAATCCATTATCTAGTTATTTACATATAATGTATATATGTATTATGAAATGGACTAAGTCCCACAATGATTTTAATATATTTATTGTTTATACATTCTTTTTATAGATACAAATATTTAAGAAAATGCTCTGTTTATAATAAACAGGATTAACAACATTTAACGACCTGAATGTCCGAGAAATTTCATAGAAAATATGTGTCCTCTGACAGGAATCAAACCTGTATCCTACACTGAGCCGTCATATAGCCTGACGTACTATACTATTTAGCTACATAAGAAGCAACTGGTTAGCAAATTTTATATTTAAAAACAGTAATTTGTACTTTGCTAAGTAGACGCTTCCTCTGTAGCTAAATGACATAGCACGTCACGCTATATGACGGTTTCGTGAAGGATACAGGCGCATATTTTCTATGAAAATTCTCGGACATTCAGGTCGCTAAATGTTAATGCTTTTTATTATAAACAGAGTATTTGCTGAAATATTTATATCTATAAAAATAACGTATAAACAATAAATATATCATATAATGTGTTTATAATTATATCGCTTTAATTACGTGAATGGAGGTCAAAAATAAAGAAAATAAGTAAATAGGATTGACTGAGAAATTGCTACCAGAAACCACTTTGAAAATACCGTTATCATTGTTTTTGATTAATAATAATCTCTGCTTGATCAGCATTAATCAAATTCAGTGGGATATCGCTCCTATACATGTGCCAAATTATTTAATCGTTTATAAATACTATTCAGATGTAGGTTACCGGGATTTTTTTTCTTCTGGAAAAGGAATCGTGTGCACGCAAATGAGCCAACAGGTGTAAGCGAATATGTTGGCACATACATTTGTTCATTCTACAATATATAGAAAATGTCATCACGTTCATGCGCGTACTGAAAAAGCCTTCCGAAGTAAAAGTATTTTTTATTTTATTTTATTTAAATAGTCGTGTATATTCGCTTACACTTTACATTACTCTGGCAATTAAAACCACACACGCATTGGTTGCACGAAGATGCAGTTGGATTTGAATGTCGTGTCAAGTTAGTAAACAAAAAAAAAATGAAGTGAGTAGAGATTATCAGATAACATGGCTGACTGATTACTCAGTAGGTAAGAATATGAATGCTGAATATTTGTTGGATAGAAATATACGTCGAAGGAGAAATGCAAACTAGAATAGAGAGGGAAAAATATACAGACATAGATATGCATAAAGAGATGAAAAAGAAAAAACAAATAGATATGAGCGTCTTGAGATATAAAGAGATATAAACAGTTATGGACATAATCCGATATATATGCAATCTTCGAAATACGCACACACACACACACACACATATATATATATATATTTAATATATATATATATATATATATATATATATATATATATATATATATATATATATATATATATATATCGGTTATTTAAAGACGAGAAAAAGTTGGCATTGTACGAGGTCGATTGCTGTACATGATGTTCCCAAATGTTCCATCACCTAAGTACTTACTGTGATAGACGTGGCTTGTACTTACCGATCGAACGAGACGGGAAACGTGGTTTTCCGAGCGATATGATCGTATTAATA
Organism: Acanthosepion lycidas; assembly: GCA_963932145.1. NCBI lineage: Eukaryota > Metazoa > Mollusca > Cephalopoda > Sepiida > Sepiidae > Acanthosepion > Acanthosepion lycidas. Next base: position 9,579,768 of record OZ010586.1, read on the forward strand.
CAAATAGAATAATATATATATATATATATATATATATATATATATATATATATATATATATATTTAGTTGTATGGATATGAATTTGTAACATTGGGTTTCACGCTTTTGCGATAAATCAGAGAGTTTTTCTGATGACCGTGAAAGCTTGAAATCCAGGGTCACAAATTCATATCCATGCAACTCAATATCAATATGTTAGCTCCTTAACTGATACTGAACATTTTCAAATAAGCACCGGACACATATATATATATATATATATATATATATATATATATATATATCGAGTGAGAGAGAGAGAAAGGAAGTAAGAGTTTGATAGATAGATAGATAGATAGATAGATAGATATGAACAAAATGATATATATATATATATATATGTATATATATATATAGAGATAGATAGAGAGAGAGAGAGAGAGAGAGAGAGAGAGAGATGAACAGATTGCGATAGATAGAAACAGACTGGCATAGATAGATAGATAGATAGATAGATAGATAGATAGATAGATACCATTGTTTCATATAAAAGAAAACGTATTTTCCTTTCACCTTTCATTTCCACTTCTAAATCTTGTCTTCTTTATCAGCCAAATTTTTACAGAATTAATTTGTCTTTTTTTTGTCCTTGTTACCAAAGACGTCAATCAAATCAAATTCACCTTATCGTGTTCATCAACTAAGTTTCCAAAATCGATAAGCTTCATCAACCCGAAGGATATCAATGTTGTTTTCAATTCAACATTTGTTGAAACTTTCCCGAAACTTACTTTAATCGACCTTGCACACTTTCTGATGGATCCTTCGATAAGTAAACCCTCGATTTCTTTCCAAAAACAATAAAAACGCGTAGCTAGCCTTATAGATTGGTGACCCGACAATAAAATCTCGAGTTACACACGGAGAGAAATGAAAGCGCTGTTGACGATTAACGGCCCCTAACAACGCTTTTGTAAAACATGTTTTGCAAATAGGTAATTTTCCTTTTTCATATATTTATGGTGAAGTGATTTAATCAGGTTCAAAGTAAGAGAGGTTCCGATGCGAATACTCCAAGAATGTATTTACCTTTCAGCTAGATATCGACATACTGACCATCTTTAAAGAAAATAGGCGTTATTCAATTACAGTTTGCAAGTGGGATTCTAGAAGCCATTAAATGAATGCTAATGTAAGGATGGGGGAAGGTAAGATACATTTATTTGCAAGAAATACGTGAATCCCATTTAAAGTAACCGTTATATTCAGAATATACTTGAATGGTAAACTCAATCGGAAATAGATCGTTATATATATATATATATATATATATATATATATATATATATATATATATATCGATTCTCATTAACAGATAGAAAAATCTAGATAGATTATTGAGTTATATCGATGTAAATACATTGAAAATTATATTGATCTGCACATTGGTATCGTTGAGAGAGATAGATAGATAGATAGATAGATAGATAGAGAGATAGATAGATAGATAGATAGATAATGAACATAGATAAATAATGAACATTTTGAATTCAGTTTTGCATTATCAGCCAGATCAATTAAATACCAAGAAATATTATGTTGTAAATAAAACTCATAATTACAAAACCTGCGGAGACACATGTTTTCAACCAAATATGACAGACGTGTCATTGTAATAAAGAAAAAAATGATAAAGATTCATGATTGCGAAATGTGTGCTCCATTCATAGATATTGAGTGTTTTATTTCTTCATGCAAAACCCAGTAAAATTCAAATTTCATGGAAAATTGGCGTTCGTCATTAACAAATTTTTTCCTCGAAAAGTTCCATAAGTTTACAATCGAATGAAAGTGAAGCAAATTAGAAAACAAATTACTCAAGCGTGAGTTTTTTTTAAAAAAAAAACAGTTTATTTCGATATTCATTAATTTTCTTTGCTGAATATATTAGATCGTTGTTATGCATAACAAATAATAGTGTTTCTGCACGCATTTCCATTCTGCTTGAATCATAGCTCTATATTTGCCTTCAAATATTAATGTATAATGTATAATCGACAGTTATCTTAAAGCCATCTAGAACTCAACTTCACTATAATTTCACTAAACTCAAAATTGTAACAATGCTCAACCTATGAAGTCGGTTTCTGCAACATCCTAGCCTTTGTTTAATCCGTCTGAGTTAGCTTGACATTTGTTTGTGAAAAGATTTGTCTTGGTGCGTTCTGTTTCTCATTTAATCTATTTTTCTTTTGAAAGGCTACTTCAGTAACCGGTATAAGATATCTTGTCACTTGACCGGACATCCTATGCTTTCCTATAATTATTCAATGCTAAAAGAACTAAACATTACATAGTTTGATAAATGTTAATTTTCAGAACCTCTATAACAGATAGGTTGGCGTGATAAATGCCACAACTTGCCGTTAACAAACATGCATCGTAGTCGCCGAGAATCTTCGAAGAATCTCCTCACTATTCCATGATAATGAAGAGCCACTTTCGCAATTTCCAGCGTAGACTTATCTAAAGCTAACTCTGACCTTATTAAGTATCGATATATATCAAATCTGTATAATGATACATTATGAAACTTCAAATCCCCAATATGGTTAATAATTTGGCATTTCGGGATTCAGAGCATTTTATACAAATGTCTGCCGTTTGTTTACATCTGCACAGAACGGACTTTGTTTCGTTCTATACAGACAGGCGTCGGAGCAAATAAACATTTAAATTGGTTTATTCATTCGGTTTTCTACGGCTTGAAAACCCTTTACAGGTTTCTTTAAATTTGGTTACGTATTTATTTTATATATTGATAAAGCATGAATTGGACAATAATGTGAAACACAATGTTTGATTTAACATAGAGGGGAGAGCCTTAAAAAGATAGAACTCGATATAAATATAGATAAGTAGATAGAACGCGTTGTTTGCCATCTTATCTTAGTGACATAACATTTCAGCTAACGTCAGGACTCCCGATAATAGTAAGAGTTATATTTTCATTTTAAGTTGCTTCCCAGTGCTTCATAAATGACTATAATGAAAAAAGAACAAGGCTCAAGGTAAAAAAAAATATTTATCTGTAGAAAGAGAGAAAAAAATATTAGTCATATTTGCAAAATTATGTTTTAATATATGGTGTCCTGACTAATTTCTGTATATAAAACAGAGGATGCCTGTGTGTATGTCTGTCTGTGTAATACCTTTTCACTCGAGATCGATCTAACTGATTTTGACCAAACTTGGTACATACATTGTACCATGTAAGAGATAGGCTCTTAGCGTAAAACATCGATAATTTTTAAAAATCAATAATCGATAAAGCCGATCAAATATCGATAAATTCAACTTTCGTTCAAACTCGGTATCTAGGTTACTTACATCATGGAGAGCTCACCAATACCTCATGGTAATTCTATTTTCCTGAAAAAGGTGTTTTTTTTAATCCTTTGAGACCTGACCACCGGTTGAACGGTGGTAGAGAAAAATGACTTAATGTCCATCTACCGGTTGAACGGTGGGTAAACACTTGTAACTATTTTTATATCTATCGGGAAACATTGCATACCAATTATTTGCGGAATTTGACTCAAAAGCTTAGACAAAAGAAATAAAATTGATCAAGAACGCATTATCTCAAAGGGTTAAGAGAAAGAATTTGTAAATTTTAACCGACGATAGCACTTGCTTTTCGGTCAATAAAGGCCGAATATTCCCATATAAGAAAACGACTAATATGGTTATTACCCTTATACAATGTCGCTAACCAGAGAAATGAATAAGCATATTTGAAGATGTCTTTATGCTGGCTTACGGCCATATCACGTTGAAAATACCGGTTCCTCTACGATCAACTGTCGAGTCTAATCAGTGGCCAAATGGGTGACCATTAGGAATATCAAATACTGTATTGGGTGTTTGGGTGGGTTAACTGATAACTAACGACTCTAAATAGGAAATGGAAAACCCGATTTCCAATTCCAGTCGGTTTCGTTATATGCAATAACGTGCAATTACACTTGGGAAAGATATGATTCCACCTATTCGATCCTCCAGCTATGGATTAATTAGTATCACTTGTATCAGTTAATCATTATTATCTCCAAAAGATTCTTACAATCCTAAAATAATGTCTGGCTTTAAATAACCTGCAAACAGTTGATAAGCCGGAGAAAACAAATCATTCAGTCAATCTTTATAAAGAGACGGATGAGTTTATCTACTATAAGAGATGCAGTTAATTATCAATCAGCTTTTATTGAAAGTACGTTTATTATTTTCATCAAAAGATTCAGTGCGTGTTTTTAAAAGATACTTTTAAAATTTTGCAGACATGAAATAAACCTTTGTTACGATTTTTTTTAAATTTTCAAGCAATTCTCTGGGTATATTATTCTTCGATATAAATATTCTTGACCCACCTTTATTTTATTCCAGTTCTTTGCTATCTTCTCTTTTGAAATAATGATCTCTTTTATTTTATTTTTAATTTCAAGTACTTTTTCTCGTTGTTCTTAATCAAAATGTTTGCTTTCGTTCTATGAGAAGGAAAACATTAGTTTTCTACTCGATCATTAATAGGCCCGTGTGTCGTAAGATAATATATGTGCCAACTAAGGCAATAGCTTTAACAAATATAAATTTATGAGGGCAAATATAAAGCCATCTGTTGATATTAGATCTCTAATTTTAATGATTGATCGTCGTGTCCATGTGCATTGAAATATTTGGAAAGCATTCAAAATCTAATGAAATATGAATCTAAGACAAAAACTCTTTAGTTAATGGAACATAAAAGAATTGAATATAAGAAAAAATGTCGATTGATTCAACAGTTAAAAACAAAACAGAAAATCTTCTCAGGATGCGGTAAAGTTATTTCAATGTTTCACATTTATAGCATTTACCAACATGATGCCAAGTTAGTATTCATGGAGTTAGTTGAAAATAATCAATAAAATATGTCATGTTTACGAGAGACAAAAAATACCATACAATGAATTGACGGTGTCTTTGAAATAGTATGAAAATCGTCGTCGTCGTCTTCAAATGAATCTTCTTTAAATTCGTAATCTCCTTCGAATTCTTCTTCAATTTCTCCTTCGAATTATTCTTCTTCCTCAAATTCATCTCCTTTAAATTCTCAATCTTCTTCTAAATCTTCTTCTTTAAATTCTTAATCTTCTTTAAATTTTTTTTCTTCTTTAAATTCTTCTTCAAATTCTTCTTCAAGTTCTTCTTCAAATTATTCTTTTTCTTTAAATTAATCTTCTTTAAATTCTTAATCTTCTTCTCAAATTCTTCTATAAATTCTTAATCCTCTTCCTCAAATTCTTCTTCAAATTCTTCTTCAAATTCTTCTTCAAATACTTCTTTTTCTTCAAATTATTCTTTTTCTTCAAATTATTCTTTTACTTCAAATTGTTATTCTTATACTGCAAATAATTCTTCTTCAAATTCGACATCGTCTTCTTCAAATCTTGCTTCTTCAAACTCTTCTGCAATATTCTTAAAATCCTTCAGAATCTGCTTCTTCAAATTCTTCTTTAAATTCTACAACTATCTACCATTTTTCTTCCTCTTCATTTTCTTATTGTCCCTCTTTTTCATCCTCCTTATGTTCTTCTTCCTACAATATTCTTCATACTCATCGTCTCCTCCATTTTTTTTACTTCTTTCATCTCTTCTTCTTCTTCTTCTTCTTTTCACATTCCGCGTTTCCCTGTAATTTTTCTTCTATTTCTTCTTTATTCTTCTCCTCCTCTTATTATCCTTCGCTAATAACGAACTAATCAGTTACATAATAAAATAAACAGTGTATGCTGGCTCGTTTTTTGTTTATTTTTTTTATCTTCCACGCAAGTACGATATAGAGAGTTTGAATGCGTTTCAAAAAGACAAAAGTATTTCTATCTAAAACTGTATCTCTTTACCTCAGTCCGTTTAACATTCTTTCTATCGCTTATGATGAAGTATTACTGGAGACATACACGTAATACACACATATATACCTGCATATATTTCTATTCATATATATATATATATATATATATATATATCGCAGATAAATTGCTGGTGTTAGTAAAATAGTTATAGTTTTATTTCGCATTCAAATACATTCTAATTATAAACAGGATGAAAATATGCTAAAAAAAGTAATAAATACTAAGATATCCACCACATATCCTAATAAAAAATATAATTAATTATATACTATACTAAATTCAATATATCTAATTTCATAATTAGTAATGGCTCGGCCCCACAAATGAATGTGATGCAGAAAACCAACATAATATATAAATTGAAATGTCCCTTGGGAGATTGTATCTCCAAAAGAAAAAATAATAGTTATATTGTTCACAATAAAACTCCGTGTCTCGAAAGTTGAGATTTCATTTGAATGAACATTTCTAAACATTTACAACAGCATGCCTGTCTACATTCACAGTTTAGAAAGATTCTTATTGAAAATACATCTGTACTTTTTCCTGAAAATAATAAAAATAAATGTAAATTCTGAAGCTATCTATATTAAAATACTGAAACCAATCCTTCATAAAATTAATTATGAATACTGCACAAATGTTTTAAAATATTTAAAGCAGATAGTTTAAAAATATCTAGGTTTTAACTAATCGTATTAAACAGTTTTCAAAAAACAGATAGACCTATTATGGCCTATTTGCATCCCTTGACGTTACTGCACGAGTATGCTTACATCATAAATTTAAAAATCCTACAGTACATAAATGTAGTGTTTTTCACTCAATAAATAAAGAATTTAATTTTCAGATAAACAGAAAAAAAGTTGTCGTAGATAAAAGAAGACCCCTGATAAGAAAAGACAATGAAGATTCAATTTCTCTAATGTCAAAATACGTATCAATATGGTAACTTTTTTCTTCCTTTAATAAGGATTCTGTAACGAGTTGGCGAGAGAAGACGTTGTTCCCTCGATACGAAAAGAAATCGCTTGGCAAAATGCATAGTTTGTAGCTGTAAACAGAAATGATTTCGGTGCGATTCGAAACTGAGCATCGCACTAACCAGTTGAGATTGATTTATCCGCATACAATGAACGCACAATAGACAAGTCAGGTTGTTGGGAGAGTGACGCGATTTGCATATCCATATGCAAATTTAATAAAAACACCCGTATTGAGTACTTTGCATGACAAATAAAGAAAGAAATCGACGCCGGAGGCGGGGTGGAAAAAAGGCGTTTGTAACGGTGACTCAGAACAGCAAGGACGGGAAGGAAACAAAGACGAGCGATAGGGTTTCTTTTCTTTTTTCTTTGCATTGCTTTCTTTTTATTTCAGATACTAAGAAGCTTGTCTGGGAATATGAGAGGATCATTTTAAAAATAAGTAGACAAAACTTGTCTAAATTATTTCATGAGACCTGTGTTAATATGTGTGTGTGTGTGTGTGTCTGATATATATATATATATATATATATATATATTATATATACATAATAAACATATATATATATATAACATCTATATATATATTATTATATGATATATATATATATATATATATATATATATATATATATATATATATATATATATATATATATATGTACACGATGTAAAACTAACATAAAACTGTTAGAAAGTTGCTCGCACCCACTAATCTAGATAGAAAGATAAATAATAAGAGACTAGGATAGATAGATAGATAGATAGATAGATAGATAGATAGATAGATAGATGGATAGATAGATAGATAGATCTCACGATTTCAAATTCTTGTGTGTAAATGTACAATGCAATCTTTCTATCACCCATTCTCCCATATTTACTCACGTTCCAAAATAATGAAATGAATACACATACACACACATACATATATACATGTAAATACATACATACATACATATATATATATATACATATATATATATATATATATATATATATATATATATATATATATATATATGCGTGTGTGTATGTGTGTGCGTGTGTTCATTTTAATAATTGAATGGCGCCACTCTTTCTATCCGTGAATAACAATCAAGTGCTTAAAGGTCGCTTCGATTTGGTGTAAAGGTTACACGTGTGCATGAAATCTGCATGCGGATGCACAGCTGGAGACATGCAGGATGCATGAGAGGATACATGTAGTTTGAAGTGAACACGAGGCTGTTGTTTTGCGTGACTGCATCGGTTGCTGGATTATAGAAATAGAGAGAGACAGGGAGAGAGAGAGAAATAAAAATGAAGTGATATATATATATATATATATATATAGATAGATAGATAGATAGATAGATAGATAGATAGATAGATAGATATAGCGAGAGAGAGGAACAGATTCAGATAGATGGATAGATAGAGAGAGAGAAACAGGAACAGATTCAGATAGATAGATAGATAGATAGGTAGATAGATAGATAGATATGAACAAACTGAAATAATATAGTCAGAAAGTAATCAGAATGTATATCGTCTGACTTCAATACGTACATATAGAATATTTGAAATGAATTTAATAAAGGTTATTGCTATTTGCCAACATATTAAGATTGATATGTTATAACTAAACATATATATATATATATATATATATATATATATATATATATATATATATATATATATATATATATATATATTCTGTATGAACATTAAATCACCCGTCTCGCTCTCTCTGTCTATCTATCTATCTATCTATCTATCTATCTATCCCAGTCTTTCTTTTATCTATCTATCTATCTATCTATCTATCTATCTATCTATCTATCTATCTATCTATCTATCTATCTATCCCAGTCTTTCTTTTATCTATCTATCTATCTATCTATCTATCTATCTATCTATCTATCTATCTATCTATCTATCTATCCCAGTCTTTCTTTTATCTATCTATCTATCTATCTATCTATCTATCTATCTATCTATCTATCTATCTATGTGTGTGTGTGTTTACGTGCCTCTGTGTGTGTATGTGCGCGCACGTGCATACACGCGTCCCTAAGTATAACGAAACTGATCAACAAATACTCGGGGACATTTACAAACAGAATCTAATCAAATTAAAGAGCTCAGGATATCGATTTCTTTATTGATTCTTGTTTGCCGGAAATCCGCCTATGAACTGTGTTGTAATCGAAGGGTTCATTTCTACGAGAGGAAGCTGGCAAATTGTTGCAACCAGCTTTTTTCTCCTTGGATATCAGGTGCCTGTTTAGAAATTCGAAGGCCAGTCAATGCACATTCGTTTCTATTCAAATAACGACTCATAGCAACCCTGCCACTTTTTGATCATATAAATTTATATTGTCCGACGAAAGAGTTTTGTTAAAAAACGCCAGCCTTCTCCATCTATCCGTTTCAATTTTCTAATTATATTAAATATATAAAGAATTTTATTTTAATATCTTACCGAGATTCTATCGCAATATTTAGTGAATATGTTTGGCCTTAACTTTAAATTGTAGGAATTCAAAAGTATCGTTTCATTTTGGTTAAGTTTTCAATCATATTCCACGGAAGCTTGCTATATCATGTAGCGACGTCTCTGTTCATAAATTTATTTAAGCCGCTGTCAATAAATCAGAGTTTTCACCACTGATCATTCTCTAATTTGCTTCTGTTTGCCTTCATTGTATTTTTATAGTAAAGTTCACCCAAGAAAATACTCGAGAGTCCCGCACGGTTATTGATATTTTTTTATGATATAGGAGGTGTGTGATATGAATGAAAGAGCAATTGGTAGGAATTGAAACTTTAGAGGATACGGAAGACTGATAACGATTGACTCGACTGACAGCGGTTAAGATTGTAGTTTTCAGTGAAGCACACACGTGGGAGTATGTTTCACAAAGTAGAAAGTCTTGTAAACAAGCTGTTTCAAAGGATTTTTTCTTACATTTGCAATACGGAGGAAATTAGGATAATTTGACTCTGTGGAAGTAGCATAGAGTGTCTTCGCTGTAAAGATCTGAACTGGGGGAAGTTTGATTGCGTATTTAAGTTCTCTGATGTACTAAGATATTTTACTTTTTCTATTCATCATTTTGCAGTTAGCTTCCCATTCTTTTGTTAATATTCAGAACGTAAGTGACAGATCGATTCTTCAGCTTTTGAAATCTGATGGAGATAAAAGAAGATTTTATGAAAACTGTGATTTTTTTCTTAAAAAATTTCTTCCTTCCAGGAATATATTTTCTAAATCAATTTGCATAATTCCAAAATATACGACAATCATCTGACTACTGAGCAATTTTTTAAATGTAATATGAGCCATTATCGTAACGTTTCCACAGATTGGAAGTGGAGTGTCACACTCTCATTCTTACAGAGACCGTTTCGTTTTTCCTCTATGTACAATGTCCCTTCAGGATTTTGGGGATAATATCTTCTGTCATTTGTAGCTGTTAATAAACTATGCTTTTGTCTCTCCTAAACCCTCTTCTGCCATCCATCTACTCAAGTTCCCTAGCTAGGTTATGTGTTAATTTCCTATGTCACTTTTATCTTTGATCTGTCTTGTGAGCATCAAATTTCCCTATCTCTCTTTCCTCATTATGTGCCCCAGAATTTTCAAATGCCTCTTCCTGGTTTTTCTTTCTATTTTCTCAAAAAGCTGTTTCGTTGCTCGCATGTTTGGCCTATGGAATTCTCAGCATCCTTCTGTAGAACCACATTTCTATTGCTTCAAGACATTTCTTCATCTTTGAGGGGATTGTCCATCATTAATGCTCTCGGAAAAGGCATGAATCCATCTTCTTCTACCTATGAATTAAATAGCAGGAAAGATTTGGCTCAATGTGCTCGAGTAGCAGGCAAGCTGGAAGAAGGGAAAATTTGTATTCAAACTGTCGTAATATTAAGGCAGATATTGGTTTGTAGAGCAACCAGCGTAGGAGGATAACTAACTATTATTGATGTTTATTAATTGTACACAGAATGAAATCGCCGATCCGTTTTCTAAATCCTGTCGAGACAATTTGCTTTTCTCTTTTGACAAATGCTCTTTGGAAAGATTCTACCTCTTCTTCCACCCCAAATAAAAAAGAACTCTAGGTCCTCTTGATATGTTTTCTACCAAGTCTACGAGATGAATATCTTTGACCCCAGAGGCCCTAAATAGAGCCCCTAAACACATTTCTTTCCCTCCAACACACTAGTTTTTTGGTGTGTAAACCCACACACACTAAAAAAGAAGAAAAGCCTTCACTCATAGTTAATCCTGCAGATCTCGTACCCTATACACATATTGGCGACAGTGGTTAGGCGATGACCAGCCAATATATATATGAGTATAGTGAATATGTATAAGTCATTGTCGAATACTGTCTTGGATATAAGGAGTCCATTTGACTCCATCTTTGTGTTATGAATATTTCCGAATTTAGCCTCGTTTTCCTCGTACGCTTGCCTCTTCTTCGTAGTGCATCTGCATTATTTAAATCTTTTCCTGCTGCTTCTTATTCGCGTGGCAAGAAACACTGGACAATTTTTTATACTTCGTTTATGAATGAAATTCATGTCGTTGTCCATCGAACAAGAAACATTTTGTTTTTCTTTTTTATCATTTACTTCATAAGTCCCGCTTGTTGTTTTATAAAGGTTTCTTTCTGTATATCTTAGTGGTAAATTTCGACAAAGGAGCGCATTACATAATTGTACACACACATACACACAAAGACACACACACATACACACAAAGACACACACACATACGCAACTCATCGACTAGCACACACACAGATAACCAATCAAATATACACTCATATATATCTTATTTTTCGTAATTCATGGATTTTGTAAAATGATGTGCCTTATTCCTGTGTAAGATGATAAACTACATTCAACAGCAAGGCCTCTGATCAGGAGGTTTTTAGGAGCGTGGAATCACCTCTTAATTGCTGATGTTCCCAGGCCCACCCTGACCCGCGGAGGTAGCATCTGCCAGGGTCCCAGCAATAGGCAAATAGTTACTTCCCACCAAAGGTGGGTAGACACTATAAAATTATAAAAATAGTTTTTAACACCAGCAATACATTTTGGGGAAATAAATTACCAGCAATACGTTTTTGAAAACAAATATTACCAGCTATAAAAATCTTGTCGACATTAAATAACCCATTGAAGTTGATATGCCGTAAAACAGAGCAAAACAAAGCATTGTGAAATAATTTAAATTTTCACTCAAGATCTGGCGTCATCAAAGAAACAGTGAAAATAAAAATTACTTTTACATTACCTGATTTATATTAAGTTTCTAAGCGCTTAACAAACTTTATCCTTATGAAAATTAGAGTTTAATTAGTTTGACTTATCATTTAAATCTCATTCATTCGGTACTAATAAGAACAAGAACTAAATTTCAATAATTCGCTCGGATATTAATCAATGTGAAAACATAGATCATATTATGCGCATTGAGAGTATTGTTTATAAATTAATTTGATGTTCATAAAAGTTTTTTCTTCAACTTCGGAATGTGTCTAATGTAATTAGGAACGCATTATGTGCAATCTATTTGATAAACTCCTGCTGCAGATGTAAAATATTTAAAGTATAAAAAATGAGTAAACTTAATACGGAGTTTAATACAACACAAAGTTATTAATAAAAATATATCTTTGTTGGATTTCGTTGTTATATCTGCTCCGTGGATATCTTTGGATTTTTAATCTCCCGCAAATTCGTACGTATATTTAAATTTGTTTCAAACATATTTTAGCATTTTTCGAAGACTGAATTAACATCCGGTTGTTCGTATACGCATGTGCAATAAGAAAAAAGGAATATTTTCAATCTTAACACAGCAGGGAAATAGAAAGAAGAATGAATTAAAAATCACTTTCACAGCCAAACAATGTAAATTTATCAGTTTTCCTCTTAGCCGCCAGATGACGTTAAAGTCAGTGTTTATCTTCGGGTGGTGTATAAAGTCTGAAATTGAAACAGATTTGGCATGGATTCAGCTGGGCAAGTTCGGAATATAATAACGAAAAACATGAATGTATTTGCCAACAAATTGCTTAACTTCTATTAGGTTTTTCTGGCGCGTGTTGAGATAAAAAAAAAAGGTCCGTAACTGTTTCCCCAACGCCAGAACTTAACTGAAGCCCTTACACCTACCTGTTCAGTTTTTACAACTATTCTCAATATATAATCAGCTCTTCTCACCTGATTAACTTTTTTCTGTATCGACACATTTACAAGTTCAAAAGTGAAGAATAATCGTAAAGTATAAAGTTTCGGTAAAATTATAATTCATTAAGAAAGAAAACTAGAGGAACTACTACAGATAGCAGTAATGTAAAGTGAGAAGAAGGTACTATACATCACTTGTTAGAACACAACATGTATGGTTGAAAGCATAAGCAAAAGATTGATACACGGTTGTCAGCAAAAGAAAGAAACGAATTGGAGACACCTTTATCAAGCAATTAGGAAAATTTAAATATCTAGGAAGTGCTTTAATTGAAGTTGAAAAACGTCACACTGAAATCCGAAACTTCGGTGAAATAAAGAAGATGTTAAAGCTAAGCAAAGTATAAAGACATTGCTGAACTTTTATGTAATATCGATCCGCCTATATGGTAATGAATGCTGGACAATCGCCTCACAAATGAAGTCTCATAGAAAAGAATTGAGGCAACAAAAATGTCTTTCTGCAGAAGGGTGCTAAGAATACCATGGTTTTAACATGTGAATAACGAGGAAGTTTAACTCGACAGTATCAATGCCGGTCAATGAATGCCGAACGTTTCCTTATAAGGAAATGACTATTATTATTATTATTATTATTATTATTATTATTATTATTATTATAGTGAACTCGTAAGGATGTAGTAATTTCAGATATATAAAAATCAAGACAATCCGGGAAAGACTGCGAATTTATCATATGAATAGTTTATCCCAAGATGCTTTACAGGTAGAAAAACAAGATTTATATTATTCAGAGAGATCAGATAAAAATATTAACATACTGAATTCAATTTCGTTATTTTTATAGCATATCAAAAATTCATAGGTTAATAACAGCTGAAATATATTTTGGGATTGTAAGAATAATATTTTTTGCGAATGAATATTGCATTAACAATTCTTTAAGAATATTTTGATTTTTTTCAAGATACATGCTTTACTATTTAACCCATAGCTTGGGGAAGGAAATGGATTCCTCCATTTCTCAAGGATATTTGCCTGTAAGTGAATATAAATGTGATTCGAACTTGGCTCACGGATTTCACATTCCGAGGGCAGAGACAAGGAGCATATAGCCTACCTAAGAAAATTGGCATTGGAAAAATGGATGGCAGAATATGGCTTTGCAGAGAAATTAAGAGAACAAACATTGCTGAAAAAGATATAATGTTGAGAATAGTTATGACTTCTTCACATTCCGAATTGACGCGGCACATAAAAAAAGGAAAATATTCTGATAGATTTTAGGGGATGCTGAAAAGTTCTAACTATGATTAAAAGGCATTTGCTTCTAAAATCTGATCATTAGGAAGTGGATTAGCATGAGAAGATTTCACCACGATGCGTTATGTGACTCACAGTATATTATAACAGAAAAGTCTTTGGATCATTAGAGACGCCAAATGAATCAGCGAGTTACGCTGAAAGATGAACTCCGAATTAGCAGGCGCAGATCTGCATTTCAGAGTCTGCCAGTGGCTGCCTCTTTCGTGCCGAGTTCATTATATTCACTTACGTGCAAATACCGTTAGGAAAGGTATAAATCCCTCTCTTATCCACCAGCTATGAGTAAAATAGCAGGGCCCTATAGCCTGGGGTGGCAACTAGTCTACGAGAAAGAAACTCTAAATTCAAACCGGATCGCATTATCCTAAAAGTGTGAAAGCATGCGTCTGGAGAGCGCATATAAATGCAAATTCCCACTGAAACTCCTACTATTGATTTACACGTCTGAATGAATACGACCCCTTCTACGTTGCTTAGTTTCGGTTTGGGTGTGGCGTGTTCATTTGCTGCAGCCGGTTCAACCGACCGGGTAAATGGCGCGATAAAAGAAAGAAAAAAAGTAGATACCCCAGACGTGTGAACAGGTTACTTGACTGCACTTAGGATGTGCACGCGGGGGACAACTGATGAGAGGAAGCACCCACCCAAGTGTTAAGAAGAGGAAGGCCGCTTACGTTCTGACGAGGAGCAGAATCCACGTTGAGAGAAAATCCCATATACTCACACACACGTCCTGGGTAAGCAGTTAAACTACATCCGCGTCCTGAGAAAAATGATAAACTACATCCAGCAGTAAGGTCTCTGATCAAGAGGTTTTGAGGAGCGTGGAACCAACTCTTAACTGGTGGTGTTCCCAGGACCACCGTGACCCACGGTGGTAGCACCTGTTAGGGTCCCAACTATGGGCAAATAGTTAAATATTACCAACAATAATTTTTTGAAAAAAATATTACCAGCAATACGATTTTGAAGGAAAAATATTACCAGAAACGAATTTTTGAAAAACAAAATATTACCAGCAATAAAAATGTTGTCAACATTAAATAACCCATTGAGGATGATATGACGTAAAACAAAATAAGCCAAACCAATCAAAACCAAAAAAATACACATTCTATTCATACGAATCTATCCTAAAAATGCTGTTGGCATTAAATAACCCATTGAGGTTGGTATCCCGTAAAACAAAATAAACCAAACCAATCTAAAGCAAAGAATACATATTCTATTCATACTAATCTATCCTAAAAATGTTGTCAGCATTAAATAACCCATTGAGGTGTTGATATGCCGTAAAACAAAACAAAATAAACCAAACCAAACCTCACACACACTCGCCGAC
>OZ010586.1:9600571-9623071 GCA_963932145.1 Acanthosepion lycidas
AATATTTTTCTCTATCTCTTGTATCTTTGTCTTTTTTTTCTTTTTAATCTTTCTTTCATTTGATTTTATATTCTTTATTGTCATTCCTTTTTTACTTTCTTTAATTATTTACAATATTTCTTAATTATTCTTTCTTGACATTATTTTTCTATCTTTCATTCTTAATTTTTTTGATTTTTTAAAGTCTTTTTCCGTTTTCCTTTGTTTCTTTTCCTTTATTTCTTTTTCTTTCTTTCTTTCTTTCTTTCTTTCTTTCTTTCTTTCTTTGAAATCTTTTTTCCTCTGTTTTCTTCTTTCTTTGATTTTTTCCGTTTTTCTGTTTTCTTTCTTTAAATTATTTTTCTATTTTCTTTTTTTCTTCCTCTCCTTCATTCCTTCCTTCCTTCCTTCCTATCATTTTTACTTTTTTTTTACTTTCTTCATTTTCCTTTTCCCCTTCTGTGTTCTTCATTTTTTCCATTCTTTCTTCCCTTTTATCTTTCCATCTTTAATTTTCTTTCTTCTTTGTTTACTTGCTTCCCGGTTTATCCTGTTCTTCATTTCTGACCCCCTCTCTCTCTCCCTTGCTAACATCATATGTTTTTCCTTATTCTTTTCTTTTCGCTTCCATTCTCTCCTCTTTCAACCTTTCCTCTTTTTTTTTGTTCTCCTCTTTGTCTTACCATTCTTGCTTTCGTCCAATTTCCCCATTTCCTTTGCAATTCTTTCTTCAGTCTTGTAAGAAACTCTTTATTCTCAATCGGTTTGACAGATTCAAAGGGCAGGTCAAATGCTTTCTAGCGGATAAAAGTCCCGCCATCATTTTTCCCCTGTAGTAAATGCACGCACAAGCAGCATCTGAGCTGTGATGCACTTCTTTGGAAAGAAAATATGCTCGCGTATCCTCAGTCCACACCTACCTATACTTCAGCAAAAACCCACGAGGAAAACGTTGCTTTCAATGAAAATACATGTATAGGTGCTTGATTTGAAGCATCTCAATCCGTGCTCAAATTTGTGCAGGTTGAGAGCGGATTGTGGTGGCCAGTCAACAGACGACAACCGCTTTATTAGTATTTGACTGTTTTATGAAGGTAGAGATTTGACATTTGGGCGGGGCTCTGCAGTAAATGGACGTTATGTCTGGGATGTTGGAAGAGAAACGTGCGAAGAAGTTAGACAGAAAGAAAAAGATAAAAGATCAGCTAAAAGAAAGAAGATGAAGTCGTTGCTGGAAGGAAAGGATAAAAAGAAAGTAAACTGAAGGAAAATTAAAGAAAAAGATGGAGGATGGTGACTGGAAATAAAACGATAAAGAAATTAAATAAAAAATTAAAATTTAGAAGATGAGAAAAATACGTAGAAAGAATAAGAACAAAAGCAAAAGAAAAAATAGCTCACAATTTTTCTAAGAAAGACAATAATTATTTAAATATTTGTCAGTGTTAGAAATGATACCATGAATCAATCGAACTGATACAACGGTAAAATCGTCGCCAGACTGAGGTTTTCGGCTGCCTATATTGGCTACAAAAAATACAACGAACTGGAGTCACTCTGCAGATATTGCACTCCTGTTATAAATATGGCAATCATTGAAAGGATTTTTCAGCGAATTGCCATAGTTTTGGGGAAAAAAAGCTAATGGAGTGGTTCCCTGTTGCTTTATACATAGTATGGAATTCCCAGTTTTTCTTCATTCACATTAGATACTACTCTGATAATTAACCCAACGCTGAAGAACAAAAGATGCAGATTCACGTTTTTTCTTAAGAGTATTAATGACAATCTATCCCGGAACAGTCTATGTATGAATTTGAAGTCAGCCCGCCGATTCTATTTTCCGTCCCTTTATCTATTAAGCTATTCGCACATTTCTTATGGAAAGAAATAATGTCTCGAAATTCGTTGAAATATTCAGGGATATACTGAAGATCTAATGACAAGAAAACTAAGATTGACAATACAGAATACAGTAACATGACAAAACAAGAAGAAATAACAGAGACGGAATCTTTGGAATAAAAACTAACAAAAATATAAAATCAGTCACCAACGTCATTGACTGTTAACGCTATTTTGTATCAAAATAACAGACAGATGTAAAATCATTTCTGTTTGAATGTTTTCAACTTTAATGACTAACATTTCTGGCAATTCTGGCTTGAGATTTTTTTTTCTCTTTAATTCTCTTGATTTAAAAAAAATGTTTTCATGGGGAAAGCATCATCTCGGGTGTCTGTTCCATAATGTGGAACAACAGTTCTGGGGAAGAAGCTGTCTGAGTGGAATTTCCTCTTAACCAATGGAATATAAAGTAAATAAAAATGAGATGACTCTATGCTCGCCTTGTGGCTCGCCCTAGATGTGAAAATTTGACGAACGTAATCCACTCGAACATCTACCATGAAACTAGAGATAGACTACTAAAATGGTGACTATGTTTTATCTGTGCGAAATAATTCATCACCCCAAAGGAGGCGCAAACATTTTTTAACTTTATCGAGGCTTGAAAATGAGGATTGGGCAAGTCTAGACCAAGCCTCTTAAAATCCAGCAATATCATCACTATTTTCATGGATTTCAAAATAGTTGTAGATATTAAATTATTTTTTTAATATATAGGGTGCCACCATTTTTGGGCAAAAATCTTCCGGACTGTGTTTACTTGCTACTTTCATAAACTATAACGTTCATTGTTTTTTTTTTTTGAAATTCACATATCCATTGGTAGCTGAGACTCAACTTTTCAATAGTGATGCTTCCCTCGTCTATTCACACAAAATCTACTTGAATAATTGGAGAATGCGGCATCTAAAACTAAAAATAATGATAGTTTTTGCGTGTTATTAAATTGTAGTTTTACATGTGTTCTGTTACTGAATCGCAAAAATACACAAACTGGCGAGTTATTAATAAAATAGTTTTGTTTAGATTAACTCTGAGCGATTAGTCAGTAATTCAAATCTTTTTCTTTTTTTTATTATTATTTTAGCTGCTTTGCAACGATCGTGATGTTCAGCGCAAAGATGGCCTCAGTTATTGACGTTATTTTTGCTGCAGGCAGTCTACGTGAGTCAATAAAATCTGTTCAATGCCAACATCATTGTGTGTATTAATAGATTAAAAATTCTTCCCATGCTTGGCTACAGTAAACTGACGCTTTCGAGTCGAACATATATCATGTTTTAACCATTAATAAAACTAAATTGGAGCCTCAAAAGACAAGTGCACTGCCATAATCATTAGATGAACATCTGATCTTATACGATAATTCAAATGAATACATTATATCGGTACAAAAAATACAAGTTTCATATTGCCATCTGGATTGATATAGCCACAATGTTTCGGTTGTTCTGCTTTCCAGTCTTCTTCAGTTATCGTTTGCCGGGAAATAGCCTGACGTTCCTTAACCGATTGAGCCACAGAGGATCGTTCGGTTGGCAAGGTCGATGCATTTTACTACAAGCATCCATGATTCTCTCACGTACATTCATAACTGCTCAAAGCGTATCTAGATGTAAACAAACGACGTCACACATTATGAAATGGACAAAGTCTGTCAATTATTTTCAGACATCTTTATGTTTACACATTCTTTTTATAGATACAAATATTTAAGTAAATGCTCTGTTTTACAATAAACAATATTAATAAAATTTACCAGCTTGAATCGGTTAAGGCACGTCAGGCTATATGACGGTTCCGTGTAGGATACAGGTTCGATTCCTGTCGGAGGACGAAAGTTTTCTATGAAAATTTCTTGGACATTCAGGTCGGTAAATTTTAGTAATACTTTTTATTATAAATAGACCATTTACTTAAATATTTGTATCAATAAAAAGAATGTATAAACATAAAAATGTCTTAAAGTAATTGTCGGACTTTGTCCATCTCATAATATATATATATATATATATATATATATATATATATATATATATACATTTCCGTTGAGTTCTCTGGGGAGGAAGTCTGGGTTTGTAAACAGTGACTATTACGGCTAATAATGCAAGACTCTTCGGTAAATCGAATTGAGTTCTCTCAATCACTGTGTGTTTATCTTAAAATAAATACGCTTAAATTCACCTCCATCCCTTCTGTGCGACAACAAATTAGTGGCAGCATCCCCGACTAACGCCAAATCCGTCCTAGCTATAAGCAACCGGGCGTCTTGCCACACTGATGAGTTGTGATACATCAAAACAGTCTGTCTATGGATGACAATACATACATATATATATATATATATATATATATATATATATATATAAAACGAGAAAGAAGGAGAGAGACGAATATTATTGAATATGCCAGACAAGAAATACTGTGTTAATTTGATGTACTTTCTCTTGTTTTCGTAGAAACAAATAGTTTATTAAAATCTATGAAGCGCTTTGACTATTCGTTGTTCTTCTTCAAGAAAAAAATGTGTAACATGAATTCTCAAAAATTATTCTGTTAGGTGTTTTTATTCCAAGTCCATGTTGAAGGTTTAACAACACTGAAACTAAAGGAGATTGCTCGATATTTGCAAAATCTGATTTAAAATTCATATGACTTAATATTCTCGAAGATAAAAAAGCAATATGACATCAGTTTGAGTTCATCTGCAGATGAGTTCATTTGAGTTCATCACATAATTTAATCTTCTTATTAAAAAAGAATGCTACTCCAAACAAAGCAATAAAGCCGCTAAAAAAGCCACAATCTTTCTTTTATAAATATATATGCATATATTATACTCAAATAAGTCAAGCGATTGTGGTTTTCACTCTTTAAAAATTTCTTAGTTATTCTTTTAATTTTAACCAGCCCTAAAACAGGTTATTGTATTTAGTTTTTACATCAACCATAACTTGGAAAATGTCTTACGTCTGGTTTTTAGCCAAATGCACATGACAAGAACTGTTTTTTTCTCTCCCGTTCACCGTTAAGTCAATTTAGTTATCTTGATTCCTTGGGGCACATAAGACCACAATAAAACCTCTCCAACAGACGCGCTTCCGGACGATCCTCTTCAGGTCGGCCCATGTCGTGCCGGGACTGCCTTCATCTCTGCGTCAACACTTCTGCACCAAATCTGTTTTGGTCGACCCACTTTTCGCTCCGCTCATGAATTCCAGTCGAGAGCCTGCCTGATGTCACCAGAAGTAGGCCTGCAGAGTGCGTGGCCGATCCATCCCTATTTCCGTTTCTCTCTTGCCTCTTGATTCCTTGGGGGAGATAGGGCCGCAACAACACCTCTCCAACGGAAGCGGTTCCGGGCGAGCCTCTTCAGCTCGCCTAATGACATGCTGGCTGCCTTCGCCTGTGCGTCAACACTTCTGCGCCAAAGTCTGTCTTACGGTGTGTCTGGCCAATCCATCTCCATTTCCGTTTCTTGATGTCAATCTCGACTGGGCCTTGTCCGGTCCTGTTCCACAGTTGGTCGTTGGAGACGACTTCCGGCCACCTGATATTGAGGATCTTCCTAAGACATAGGTTGGTAAATGTCTGAAGTTTGTGGGTGTTGGTCTTGGTTACCCGCCAGGTTTCGGAGCCGTAAAGTAGAGCTGGCTTGGCGTTGGAGATCCGAATCTTGTTGCAAAGCGATAGGGCTGTTGATCTCCAGATTGGCCGCAAAGTGTTGAAAGCGTGTCAGGCTTTGTTGATTCGGCACTTAATGTCTTCATCTACCCCCAACCAAATCTCTATTGACAACGCTTCCCAGCTTGACAAACTTCTTGTCCTACCACGTCAAGGCGACACATCATCAGGACGGACTGTTGTTAAACAAGAGAAGAATTTTTCTTCTTGTGAATCGACTGATGATATTTGAGTAGAAATTGAAAAATGACTATTTACAGAAAGAAGAGATAAAGAGTGAAAGACTGAGAGAGGTTGAAAAAGAGAGAGACAAAACACTTATATATTTGCTTGCCTGGGTGAATAAACACTTACTTATCTATATGTGTACGCGCAAGAAGTGAGAGAAATCCATCTAGTAGATGATGGACTCACACGTCCTTTTCGATGATTGACGGTTTAACAGCAAGTTCTGCTATTTGATGTCCTGCTAGTGTTGATGCCTTTGATGACATTCTATGACCAAACTGAGACGGATAACACATGAGGCAGCACCATTTCTATTGGCTATATCAAAGTTAAAGAAGCGTTCAGTGTTCTGCTTTGTAATGCATAAAAGATAAAATACATCAATCCTTCTAATACCTTGTATGAGCACATTTCACTACTTTACAAGACCAGAAGCCACTTACTCAAATGGCGACAGAGAAATGTCAATAGAAAGTAGGTTTTGTTTAAGCCTATTCTTCATTCTCTAATGAAGCTTTAACAAAAGTGAAATATGTTAGATTCATAAAAGTTACCGACTTGTGCTTTATCGTTCTTTCGGATTCCAATTCATATTTGATCAATATATTATTCCAATTTATATATATATATATATATATATATATATATATATATATATATATATATATATATATATATATATACATATACCTCCTGAAGATTCGTTAGTTGAAACCTTGGTACGTAGGTTCTGGCACACTAGGTTATATATATATATATATATATATATATATATATATATATATATATATAATAAAATAATTGGAAATATTAACAATGAGATTTATAATTCAGTGTTCTTAGCATTTATTTTTATTTTTAAAAAATAGTGGTCGATACAACTGTAGAGCATAATATTATAATTGTTTTTTAAATATATTTGAATAATATATTTTTAAAAATAGTTGTAATATATATATATATATATATATATATATATATATATATATATATATAGATACAGAATGTGATTGGTAAATTTTCGCCATTTTATATCTTTAATTTTGCGCATGCGCCTTGTTTGTTTTTTGATTTTGTCGACTGCACAATATAGTAGAATCAGTTGGAAAAGAAAAAGAAAACGAGCAATATGACGCAATTTACTCCGCCGGAAATTTGGATAGGCATGGTGTGGTGCTTGCCATTCTCGTCAGAAGATCCGATACTAATATTTCACAGTGTTTGGGTGTCAATTTGTTGACGGTGTAAAAGATTCGGAAAGAGTTTAAAGAGTCAAATGATGATTAAGGTGTTTGGTGTGACCACTAGTGATGGGGACGTTATGCTTCCATTCATCTTCCACGGGGCCTCAGACTCAAAATGGAGGGCTACCTCCAGTGCCTTGCGGTAGTGCTACCCCGAATCAAGATGGTAGCTCCTGGAAGACCTAATGTCTGTCAACAGGACAATGCACGGTACAACTATATCACCCAATGCATCTCCCCAAACTACAACCTCCTTGATTATTTATGCATGGGGCGCAGTTAAGCGAGAGACCATCAAAACTCTTTGTAACACCAACTAAGAACTGTTGGCAAGAATTACGTCAGCATTCACCACCTTAAACAAGGATACCATCCAAAAGAGATGCAGAAGATTCAGAAGTCTTCTGGAGGCCTTGCTTGAAGTCAATGGCGATTTTATTGAATAAATTTACTCCTTATGATTTCAAGATATTTTTGATATCTGTTAAAATGAAAAGTCAATGTTTTCTATTAATTTTGATGTAATTTACACGGCAGTTTATCCATCATACCCAGTTCATAGTATATGTGAGAAAGCGAGAGAATGTGGACAAAAAAAGTCAGCATTTCATGATGTCTATCAGTTTTCACGCCTCAGTGTAATCTTCTTAGTCGAAAGGCCAAATTGAGTCTATGAGACTGATCGTCAACATGATTCCTTATCCACAGTCCCTGTCTCTAAATGTTGTCTTTCAGATATTGAGTACCTTTTCCATATATTAAATTGTTTGATAATAATAATAATAATAATAATAATAATATATGAATGAATATTTTCACAATAACGTTCATCCTGTACAAGGGACAAAAACCATTCGAAGAAGAGGCACAATTTATGGATATATGTGGAAAAGATGACAGGTTAAAATAGCAGTGATCCTGGATCCATTCTCTTGGGAGTTGGTTCCACTAAATAACAGTTGTATGCGTATGTGTGCGTACTTCTCTATGTGTACATGTTGGCGAAACGTAAACTTATCCAGTATGGAAGTTCTATATCTATAGCGACACACATCTATATAAACGTATAGCATGAAAGAACAAAGAGAAGAGTCAGTGGCGCGTAATGACCGCATAAAATATGAACGAAAGACGAGATTGAAAGCAAATAAATAGCCTGGCTATAAATACCTGAAGTTCACTATATAATTTTAGCAAGTGAAACGCGCTTTGAGAAGCCAATTAATTGCGCTAAAATTACATTTGGAAGCTTAATTAACGAAGGTAGGTGTTTCCAGAACATAGATAAAATTGCTAGATTGTAGTTCGAGCCGATCAATTCTTTCGCCATTGATCACGGACAAAACCTCACTGCATATTAGAGAAAATTGCAAATTTAAAAATAATATTTCGGACTGAAAAACTTTAAATAATTTTAAAACCTTTCAGAAAAGACAAAAATAAAAACAGCTAATATATGCACACACACATACACACACACGCACAGACACACTTATATATATATATATATATATATTTATATATATATATATATATATATATATATATATATATATATATATATATATATATATATATATAACCATTTTCCGTACAAGTTTAAATTTGACAGGAAAAAACTTCATTGCAATTACACACACACACACACATACATATATATATATATATATATATATATATATATATATATTATGAAATTAATATATATATGAAAATAATACGTACACACCCACACGCACTCACATACAGACACACAGATACACACAAACACACACACAAACATATATATATATATATATATATATATGTGTGTGTGTCTGTGTGTGTGTGTATACAAATATTTTTAAATAAATAAATATATATATATATATATATGTGTGTGTGTGTGTGTGTGTGTGAGTGTGTGTGTGTGTGTGTGTGTATTATTGATGCAAATCATATCATCCCTACATGTGATTAAATAAAAAAAAACACAATTTATGACTTAAACGTTACTCTTAGTGGATACTCATATTTGAGTAGACGCTTTATTTTTTTTATTTTATATTTTTAAACAGTATATTTATTATCCTCTACCGTACTGAATATTTGGCGTATCTTATAACAGAAAAAAGCGGGCTTAACCAGAAGATCTATTTAAGTGAAACGTAGGTAGTTCCTGGCTCACTAGGATTTCTTTATGCACTTCTCAATTTAGCGTATTGAGCACTTTACGTTTTTTCTTTACTCGATTGTGTTTTTTTTTCCTTTGAATTGAAAATTACGGGACTAGACGATTTCTTTCGATCTACTCGGATATTTTTTAATCCATTCTTTTTTTTTCCCCATTTTTCCCAGATACGTATTTGCTTTAATATATTTTTATTTTCAAATTTACTATCCGTTTTTTTTCACCAAAAACACACATATACATATATATATATATATATATATATATATATATATATATATATATATATATATATATATATATATATATGTACATATATATTTACATGGGTTGAACAAAAAAATTGAAACACTTGTTAAATTAAAAAAGAAATTATTTAATATGGAGTTATCCTCACTTACAGCTTTAATACGTCTAAGAATGGTAACATACAGCTTCCTGACTTTATCCAGAGAAATTTTCAGCCATTCTTCCATTAACACCTGCTCCAGCTCTTTAAGACATGACGGTGGAGTAAAAGCGGCTCCTAACTTTCTGTTCCAAAATCCACCACAAATGTTCAATAATATTGATATTTGGAGATTGGGTAGGCCATTCCATGAGTTCTAGCTCACTTTCATGCTCTTCATATCACTTCTTAACCACTCGAGCGGTAGGTATTGGTGTATGATCGTCTTGCAAGATGCAGTCACCATCAGGGAATAAAGTCTGGACCGTTGAATGAACATGATCTACCAAAATGTTCAAGTAATCTTTGCTGTTGATTCTACCATGCAGGGTAACTACTGGACCGAGACATTTCCATGATATAGTGGCCCCCAACTATAACTGAACCACCTCCATGCTTCACTATTAGAAGGAGGCAGTCAGGGTTGTAAGCTTCTTTGTACTCCCTCCACAGATAAACTCGCCGTGAAGTTGGGAAAAGAGAAAAACTGGACTCGTCTGAGAATATGACTTGATTCCATTGATCTGCAGACCAGACATTGTGATCTCTGCACTGCATTAACCTCTTCTGAATGTAGCGAGTCGAGAGAAGATGTTTCCCTACGGCGGCTCTTCCATGATATGCAGCCTTATGGAGCTCACGACAAACAGTTTTAGTAGAAACTATACTATTCAGATGTTTATTCAACTCAGCAGTCACTTTGGCCGCAGTAATCCGAAGACTTTTTGCCAGATTGCGTCCCTGTCAGTAAGGTTACAAGTCCGGCCCAAATGGCTACAGTTGCTATTGTTTCTAGAATTGCGTCATAGTTCTTGATATGGTAGCTCTTGAAAAACCAAATAGTCCTGCAACTTTAGTGGTCAAGGCTCCTGCTAGGCGTCCTCAAACAATTTGCCCTTTTTCGAACTCGGAGATGACACGCATTTAGCTTAGATTTGACTAAATATTAAAAATAAATAAGACAAAGACAGTAAATTAGATAAATAAACCTATTCACAATAGATATAACCGGAAATTCCGAAGTTTTAGCTAGTTCTTAATACAGGGTGACCCAAAAAAAGGGAACTTTTAACAAACCGATAAAAGCAAGATTGATGGAAAAAATATTTTATTCATAGTAATCCAAACCTTAAAACATGCCATTTTAGAAACAATGATGGAATTTTCATTTTTTAAAAATAACGTCCTGTAGACGGCGTCATCCTGTACGAATGCATTCTTGAAATCTGCTGTTGAGATTCCTCATTAACTGCTGCAAAATCTCAGCTGGGATACTGTGAATTTCATCTTGAATTCTAAATGGCAAAATGTTTACTTACTCAAGCTCACTGTCTCACAGTGTTGCCACTTACACATGTCTGGCAATGCACACTTCAAAAATTTCCGTTTTTTTTTTGTCACCCTGTACAATAGGTCTTTGAAATATTGGAGTGTAATTTGCAGCTGTTCCAATTATTTTGCGCAAACACCATATATATATATATATATATATATATATATATATATATATATATATATATATATATATACATATATATATATATATATATATTGAATTTCGGAATATTTATTTTGCTCACAATATACAATCCTTTACTCGAAAATTGTCAAAATTCAACGAAGGTTTAAACAGACTGATCACTACGGTTCTTTTACTCAAGCATGGATGAATACTTTTGCCTAAATATCATTTATTCACAGATACACATTGTCGTATGTCGATTGCTTAACGATATATATATATATATATATATATATATATATATATATATATATATATATATATATATATATATATAATTTATAAATATAAGTGTAGTTGTGGACTCGACTACATAGGGAGGACGTCCCAACGTTTGTATCTGAGAATAAAAAAGCACTTACCCCACCCCCAGGATTTTGAATCCGAATGCCAGGAAAAGCCAACTTACCAATATTTCTAGCTCTGCTATTGCTGAGCATGTAATACATAGCAGGAATTGTGTGTTTGATTTTAGTGCGGACCGTTTTTCGATTTTATCTAGGTCTCAATCCTCATATCACCTCAAGGTTCTAGAGTCCTTGTATATCAGATCCCGTCAGCCTTCCCTTTGTAAACAGAGGGAATGCTTACTGGGTCTAAATGTTTTTTTTCAAATTCATTTTTTTCTTCCATTTTTTATATTAATTAAATTTACACGCTTATATATTTTTCATCTCCCAGAA
The DNA here is from genome assembly GCA_963932145.1 of Acanthosepion lycidas. NCBI lineage: Eukaryota > Metazoa > Mollusca > Cephalopoda > Sepiida > Sepiidae > Acanthosepion > Acanthosepion lycidas. The sequence continues at coordinate 9,612,438 of OZ010586.1, forward strand.
ATAAACTTGATAAGGCCGGGACGAAACCGATTGTTCTTTTTTAGCTTTTTTAAAATGCCATATAAATTTTGCTTATTCCGAGCTATCGTTAAATTTTGTACCATAAAAAAACTTATTTAAATATATATTCTGTTCATACGTCGTTTTTATGGATACACTTATTTGAGTAAATATTCTGTTTTTTTTTTTTTTTAATTAAACAGTATTTATTACTTTTACTGGCTTGTATTTTCAATAAATTTATGGGAAAATATGCGTCCATACGACAGGACTCGAACCTGTACTCTATACGGAATCGTCATTAAACCTGATGTCCTATGACCGCTCAGCCGCAGACAACATCCAGTTTAGCGAAGCATGAATTACTGCTTTTAAACACACACCTACGCCGAATTTTTCTCCATCTTTCATATCTGCTCTGAAACTGTAGCATAACATATACAATGACAACATATAATCTGTACTGTATTTAGATTACCCGTACTTTATAACTACACAGAATTCTGTGATAGAGTCTGATTTATACACATTTCAGTTTTGCAATAATTGTCTTAGTATAACAGTGACAATCCCCTAAAAACAGACCTTGGTATTCTAACAAATGTCTGTATGATTAGGCTGTTAGACACTGTTCAGCATCATGAAATCTTCGTTTTTCTAACACTGCAACATGTCATTACTATAAAAAATTTAAAAAAAGAAACAAACTTCCCATGGCCATCGTGCAGTCGATCGTCTAATATAGTGGTGAAACCTGTGTTATCCGCTATTAAAATTCGTGCCATATCTAGCGGTTCTCTCAGAGTTGTCTCCACGTTATTCTTTACATGAATTGGGTTTATTGGTGGCTGTAATATTTGCATTGTGACAGGCTTTGAAATTATGCTACGAAAGAAAACCTACGCTGAATAGTCATTGAGTTTCATCCGATCTTTGGCAGTTTTTTTTATTTAAACCCTCCTGGGTGTCTAGCCATCTTCCACACCAGAAAATCTTTGTAGAGGAACCGACTGAGTTGCCGATGACCTGAACATGTGGCAGATAGAACTGCGTTACGTCGTACTAGTGACATACGTAATGCGACAGAGGAGTAAGTGATCTGAAAGAAACGGTATTCGTCAAATTATCAGTGACTTGCATTAGTTAGACCTGGTTGGATTCTTCTGCTTAACAGGAATAAAATATAGAATGTTTATTTATGAAAGGAATCGAAAAGACCCAAGTTAAATATTATAGAAAAGCTGCATATCACGCGTTGCTAAAAATGAAACATATTACAAGCAATGAATCATTTTTTTTTTAATTTGTTTGCTGACGTATTTTTCCTGGCATGCTGAAAAAGATACCCTGTTGTTCCATGCCGTTAAGGCAACGATATACCTTAAGAAGCCCATAGAATAAATCTTTCGCGACATTGCAAAGGCAACAGAAATAAAGAGAGGAATAAATTCGATTTTTCCAAAAACAATTGGAAATATAAAAATACTTCTAAAAATTATAGACAATGCTTTCAGCTAATCAATATTTAATTGATAGAGAAAAGTCGCAAGTGAATGCGTTAATATCACGTTCAGAATTCATACGATTCACACTATGCAATAAAATGACTTTGAAAGAATCTATAAATAGCTTGATTCAGACCGATATGCACACTAGGTTGGCTGCAAATGATTTTTCCTGCTTTCATCTTCTGATTTTACTTTTGTCAATGGAGCTAGAACAATAAGTATATACTGTAAGTATATTATATGTGTGCGAGTGTGTGTTGTTGCTTAAAAATTATTCTGTTTATGGAGAAGAGAAAATACTCAATATTGGTGATAAAGCCGTTGTGGAGAAGTAGAAATCAAGTCATTGTTATTTTCACACGTTCAGGAAATATTTGACCTTCATTTAAGGTGTGAAAGTCTACATGAAGTGTGGGTTTCTAGGTCGACATGCAGTGTTTTCTATGACCGCACTGTTTACACACACGTGTGTGTGTGTGTGTGTGTGTGTGCTCACGTGTGTAGTGTTTAAAATTGATAAATTTATGAAGGAAGAATGCTCAGTTTCAGAAATAGAAAATTTATAGGGAGTACTGCGTAATGAAATTTGATATCATGATCTAATATATATTTAAGGTATATATATATATTTATTAAATACATTTTTATGTTTAACGTTCTTTTTACAGATACAAGTATTTAAGTAAATGCTCTGTTTATAATAAACAGTATTAAATAACATTTACCGGCCTGAATGTCCGAGAAATTTTAATAGAAAATATTCGTTCTTTGACAGGATTCGAACCTGCATCCTATACGGAACCGTCATTTACGCTGACGTGCCTTACCGTTAGGCTACAAAGAAGCGTCGGTTCGAATCCTGTCAAAGAACAAATATTTTCTATGAAAATTTCTCGGACATTCAGGCCGGTAAATGTTATTTAATACTGTTTATTATAAACAGAGCATTTACTTAAATACTTGTATCTAAAAAAAGAACGTTAAACATAAAAATGTCTTTAATAAATAAATTGTCGGACTTTGTCCATTTCGTAATATATATATATATATATATATATATATATATATATATATATATATAAAGTTTCTCTCAACTATATTAAACAGTCTTCTCCCTTACAGAAAAATATTATATATATGTGTGTGCGCGCGCGCGCGCGCACTTTATTTTAAGATATTACATCAAAAAATGGCAAAAACATTCTACACAATTGCTGTCGTGTTTCGATGCGAATCAACCCATCTCATCAGGCTTTAGTAAATGACTGGTAAGTAGACAATTTATTGAGATTTGAAAGCAAGATACACTTTCTTTTCACGACAAAAAAGAAAAGGAAAAAGAGTCAGAAAGAACGAAGAAGGGGTGGATTCAGGGTTTGTTTGCTTTTACTCAGATCAACCAATCGAAATGACCTACGTTAAAATTAAAGTATGAGCAGAAGCAAAAGTCAAGAAGTGGACGTTCGTAAAGGGTTATGAGCAGTAGATTTAGAATCATAGACGACCCCCAGATGCCGCATACAAGCGGATGTAAATGGCTACATTATTGTACACCAGACAATGTTATTTCATAGGAAAGATGAAAAGTAATTTAACAAAATACTCGACAAGCTACATTCCCTGAGAGTTTTAAAAAAGTCTCTTTTATATTTACTTTTACATTAATATCTATCTCTCTCTCTCTCTCTATATATATATATATATATATATATATATATATATATATATATATATATATAGATAGATAGATAGATAGATAGATAGATAGATAGATAGATAGATAGATAAATTTAAAATAAACGATACGGACAGTGGAATTATACTCCATTTGTTCTCTGGACACACACACACACACACACACACATATATATATATATATATATATATATATGTGTGTGTGTGTGTGTGTGTGTGTGTGTGTGTGTGTGTGTCTGTGTGTGTGTGTTAGCTTACTTTATCAATCTTCCTCACTTTGTTCCTATCGATTCGCTAAGTTCTGCATCACAGTATTTTCTGATCAATCTAGAGTTTTCACTATCTACCTATCTGTGTTCAATGTCTTTCCTTATATTTTCGTCGAAATATCTTTCATATATTTATCGATATCGATCTCTCGTCATCGATATTAGTTTTTTTTTAGCGTACCTGCGGTTTCATAGTTTTCTATCTGTTCCCGTTCATTTCTTGCTGTACACTTCGATCACGCTGTTCATACACCGACCAATAAACTCTATTTCCGTGTATTTCTAATTCTCTTCACATCTATCTATCTATCTATCTATCTATCTATCTATCTATCTATCTATCTCAGTCTGTTCATATCTATCTATCTATCTATCTCAGTCTGTTCATATCTATCTATCTATCTATCTATCTATCTATCTCAGTCTGTTCATATCTGTCTGTCTGTCTATCTATCTATCTATCTTTCTTTCTCAGTCTGTTCATATCTATCTATCTATCTATCTATCTATCTCGTTCTGTTCATATCTATCTACCAATCTATCAATCTCTGTCTGTTCATAGATATCTATCTATCTATCTATCTATCTATCTATCTATCTTAGCCTGTTCATGTCTATCTTTATATTTATCGTTCTATCTATACATACACACACATACACACTCACACACAGACATAGACACACACACACGTATATATATATATATATATATATATATATATATATATATATATATATATATATATATCGCTATCTGTCTGTCTATCTTTTCATCTCAATTTGTTCATATCTATCTCAGTCTGTTCATAACTATCTGTTTTCATTTTTCTCTTCTACTCCAATCCGATCTATTTTCATACATTCATTGCTATATACATCGTCTTAGCTTCCTAGAAACATACGGTCAATATTAATAAAAGGTGAAAAATGTACATGCTTTCTCTTTTTTTTTCTCTCTATTTAAACGCGATTGGTATTTATACGTCAATATTGCACGCGTTCAATCTCCAGATCATTTGACTATTATAGCAAAACAGCCAAATGTAGGCTCGATCCAGAGTGTTTTACCTTCAAGAAAGAATATTTTTACTAAGCAAATGGCTGTCAGGATTTGGGGCGTTTAATTTATTGATTTCAGCATTTTTTTATATTACGTAAGAAAATGTCTGTTATTACTTGTGTAGGATTTTTTTTAATGTTTTGCTTTATATGTTTGTTTGTTTTTTTAAATTGAGATGCATATCGGTAACAGGTTTCGAATCAGGGAACCAGAAGTGATTAAGTATCGCAACAAATGTATAGAAAAAAAGTGAGAGAGAGAGAGAAAAAGTCAATTGAGATTCGTTCAACGTAAAGAATCTCGGATATTTTCAATAGACACATACGTTATTTGACCAATGATAGAAGCATCGGCAGACAAAAGCCGGCCTTTGGCAGGTAGCCTGGACCGAGAACACAGTAATGAAACATTATTAGATTCAGCGCTTCAAAAGTCTTTGGAGCTTGCGATTTTATATTTAGTTGATTTTTTTTTTATTCTATCTGTGATTCTTTTTCCGAACGTCTTTGTGCACAACTCTGGAAGAACAGATCTTCTTAGTTTGCTAAACAAATATTTTATTCGTTAGTTACTTTAAATATTTTTTGAAAAACTTTTGCTGTTTTATTATTTTTATGAAGCTTACATTTGCCTAATATCTTTTACAATACAGATATGCGTAAAAGAAATCGAGAAAAGTATACAAGAAAGAATTATATATATATATATATATATATATATATATATATATGAGTGTGTGTGTTTGCGTGTGTGTTTGTGTATACATATATATATATATATATATATATATATATATATATATATATATATATGTATATAGGTATTTATAACTTATACAGTGATTCCCTTATTCACCTTGATCATCTACATATATTCTTTCATTTATATGCATATATATACACACACACACACATATATATATATATATATATATATATATATATATATATATATATATTACATGATATATATTATACATAATATTCTATGTATATTATATTATATTATATATATATATATATATATATATATATATATATATATATATATATATATATATATATATATATAATCTACATAGAACATTTGGGCAACAAACTTTCTTTTAAACATCTTTCGTTAAAAATTGTAGAAAAGGAAAATTTAATTCTTTTTTTTTTTTAGTTTTTCCAGGGTTTTTCAGTTTGGCGGAATAAGAGAGTACAAGCTTTTTTCCTTAATTTTTATTGTTTCAAGTGCTTTCGGCAACTTCATCAGCAATTTTCAAGGGGCTTTTGTTTTTATTGTTATTATATATATATATATATATATATATATATATATATATATATATATATATATATATATATATATATATATATATATATATAAAATATATATATGAAGAAATATAGTTTTACGGTGTGCTATATTTATAGGATGAAATGTTCAATATCAGAGATAGAGCGTATGTAAATATAAATATAAAAGTGAACATTGAAGTCAACACTCAGAGGCGACAAGCTGTTTCATGCTGGACGCAATGGTCAAACCGCGAATGTCGGATTTTTTCTGTTTTTACTTTTTGGTATTTTGTTCATTTACTTGCGTTGACTTTAGTCATTATCAAGAATAGAGTGTTGTCAGTATGGCAAGCAATATTTTTCACTTAATCTTGGCGTTTTCATATCGCTACAATTGAAATCATTTCAAAATGATGCAATATGTTTGGTTTGGTTTGTTTTGTTTTACGGCATATAAACCTCAATGGGTTATTTAAGGCCGACAACATTTTCATTGTTGGTAATATTTTTTTCCGAAAATCTATTTCTGGTAATATTTTTTCCTTCAAAAATCTATTTCTAGTAAGAATTTTCCTTCGCTGGTAATATGGGTTTTTTTTTTTTAAAAATGTATTGCTGGTAATTTTTTTTTTTTTTAAATGTATTGCTGGTAATATTTGTTTTTCAAAATTTATTGCTGGTAATATATTTTTTATAAAGTATTTCTGGTATTAAAACTTATTTTTACACAAGTTTGAGTGTTAACTATTTCGTCATATCTGGGACTCTAGCAGGTGCTACCGCCCCGGGTCAGGGTTGACCTGGGAACACCAGCAATTAAGAGGTGGTTCCTCGTTCCTCAAAACGTACTGATCAGAGTCCTTGCAGTTGGACATAGTTTATCGTCTTACCCGGGACGCGGATGTAGTTTATTGTCAAAAACACAGGACGGTGATGTTATATGTAACGATTAAATAGAATCTATCGAATATTTATTCATACGTATCTTTATAGCCGTTTTGTATACGTATTAAGTGTAACGTACGCATATTACATATTTTATGCACATTTCAATATACGATCTCATATGGAAAAACATATTTTATTAAATGTCTGTTGTTTTTATTTTTTATTTTTTTTTAGTAGCTTCTAGAATTTTGAAACTTTTTGAGTCCTGTATAATATTTTGGGTAATATCTAAAAAAAATTATCTTATAATGATACTTCTATATTGGCTGTCTGTGATATCATCATTTATATGCATAGCATATTTTATGGGGGGGGGGGGGTATGTGTGTGGGAGGGGGGTATGCATTTTTTCTGATATATTAAATGCTCGTGTTTATTTTAAGGCATTTTTATTCAAACTTTCTGCAGGAGAATATCCGGCGATCGAAGCAACAATTTGGTGTGACGGCGTTGACTCTTTACCTCAAATGTAGAGCCGCAGTTTACTTATAAAATCGAAGTTGAATAGAAATACGGGAACGGCCTTAAGTTACCATGCCTTCCTGTCGGAATATGATGTTGTTCGATGATTAGACTTAGTTTCACAAGATAAGAAGATCTTTTGAAACGAAAAGTCATACGTGGTGGGGGCAATCTTTATAAGCATGCCAGCGATTTGACAATGAACTACTCAGCGTAGGTTTACTTTCGTAGCATAATTTCAAAGCCTGTCGCAATGCAAATATTGCAGCCACCAGTAACTATGATTTTTATATATATTTTTATATTTCCAATTGTTTTTGGAAAAATCGAATTTATTCCTCTCTTTATTTCTGTTGCCTTTGCAATGTCGCGAAAGATTTATTCTATGGGCTTCTTAAGGTATATCGCTGCCTTAACGGCATGGAACGACAGGCTATCTTTTTCATCATGCCAGGAAAAATACGTCAGCAAACAAATTAAAAAAAAAATGAAGCATTGCTTGTAATATGTTTCATTTTTAGCAACGCGTGATATGCAGCTTTTCTATAATATTTAACTTGGGTCTTTTCGATTCCTTTCATAAATAAACATTCTATATTTTATTCCTGTTAAGCAGAAGAATCCAACCAGGTCTAACTAATGCAAGTCACTGATAATTTGACGAATACCGTTTCTTTCAGATCACCTACGCCTCTGTCGCATTACGTATGTTACTAGTACGACGTAACGCAGTTCTATCTGCCGCATGTTCAGGTCATCGGCAACTCAGTCGGTTCCTCTACAAAGATTTTCTGGTGTGGAAGATGGCTAGACACCCAGGAGGGTTTAAATAAAAAAAACTGCCAAAGATCGGATGAAACTCAAGACTACTCAGCGTAGGTTTTCTTTCGTAGCATAATTTCAAAGCCTGTCACAAGGCAAATATTACAGCCACCAATAAACCCAATTCATGTAAAGAATATCGTGGAGACAACTTTGAAAGAACCGCTAGATGTGGCATGAATATATATTCATGGTAATATGAACCGTTGCCTTATAAGGAAACATTAGAGTAGTAAATATTGTCAGTTGAAATTTATAAAATTTTCGCTTAAAACATTTTTTCAGGAAAATACATTTCTCAAGTCCAGTATATATAACTAGATAAAGAGTTTCAGTATCGTTCTCAGCCACTTCCCAATTCTCGACAAGTGACAAAATGACCAAGTATCAGATAGTTTGAACCCATATCTACCTGGTGTTAGATTTAACTCTATATATCTCCATGATACAATATATGCAGATGGTGCATATGATGATAAAGTTTATATTTCGAGAGAGGAAATTTCACTGAAATATGTTAATAACAGATAACAATTTGGTTAAATAGCGTCTGACATGAAATTACAAACGAAACAAAAAAAAACAAAAATGTGTCACAGTATTCTATTATGAGGAAAAATGCTGCCATTGACATTAATCGATGCTTGTTGAACGTTTAATGATACCAATCAGTGTATGCGAGCAGAGGTTTGCGGTAGGTAATAATTTTCGGTATCAGTGTATATTACAAGGCATAATACAAATGGATCTACGCAGTTGTTAAACTACCAAAAAAAAGAGCTCTTTTTACCTACTGTCAAAAATGGATAGCGAGTGATGTCCACAATACGGACAGTGTGTTTTATATCTAAAATATTGGCCGTGTTCCTGTGCTTACAGCATTTGTTGTAGTTTCACTGGTATTAAATAGGTGATATTACTTTCGGAACATCCCTTGTATAATCAAGTGTGTGATTTTGTTTTTGCGTAGGATTATTTTTAGTGCAGATTCTATAAAAATCATTTTAACTTAGACAAAATAACTGTCGCCCATTCAGAAAAAAGTCATGATTTGAAAAACTTTGAAAACAAACTAAAATATGATCAGTAAATCAAAAACGATACTAAGACTAGATTATTATTTTTTATCTTCAATATAAACTAAATTCTACCATTGGATCGGCCATCTTTGTTTGGAAACGTGTTGGAGTGCGCATGCGTACCTCAACAAACGTAGTTTTATGTTTATAAACATTGAAAATAATTTCCTTCCTTCCATACAAAGAGTAATTTCTATTAAATATAAAAATGTAACTTCCTGTGATCTTGCAATAAAAGTTCATACATACCTATAAATCTCTTTTTCTCCTTCTCCTTTTCTCTTTCACTCTTTTTACATATGCATCGTGCGTGTGTGTGTATGTGAGTTGAAGGGTGAAAGGTACCATGGGTATACGTAGGGTTGTAAGATGACAGTTTTATCGACGGATGAAAATGAACTAAGATAAATCAGATTGCAATAGATAGATAGATAGAGAGAGAGAGCGAGAGAGAGACTGTGAGAGCGTAGCAGACTAGTATGCATAAAAAAGTCAGAGTATGTTTAAGTGTATAAATATATATATATATATATATATATATATATATATATATATGTGTGTGTGTGTGTGTGTGCATGTATGTATGTATGTATATATATATATATATATATATATATATATATATATATATATATAGCAACAGACACACGTCATAGAGATAGTCACAATATTTGAATTGATATAATTTATTTATATATATATATATATATATATATATATATATATATGTGTGTGTGTGTGTTTGTGCTGTTTATATAAATGGATTCCAAAATAAATTCTAGTTTTTGTTATGGTTATATTGAACCGAAAACTTTTCCAGAAATTCTACGTGAAAATACAGTGTTCATTCCAACGTTCACACACACCCAAACACACAGACGCACACGCACGCACGCACGCACGCACTCTCTCTCCCTCCCTCTCTCTCTCTTTCCATTATATATATATATATATATATATATATATATATATATATATATATATATATATATATTGATGGCAGTGATTCAATTTCGGGCAATGCCATCGCTTGATACATCCTCAAATATGACCAGCGCGAATGTGATTTTTTCATCCTGCTGCCGTCTTACATTTTCTTACGTAGATGTGCCAATTATGTGCGTTTTTTGCAGTAGGTTTTGCATAAATGATGCTCACATGTAATAAATGTATTCTCCCTATGTGTCATACCTTTGATTATTTTGAGGCCTGTTCTACTTAGAATGACTTGATCATATCTGTAAGATGTTATAACAATTTTTGCGACATTTTCAAGAAAATTAACACGAAGACCCTTACAAATAAAATAGTTTTGTTGTAAGTCTCTCTCTTAACATTGTCCACTGCATTCCTCCCGAATGAACGAACTGGATCTAGGTTTTCCCACTCATCTTGTATGATGTTAGCCTTTTCCCGTGTTCTTTATGCAATCGTTTTACCTTAATTTCAGCTTAATCTCCGGTCTTTCTTTTTTATTCTGCCTGGGGATCCTCTCGCCCTTCGTTCTG